>VWZG01001097.1:401829-466962 GCA_013396735.1 Grallaria varia | reverse complement strand
GGCGGGCGGGAGCCGCGACCCAGGGGAGGGGGACGGGGCTGCCGCCTCGCCGGCAGGCTCAGCCTCTCGCCCAAGCCCCGTTGCTTTTGGAAGCGCGGTCCTTTAAAGCGTCGCTCGCGGCCCGGGCAGGTGCCTGGCCCCGGCGGCCGATCTGCGTGCCGGGGCAGCGGAGCCGTCCTGGGGAGGGAGGGGAGGGAGCCCGCCGGGGGCATCCCCGCTGCCATCCCCGCTGCCATCCCCGCTGCCATCCCCGGCACAGCAACGCGCTGCCCACCCGCAGCCGGGAGTCTCGGCCCCTCCGACAGCCGGAGCTGCCTGTCCATGCCCAGCAGCCGCGCTGAGCTGCGCTCCCCGAATCCCGCGGTGCCATCATCGTCTTCCCTTTAAAACTCCTGGAATGCGACATTCATGGCGAGCCAAATTACAGCCTTTAAAGATTAGTCAGACAAGAAGATATTTTCGGGCTGTATCCCCTATGTCATCTAACGGGTAATGGAAAAAAATTGTCACAAACCACCTGTCTCAAAGAGTCTTTAAAAATTACTAAGTGACTTCTGTTATCGATGCCTTCCTTGCTTTCTGAACAGTATGACTGATCACAGATGCTGATTTTCTGGAACAAGCAGCCAGGCAGGATGCACCCAAATTCAACTCTTGTTCGTATTGATGCTCCCAATGGGAGAAAAGGGGATTTCAGCTCCTACAGGGCTGCTGTTGAATATTGTATCAGTTTCACGCTGTTACCACACACTCCCTCATAATGATGTTTGACAGGTTTTAATATACCTATGAGGTGTATTAATAGAGTATTTATTTTTATGGCAGCAGATTCTCAAGTATTTAGACACTTATTACCTATTATGTACCTAGGAGACGTTTCTCGTCATCACTGCAATTCATTAGATTATGTATCACAGCGCTTTTAAGACAAGCTGGGGGCCCTGGGGAGGGTTTACCAGCCTGCACAGCAGTGTTGGTTATCCCACTCCTCCCCAGCCAGGCAGCTGCCCTGCTCCAAGCGCAGTTTAACATACAGACTTAGGAAGGATAACTGCAGTGCTTGAATTTGTGAGCTGTTTTCTCCTTTGCCACATCTCACAGGACAATCACAGAGTGATTATTATTCTTGAGCCAAAACACTTTTCGGTTTCAAACAGCACAGGAATTACTTCAGAGAAACGTGACTAGAACAAGACCAGCAAGGTTCATCTCTCAGAAACACATCCATGTGCACCTTTTTGAAGCTTCCCCCTGCTTCTTCAGCCTGACCCCAGAGGAAGGCTGCATTAGCCTGCATTAGAGCTGCAGCTACCCTACAGCTGTTTGAGTGCTCAGCAGAGTCACTTCTCACACCTTTCTTCTCTCTGACTTGTGTGTTCTTACACAGGACTCTCAACTGTTGTTAGCAAAGAGTAAGAAGTTTACAGATCACACCACAAAGTACTGGCTGGGACAACATACCAACATGGAAATCAAAACAAGTTTTACAAAAAGTAAGACTTCAAATTAGTTGAGCAACTCCTCACTGCTTAAAGAAGGAGGAGTGCAGGACAAGGATGGAGGCAGCCACACCAGAACAAAGTTCTCATGTAAAACCTTTAAGACGTTTGAAGACACAGTATACAAGTGAGGCAGACAGGACTATCTAAGTTAAACCACTTTTGCCTTATTCCAGTAATTCCCATGGTTTCTTTGAATTATGACGCAGTACAACATTGCATTTAAGAAGTCCCTGTACCACGGAGCACACAGGAGTCACAGCAAGCAGCAGGAGAGTAGTTCACAATAACTTCACAGGCTTCCAGAGTCTACTTTCATTTATGTTTGCTCCTTTCTGTTTTTTGAGAAAAGACTAAGCAGGTGCTTGGCAGAGTTACTCGTTTTCAGTTGGGACGCTGGGTTTGTATTCGGTTGCTTCAGTCATGGCAAAGCTCCACGCTGCAGTCAGGTGGGAAGGGGTGGTGGCAGCACACCCAGCTTTGGTGAGCAGAGCACTCACAACCACAAGGATATTTCCACTACAGCATTACAGCTCACTCCTTTCCTTTTGCCCTGTTTTCCAAAGGCAGCGTTGCAGTCTGTAAACATCTATCTTGTCTTCAGGTAGTAGCTGAACAGCACTTTAAGGATTGTTGTTCTTCATCTTCCTCTCTAACAAAGACTACACGGACCCTCCTTGTTCATTATACTGTCCCTTGGTGGCCACACACATCTCCACTAGTGGGTCCTGCCCCACTTCTTGTAAGCTGCACCCACCCACAGGTAAGAAGCCAGAAGAAAAGTCAGATCACCTGTGGTAGACACAGAGCAAGGGGGGTTTCTCTAACTAGGGCAGCTGTGTCCTGAGGAGAAGGTTGGTGAACCACATGATGTCTTTAGGGGTTTGAGAAAAGGGCGAGTGTCCTGCATAGAGACATGTAGGCAGGGACCGCTACAGTAGATGGTTAGAGAGGAGCAAAGGTATGGAAAACACACACATTTTTGGTATAACAGTCATTGGCTTGCTAGAGAGAATCTTGGGGAGATTCCCCCTTTTCTGCTGTTGCAAGAGTATCAGCCCATCCCTGTGGCCCAGCCCTGAGGACCAGGCTCTCTGTGTGGGGATCTGTGTCCACTCTCACAAGAAATGGGTCATTTGAGTCCTTTGTGCTCTGGGTGCTTCAGCAGCCCCTGTGCCCAGCCAGGTGAGACACACACTATGAGACTCTTCCTGGTAGGATTGGCTTCTGCAGTGTGGACACTGCTGGGCAGCAGCCCCAAGCTGTCCTTTGTGACTGTGTCAGGTCTCAGCAGCTGCCTGGGCTTGCTTAGTGTGAAAGAGAGGACACTGATCAAGACAGAGCAGAAAAGTTGGCATTGAGACATGGTCCACTCCATGCTTTTAATGGCAGTAGTGGTTTTCTTGCTCAACTCTGTAAAGTGTTGGGGTTTCCTTTTTTTGGGTTCCATGGCTTGTTGTTTTGTTGCTTTTTTTTTTTTTTTTAATTCAGGAATTTTGTCTCATGGTTCTACAACAGCCCATTGAGTTTGTCTCTGTGGAGCACCCAAGTGTAGTGGTGAGTCCCTGGTCACGTTCAGCACCATTTGATGTGCTTTGTGCATCAGTGCGCTGCTCCTGTGAGACTTCATTCTGCACTCTGCTTTAAGTTCAGAAGTTCACCTGCACGCAAAACTGTCTGTACACGGTGATGCCAGTCAGCCTGACCTGGCATTTTCCAGCACAAAATAGACCCACGGGATCAGTGACCGAGACTGAGGGAACCTTTCTATGGCCAGAAGAAAGAGAAAGGGTGAGTGGAGTGTGTGTGGAGGGGGTTGAAAGAATACCTGTACTCCTGAGGAGGCAAAGACTTTTTTGATTTTGAAATAATTACTCTGAGCAAAGTGTAGAAGGGCAGCACAGCTGCCTGCCCTACAAACTATTGTCCTGTGTCCCCAGATCTTTGGGGCAGCTTCTGTCTCCCTCCAGTCCCTGGATTGTGGCTGGAGTTCTGCAGGGTCTGAATGAAATCAAACCCCAAGGGGGCTGCACAGTGGGAGCTCAGGCACACAGGCCAAGGCAGATCGATACAAGCGCACTCAAAAGGCTAAAATGGGATGTGCTCCAACTGTGAAGAGATCCCAGGGACTGCTGCAGAGGGTTGCAGTAGATTATACCTTACTGATGCTGGAGGAGGCAGGAGAAAGTGCTGAGTGGCCCCTCTGCACCTTCCCAATGGTTTGCCCTGTGGCACTATGGCAGTGACTACTCCCTGCAGCAGCGAGTTGCAAGTGCTGTGTACTTTTGGCTTTGCACACAATTAATTGTAGTACTAGGTCTTGATTGCATTTAGCAGACATCCTCAAAATAGCAAAGTGCTTTACTTAGCTCCCTTAATAGACGATGAGAGAAGCTGGTGCTGTCAGCAGGTATCTCCAGCTGGCTCTGTTCTCTGGGTGTCATCTTCCTACCTTGTTAGAAGACAACAGGGATAAGGCACAACCTCCCTACCAGGGCATCAGGAGGAGCACTCTGTTCAAAGCACAGCTACACTATAGGTCACTTCAGACTTCAGTTCTCCTTTCAGTAACCTGCCAGCTTTTGGAAAGCACTTCAGATGTGCATGTGCAAATGTTGCACCAGAGTTGAGAGTGGTTGTTTTGCCTGTTCTTCCCCCACCCATTGGCTTTGCATGTATTGGCACTCAGGGAACTGGGAGGATGACTGTGAATTTCCGCACAGATGCACAACACCAGCCGTGAGCAGAGCCCAATCTCTGCAGTTGGGGTTTCCACATGGCAGGTGTTTTGAGCAGGCATGGGAGTCACGAGCACCCAACTTGTTCACAAGGGGGAGGCAGAGCCGTAAAGCAGACCAAACTGGGGACCAGAGATCAGCAGGGTTTCCTGCTCATTCAAACAAAGCAACTTTGTTCTGACGAAAAGAAACTTCATAAAGACCTGGGGTGATTAAGGAGAAAGGTGTCTGATGTGCCATTTCTAATGATTTTTGGGAATAGCAGGGTGGAAGATACCCCAGAAAACTGAATTCCCACTTTCTTTTAGGAGAACTCAGCATGCGCCATTCACTGCACTGTGACAGTGGAACAGACATCCCCCCACCAGGAGAGACACCACAGAATGAAGGGGAATGATGCTTTTCCCATAACTATGGACGCAGTCACAGAGCACATTACTTGGCTGCCTGTGCTATTCATCTGCCTTCAAATGGTGCTTGTGCAGAGAAACAAGGTGAACTGTGGTGACTGCTTCACAATGAAAAGCATCTTATTTCAGCTGTGCAGGAAACAGAGAAAATACCTGCCCTTGCGTTCAGCAACGTATGGGATCAGAGCACTCACCTGAGCCAGCAGGGTTAAAAGTACTGCATGTGAGAAGCTCCATCCTTGATCCAGCAAGATCTCTAAATGCGTGCTTATCCTCAATAATAGCAGCAAAGCTTTTATAATCAAGGCTTAGTTATCTTTACATTCTTAAGTATCTTGCTGCTTGGGGAAATTAATACTGAAGCCCCTGATTTCTATGCTATTTAAGAAGTAAGCTTACTTGGTGCAGGCATTGGGATGGATCCAGAGGGACTCACTGTGCACTGCACAGCCCAGCTGGGGAATGGAGGGCTTGAAGTGGGACAGAGGCATGTGAGAAGAGACCCAGGTGAGCTGGGAATAGGGGCTCAAGAGAGGCTGTCTGTTGTGCAACATACACTTGCAGAACTGAAAAGGAGAAATTCAAAGCTGTTGCACAAAGTAGGAGGAATTTCCTCCAAAAAAGTACACTCAACCTTACAATAGAGAAAAAGGCAAAAGAATGGAAAGTGGGATAATGACAGAAGTCAAGACCCTCAGACCTACCCACATACCCCCACTCACACAGCTCTGGTAAGAGGGAAGCAGCTGCCTGTCCTATCACACCACTGTCAGTATTCTTTGGGGATCTGTCTGCGAGCAGAGCAAGCTCCTAAAACTCATCTTAAGAGAAAAGTTTGAGGCTTAAGGTTTTGTCTGGCTCTTTCAGTCCAGTCTTTTGCTATTGCTTCTTTCCTGTGAGTTATGAGCAGCTCCAAGTACTGCCTGACCTTACTGCAGGTGAGAGCTAACACAGGAGTCATTCAGGTGTCTTCTTGCTTTCCTCTGCTATAATTCCTGTGTGCTGTTCTCTCTGCTTCTCTGATATGTTTTTTCTCAACCCCCATTAGCCTTTTCTTTCCTCCATTTCTGTCCTCATCCTGGGCTTGTTGGCTGGGTAGAAGAAAGGACTCAATCTGCTCCTGTGTCCAAGGACTGGAAGGGCCTCCAGAACCGCACTGGTGTCTGACACAGGTCAGAGGAGAAGCAGTTTAATGGCCCAGGTATCCAGGAGGGCTTCTGACTTTGCCCATCACACAGAGCCCTCACCACTGCAACCATGACTTGTGACATTTGCAACCCTCCATTTGCCAGATGTCACAGCACCCTCTGTGGCCCAGGGAGGTCTTTGCCAACAAGAAGACTCAGCCTGTCCTCTGGGAGAGCACCACTGGCCCCACAGCTCTGCCTGGGCAAACCAGCTGCATGGCCCTGCCAGGAGCTGTGTCACAAACAGGGAGACATTTCACCCCACACCTTCTGCCCAAACCAGCCTGGCTTCTCCAACAGACATCTAGAGTAGTATGTACTTTGAAAAGAAAATAACAGAGACCCCCAAGCTGTGCACACAACTTTCCTTCTGAAGGGAAAATTGGAGAAATGTTCATTATGTTGTTTAGTTCTCACTGGTGTGCTGGGTATGAGAAGGAAGAGGACAGTGAAAGAAGGAACACAGACTAGCTCAGGCAGCGTAGCTTTGAGTTATGGCCAGCCATACAGAATGAGCCTTTTCCTCCCTTCCTTAAATAAGAAATAGGATTGTAATGCAGTGGCTCAGAACTGCCATGAATAATTAATCATGGAAAGCAAACCATGACATAAGGATGAAGCACTAAAATGCCAACTGTGGTGGCACTGGTGGTGTTTGATGGGGCAAAGGAATACTGTCAATGCTGAAGATAAATCTGTATGGCAACAGTATGGTCAGTATTTCCATCGTCTGCCTCCCAACGTCCACCAGAAGTGCCCTCCACCTTGGTGAAATTAAAACGCTTTTTAGGTTAGATTTTCACTAGGTTAGTGAAATAAAAAGGATTTTGCAGACAGCTTTCTGTGTAAGGCTAGAACTCATTTGTGGAGCACATGAAACAGGAAGAGTTGGGAAGCAGCACACAGGCCAGTCACTACATGGCTGGCAGCATCCAGCAGCCTGAGGTGCAGCAGCACCAGCACACCGTAATTGGAAAGAACAGAAGGACCATTCCCAAATCCATCATTCCCAAAACATGCCCTGAGGTTTGCGAGGCCACAGGGTGAATCATGGTGGGGACATCCCCCACCTGACAACTGTTGTCTAGGGAAAACAGGAGGAGGAGTACAGCAGGAAGGATGAAAGTGACCATCTCCAGCAGCAACAGTCAGTCTTGCATATTCATCCTCAGCAGCAGCTGGATGTCACATCACACAAGGGTACAAGGGGGAAGGAAGACAGTCACTAATCTTGACACTTGACATTGTAAACTAGGTAATATTAAAAACAGGTCATTCCTCTTTCCCAGGCTTGGAGTAGCTCATGCATTTTGACTCTACTCATGACTCCAGGACTGATTTCTAGTCCAGTCACCAAACTGGCATTTGGGCTCCTGTGCCTTCTGAGTCTATACAGCTGGAGATGGGAGCATGTGTCCTGCGAGCTTAAAGGCAAAGCAAATTTAGTTAGCTGTACTTTCTGTATCCAAGGTTCTAATAGTAATATCTTGGTTTGTTTGTACCCCAGCTCCCAGAGGAGATATCTTGTCTCTGTTTGGCCCAACCCTTCCCTGTGGTTCAGAGTCCTGGGTTTCCCCGGTGGGAAATCACAAGTCCAGATTGGAAATGCTGCTGTGGGTCTGGGCCATGACTCATCTGCCTCCACATTGCTGGTTCTGAGGCTGAAAGGCAGGGCATTTCTTCAGTGCATGCAGGTGCCTCAAAAATAGTTGCGACTCTCCAGGCTGAGAGGAGAATGATTTGGCTTCCAGCCAAAATGAAGGTCCTGTGATCCAAAAGGGCTGTGTTTGGGGGCCTGCCAAATCAGCAAATGATCTGCTATAAAGCAGTGAGACAGAGCTGGCTGCACAGACAGGCAGCACAGTCATTCACTGCAAGCTGGGGACACACTCCATTTCAGCAGGGAGACCACTCAGCACGAGGTTGAATGGTTAGGAATCAATGCCACCAACATTGAGGAAATCAGGCCCATTATGTGGAGCAGCAGGTTCCAGTTCCTAGAAACTGCTGGGACATAATTGATGGTTTTGTACCATTTTGCTGGTATTTTGCCCAGTAGCTCTATGTCCTCCCTCTGGCTGTGCAGCCGAGCAGAGCTCTGATTTCACTCGGCATTCACACACATCTGGGATTCCCGGCTGAATGGTCGCCTTCTTGGAGCCTCGCTTGGCCAAAATCACCTTTCTGCAAAGGTGGCCCCTTCCCCTGAGGTGCCAGAGCCTCAGGAACCCACTGCTGGCACGGGGAGAGCTGCGTGGGCACTCACCTGTGCTGAGCAGGCACAAACAGCAAGGTGCAGGGAAGGCAGAAGGTGGCGGCTCAGGACAGGGAGAGCAAACTGCTCATAAACAAGATTTGCAACGCACACAGACAGCCCTGACACAGGCCTGGTTTTGCCTTCTGTCAGCAGGAAGCTCTTCCACAGAGCAGTGTCCGTTACTGACTGAGTGGATTTCAGAGCTCGCCCCACCTTCACTCCAGCTGACAAACTGCTGTCAGTGTGGGCAGTGGGCTCCTGCCCCTTTCCCTGTGCCTGCCCCTGCACTCATCCCTACTGACAGGAGGCTGCTGCCAGCAGCTAACTTGGTCAAGAAACAGTTACCTAATCTTTTGGAATTAATTTTGTTAGCATGCTGGTTTCTCACTGGCTTAGATACAGTCCAGGGCTGTACCCTGTGTCTACAAATCAGCCAAGAAATGAGGCAGCATTTTAAGGCTGAGTCTATTATTAGAGATAAAACATAAACCAGGCAGTGGTTACATCACTTTGGTGATATACCAAAAGGATCGTGTCCAAACTACATGTTCTAAAATAACGCTCCACATTCACGCACTTCAAAATCAGATTTTTAAAAGAGGAATTTGCATCTACTATGGAAATAGCAAATCGCATGCTTGGGAAAAAGGAAAATCAGAAAGGCTGTCATGAAAGCTCAGCTGCACACATTAAAACAGTCTATTTCCCTAGCCTGGACAAGGCTCACGACTCAGTCTTACCCCTTGTTCTTGTGTATAAGCAGATAGTAAAATGTGGATATTATTGAAGCATGCCAGGGTATGAACATAAAACTGTCACATCTTGGTTAGTCACCTCTCCTTTCACTGCAGAAACTGCCTGTTGGTTGCCAGAGATACGAACACAAACAGAGCAGACTTTTGTCTTCTTCTGAGAGCAAACGAGCCAGCTCAGCTGCTGCTGCTGCAGCACCCAGGATGTCCTAATGGAGAGGGCATCGGTGAGGCCAGCTTGTGACAAGGGGTACAGAGAGCAGGGCAAAGGCTGCAGAGGGGACATGGCAGCCAAGCTAAGCCAGACCCTGCTGTGCTGTTCTTTGGTGCACTCAAAACACGTGCTGCCCCTTTCTCAGGGCAGCCTCTGCACCCGCTCCTCAGATGCCACTTGGCTGACTCATCCTTGGAGCGGTGATGCCTTCTCAGACATCGCCCTGCAGATTTGAAGCACTTGCCCCCATCTGAAGGAAAATCATTGGGAGAAACATCTGCCAGCTGAGATGGTGTTTCCCTTTGGATGCCTTTCAGACTGAGCAGCACAGCACACACTGGCAAACCTGCCTGCTGTTGGGAGCCAAGGAAGAACATCAGCGCACACTCTCCACATGAGGGCCAGGCACCAGACCAAGGTGTTTTACGTTGTGAGTGGCCAAGGAGCCAGATGATGTTTTACACTCTAAGTAGTCAATGAGCTATCATGAAAAAGTCACCCTGACTTTGTCTTATCCAGGAGGGAAGTGCCAAGTGAGATCACATTTTGCAGGAATAAAAGGAGAATTAAGTCAGGGCAGCCCATTAGCCCAGTCTATGCCTTGTTGCATCTTTCAGCATGGGCTTTCCCAGAGAGGCAGGCCCCTGAGTTCAGTCCTTTCATTCTCAGTATGCCTTAGACAAGTTCAATCTTACGAGCTGATTGCAACCTGCCTTGCCTTCTGGCTTTGCAGCCACTCTGAGCAGAAGCACCCTGTGACTATGTTGTATTTTATGGGTTCTTTCATCTTGATAATCTCATTTCAGACAAGAGTATCGCCCATGGACTGGAGCAAAACCGTCCAAGCCTATAAAGACAAAACAAGGCTTCATTCTCCCAGAAGACCATTTTGTTCAAGAGACAAGCTACAAGGCAGACTTTAAGGTAATTCACAGTTTTTAAAAGTCCTAAAGTCAATGTGAGTAAAGTCCAAAGTTTTCCCATCAGGAACTACTAATTTTTGATCAGTGGGGCATGTGTAGCCACCTCCTCACTGACCCTTCTTTCATCACTGCCCATTAGGTAATGTGG
The DNA here is from genome assembly GCA_013396735.1 of Grallaria varia. Taxonomy (NCBI): domain Eukaryota; kingdom Metazoa; phylum Chordata; class Aves; order Passeriformes; family Formicariidae; genus Grallaria; species Grallaria varia. The sequence continues at coordinate 456,834 of VWZG01001097.1, read as the reverse complement.
CCATCCCTTGCCTTCGGAGAGACATGCTAGAAAATGTCATATTGTAATTGATCATAATTCAACCCGAGTCCAAGATTTTAAGCTGCATTAGAGAAAGTTCAAGATTTACAATTCCCTCGGGTGGATACCTTATGTACAAGGTGTGTGTCATCCCTTCTCTGTGTGTAAGGTGCAGTTAACACCCTTGGAGTGGTCAGGGTGCACCAGCAGTAGGGCTGCAGTGTGACCTTCAGCCTCTGGTAGTAACATGAACCACAGGCACAGGTGTTTGCATGGGGACCTTTGCAGGTCACTGCCTGAGGAACAGCACTCACCCAGACAGGACAAAACTCCCTCTGGCTGGTGAGGGCAGAGGCTGCCCCTGCTACCAACACCAAGGAGCTCACAGCTGTCAGGAGCAGCCAAGCTGCAGAGCTCTGGGGCCTCTGAGACTTCCTTGGGATTTTCCTGTGAGTTTCTACAACCCTCTATACCAGTGAAGATCATTTTCTTGTTAGATGATGTTCTATCATCTTGTTTCTTGTGAAATACACGTGTTATTGAGTATACCACAAGGAAACATTCTCTCTGTACTCAGCATTTTTCCTGGCAGGGCCCCACACACTCCCCATGCCCACAAGGAAGGAAAGTGCACACTAACAAGGCTCTGGTTTAGCAGCTTTTGCATTAGACCACCAAAGAAACAACACCTCAGAGCCAACCACAGAAGTCCTTCATGGGCTGCACTGGCTCAGAAAGCAGAGATGGGGCCGGGGCTGAATTCCCCAGCTGCAGTGGCTGTGCTGTTAGAGGTAATAGCAGCCACTCCAGGGCCACATGTGAAAAGTAAATCTTTGCCTTGGAGGAGACAAGGAAGAAGTGTTTAATCAGCAGACAGTCAAGTGCCTCCTCCGCAGAGGACTGCCAGCACACTGCTGCAACAAGGCACACGACGGGTATTGCCAGCTCTGCTGAAAGTGGGACAGTGACCTCAGGCAAGGCAGAATTTGCAAACCTCATCAAAACTTCCTCTTTGCTCTAATAGTCTGGGCTGCTTACCGAGGTGCAGCAATGAGGACAGAAGGTATTTAACCCTTGAACCTTGTATTTTGACCCTTGTGAATTTAATTTTGCATTTTGACCCTAGGGGAGCCAAAATATGCTATCTTCCTGTTTGGCAGACAGGATGCAAAGGGGGGGTTTCGAGATGAGCCTCTCAGAGTCCCTATCCCAGTTCTCAAGGAAGGAACAGAGAAGACTGGAATCCCAGACACAAACACCTGCCACCAAGGACACTGCACTCTGGACCATGCAGGCAAAGCTCCCACGTCCTGGAGCCCCAAAGCACCACCAGACCTCTCTCACAGACAGCATGGGGTAAGGGTAGTCAGGAATGAAGATGGTGCCAAGGAGCCACCAGTTCGAAGAGAAGCCAGACTGTCCCTGGTTCCCACTAGACCATTTGTGCTTTGCCTGTGGCCTGAAGCCCCTGGCTTTGCCAGACACACGAGAGACAGGTTTACATTCTGTCCTGACATCTCACTTGTTCCTCAGTGTGGCAGATGCATCCCCAGAGGAATGGAAAAATCAGAACAATGAAAGAATAACAACCAGATCAATAGCTGTCCCTATTCTCTCTTTGCCTGTGGCCTGACTCTTCATCCTCTGCTTGGATGTTACCATCAGCATATCCAGCAGAGCTTTCCACCCTTTCATGTTTTATGGCCAGATTCACCCAGAGTCCTATGGCCAGTCGCGTTTCAAAACTTTTGGGTTTTCAGCATTAAGGATGACAGAAGCATCCAGGTGTCCTTCATGCTTCAGTACAAGCATAACAGCTACACATTGCATGTAATTATGATTCCACAGACATTATAGTGAGCAACCACTGTTACCTCTCTGCCTTTCCTTCAGACCTGAGGACTTTACATCCTTATCTGAGTCCTTGTACTTTCACAGCCTGGCATGGCCAGTAATCAATTTTTATTATTTGGGTGCTCCAGGTCTGCATCTCTGTTCACAGCAGACATAGACTGTAGCCCCATAAAGCATTACAATGGAATGTTTTGATGGGGCCTGGATGGCATTCTCCAAAAGGTTAAGGATCAGACACACACGGCTCTAATTCCTCTCACTTAAAATCGAGCACAAGGCCAGTGGTGATTTTGCTGTGATGTTTGTAGAGTATTTGCCAGCAGGGCTTTGTGAAGAGGCAGCATTTCCTCTTGCAGAAGCTGGCTCCAGCCAAAGCCTGCCCAGCCATGGTTACTCCCATCATAGCACACACCTCAGGGTCCAAGGGCTGGGTGGGAGGTGAGCCCCTCCTCACTGGCACAGCATCACACCTGCCCTCGAATCGCCCTGCACACCAAAGCCAGTCTCATCGATGCTCAGCCAAGAGCCAACACTTGTTGGGTGGTGGCACGTTACACGGAGAGCAGGCAGATCCTCACAGCGCTCCAGAGCCCTCTGACTCTCTAGGCAGCTGTACCCTCTATCACACTAATGTTTCTCTCTCCCCTCACCCCATCAGATCCCAGAGGTGAAGACCAGGTTCTCCCCCAACCCTTCTGCTGTTTTCCAGGCACCATCACGGATCCTCAACGTGTGAACCTGGACCCTCGTCACACCCCGGCAGCTTAAACGCGGCGTTTCTGTTAAGATGTATCACTATGCAATTTTCATGAGGAGCGTTAAGATCAAAGAACTGGTGTTATCAAAAGCAGCTACAGTGATTAATGACATGCACACACACTTTCTGTTAACACAACAAACCGCAAAGCGCTTGGTTCAGAACTGGCAACACACACTGCGAGGAGTGACCTAGTTTTTCACAGGAGCAAGTTCATTACTCTGCCAGCTGGCGTCGCATTAGGAGATTGACTTTGGGCACCAAAGGTAGGGTTGCAGGCAACGTCCCTATGCATAACTACACAGGGCAGGAGGGAAAACAATCACAAGCGGGATGGATAATTAAAACCCAAAGCAGTTTTATTTAGCAGCACCCTCTAAGAAGGCTAGTGAAAGATAGAGAGTAACCTGGCCCTTTCTTGAAGGGTTTTGGAAGTAGGAGCTCAAATGGCATCACCAGAAAGCACAGCTTCACAGGGGCTGGTCTGAACTTCCAGGACTGTTTCAGAAGATGGAGGAAGCCAGCATCATTAAACTCCAAAATAAATCTGGCACATGCAGTGTGTCTTGGGGCTTTCTGCTTGGAAGGCCGGGTATTTCCAAAATTGAAGGGCTGATGCAGGAGCAACAGGGGACTGCCAGGAGACAGCCCTAACAGGAACACACCAGGCTGGTTTGTGGAGTGCATGGACACAGCCAGGCACCCACCAGGCTCCTCCAGAGGATGTAAGATACTCATGTAATTTGTATAGCTGTTAGGGTGAGTGTAAATATTGTATATGGATTTTACCGAAAGCAATTTGTGATCCTTTAATGCAAAGGACATGCTTATACTTTTAATAAATGTTAACTCTTTGCATATGCAAGGTGGAAAATATTGCCTTGAAATTCCTAAATTATTGCCTGTATATTGGTAATGCTAATGCTAGGAACAACCACAAGCGAATGTTACTTAGAAACTCTTCTTAAAGAAAAATGTAATGTAGAATGTAAGCCATCTGTCATTTTTAAGATAGGCCATTTCAAGTGTCATTGTTCTGAAGCTGATTTTTTTAGATTGCTGCACATTTGACTTTTGCTGAAGTACATGCGTTTTTTACCCTTTGTTCATCAAGACTTTACGATTTCTATCCCAAGAAGTTTCGCAATATAATTAGTCTATTGCTTATTAATGGTTTTACTAATTATTTTGGGGAAAAAAGTTAAAAATCTCTTACTTTATGTGTTTGCAACACATATGTGTTGTCTAGAACAAAGGGAAACTATCCTCAGACTTGAACAGTGATCAGATATTCATTCATCCGTAATGAAAAAGACTTTAACACAGGAGGGTATTTTATTAAACTTCCTACTAGCTGAAGTCTAAGGCAAATTTAATGAACTTGGGGATTCTATAAACACATATGCATTGCTGATAATTCCCATAAGAACAATTTCTGAACTGTTGGCATGTGGATTGTACTTGGAATACATGCAGACAGCATCTTCTCACTGCATTATGTGGGAATTTAATGGTGCCATCTCTGTTAGCTATAGCAGGACCAAACACAACCACCAGAACAGGGAACACCTGCAGTGAGTGTGTTTGGCTGGGACAGGGGATGGCACTTCCCACACTCACCCCACAGGAACCTACAGTAACCCCAGTGCTTGCCAAAACAATATTGCAGGAGATTAATTTTTCAGGAAATCCATTTGAAACATTCAAACTGTACTAAAAGTTTTGCATGTTAGATATTTCTAAGAATTCAATCTGCTTGTTTAATCTCTTTATAATGTTTTTTAAGAGTTTTGTTCAAATAATTTAAGTTCATTTCAATCCTGGACTTTATTAACAGCAAGGAAAAAAAAAGATAAAAAGGAGAAATTGTCTATTCTCTCTTCTTAATTCACTGTATTTCTTAAAACAAGAAACAACCCAGGTTTAAACAAACTGATAATATAATAAGCTTGTATTTTACCAAATGGACTGGATATAATTTAATAAATTAAAATGTATTTTGTCTATTGGTTCTTTCCGAAATTTTTTTTTGTGGTAAAACACAGCCCTCAGGTAGTTCAACCTTGCAGTACAACTTCTCACTGCAGCACAGCAGAGCAGACACCAAGCAAGCCACTCAGGGCATCAGCAGTCAATTCCTTACCCCTGGAGCTTGCCTGCAGGCACAGCCCCCAGCAACAACAGCTTCTAAGGCATACTCCAAGCTGTGGATCCAAAAGCACAGCTGCTTTCCAAAGGAATCTGCAGAATCCATAATCACTTATGAGACTTTCCCCAGACCTTTTCAAAGGGAAAGCAAGCTATTCAGCAAGCAGTCCCTCATCATGAAGGGGAAATGGGATGAACCAAGGGCACTGATTTGCTCCACCACCTATCAAACGCACAGGGGGTAGATGGACTCTGATGCAGGTGCCCTGTTCTCAAGACCCCTTTCACACACTGTTCCCTGTCAACAGTTTCACCTCAGTTTTGCTCTGCCATCTCACACAGATCACAGTAATTGAATTTTAACAGACCATCACTTTACAGTTGCTCCTAATAACATTTCTGTCAGTAAAGGTGCTGAAAGTACAACCACCCTCCCCAGCCAGTGCAAGGTCAGCTTTCCTGTCTACACCTCAGAGGACTTCCAGGAGAAAGCCAAAGGCTCATGAGCTGCTGCCTGGCTCCATGAGGAAAAAATGGAAGGAAAACTGAGCAGGTACTTACCACTGTAAGGTCCAGGGTGATGCCACTGGCTGCAACTTACCTGATTTTGTATGAAAACTGCCTGCCTCATCTGAATTGAAAGGTATCACACTAAGTTCCTCTGAAGAAAGCAAACCTACACGTGTTTTGTGGGCTCCAGGGAGTCGCCATGCCAGGACTGCTTCCAGCACTGCTCTCACGCTACTGTTTGTCTTCCCAATTGCTCCGGGCCCATGTCCAAGCCCCTCAAGGCTTTCCAACTGTGAATCACACTGCAAACAAGGGTTATTTGACACATAAAGAAATATCCTTTAAAAGGAAAGTTTTACACCTGAAGCTTTATAATTTACTACCTCTGGAGTGACACTGAACCTGCTTGTTTTGTTTAATCCTCCTGATGTGTTGCCTGTTGGGATGCTGAGGGTGAGTTCTGTGCCAGGCAGCTGTGAGTACCTGCACTGCCACATGTTCAAGTGAAGCCTTGGTGTGTGAAATACTGCACTGCTCAGAACAGTTCTCGTGGAAAAGTCCACAAGCAGCATGTTACTGATTTGTCTGCTTTCATAAACAGCACATTTCTGCGTTGTGCTAATTTCTTTGAGGGTGAACAATCAGGTGCAAACCTATCACCTCTGTCTTACTCGTACCAATTGCCCCTCTCTTGGCCACTGTGCTAATAGACCAACATGGTTTGCCACGGATGGATTGCTGGTGCCAGGCATCCCAGAGAGGCTGTGTTTGTTTCCAGGGCAGGGACGGCACAGGGGGTGTGGACAATCCCTTGTTCCTGGTGGCACAGGCTTTGGTGTCACCCAGAGCGCCTTCGGACCCAGCCAGAGCACTTGTGCCTGTGCCAGCTCTGCGTGCAGACAGCTTAATTCCTGCAGCAGATGGTCCATCCTCATGTGAGCACACTGTGCCTGCCCCACACCCCGGGCTGTGCTCACCTGTGCCAGGGCAGGCAGGGGGCACAGCCAGCTCTGCTAGCTCAGGAGGCTTCTCTGGGATTCAGCACAAACAAGGAACTTTGTGGCATTTTCAAAAGACATCAGTGCATTGGTGTGCCCACAGACACACAGTGGCCTCACCCAGGCTGGGGGACAGCACAGGACTTTGCTTTGCTGACTTTTCCCCGTTCCTGTCCGTGTCAGGTGTTGGTGCCCAGAGCTGGCAGCAGGTGGAGGGGGGTCTCTGTGAGGGCAGGGGGCTGCCCTGTGCTGGTTTTTGTCTTTGTTTCTCACCATCCAGCTCTATCTGGCAATCGGTTCAACTAATTTTCCCCAAGTTGAGTCTGTTTTGCCTGTGGCAGTAACTGGTACGTGATGTCCCTGTTTCTGTCTGCAGAGACTGCCTTGGTCTGACCAGAGCAGTGGTGGAGTCCCCATCCATGGAGGGATTTAAAAGGTGTGTAGATGTGGTACTTGGGCACACGATTTAGTGTGAACCCAGCACTGCCACGTTAACTGCTGGACTCGATGATCTTGGAGGTCTTTTCCAAACTAAATGATTCTGTGGTAAATTATCCAGACCCACAGGCTCTTCCATCTTATTTTCTCTGCCGTTCTGCTGCAGGGGAGTGAGAGCGGCTGGGTGGGTGTCTGGCAGCTGGCCAACCTCAGCCCACCTTGCTTCTCAGTCTTCCACACAAACCAATGACTCGCTGCTTCAACAGGCTGCTCTGGGGGATGAAAGACTGGAGCTCAGCTCCTGGCTTCTCTGCCCCCAACCTCCAAAACCAGGAGCTTTTTAAAATAACGAGAAAAGGGAAAAATTACCTTTACCTTCAGACCAATTCCACAACTACTAATTTTTATCCAGAACTAACTAGGACATTCTGAATACGCAGAGCACAATAATATCTGAGGATTTGGAGAAACTTTGAGTGACAGGTGACAGTCAAGACAATCCTAGCACAGCTAATAAAAGAATTTATTGTAAACATACGTATCTTACACAATTATACAGTATAATACAGTTAACATGAAGGATTTAAACACTCAGCATTACAAATAGGGGCAATAGTTGTAAAGAGATCTTTAACTTGTATCTAGACTCTTTCAAAAGCCAGAGAAATACATCATAACATTTCAACACACCATTATCACCTGTAGCATTCCACAAGCACCTGAACAGGTGTGTGAAATTCCACAACCTCTACCTCATCTCCAAGCAATTCCCACAGGAACTTCTCACCAACAAATTTTTCTCCCACCACTATTCAAAATGCAAAGAACTTGTTGCAAACATTTCCTACATCTGAAGAACTAAACAAATGTGTCATTTCCTATCTGCTTTTAACAATTTATTTTTCTTCAGCAAACTTTATATACTATTCATATGCATGTCATGGAGAATAACCTGTGGTTGCTCAGAAATGTAGCAATAGATCTTCTCTACAAGAACCCCATTAAGAAGGAGGGGTCATTACCTGCCTGCTTCAGGGCCAGGTTCAGGATTCATTTTGAAATTCCATTCCTCACAGAAAAGCAGGACACAGGCAAAGAAGCCACAATTTGCAAACAGATGTCCAAAGACAAGCTCCTGCATCCTCAAAAGTTGCTTCGGGCATATCACAATCCCAGAATCTAAGCCCACGAGAGACGGGGGCTGGAAACGTGTGTGTCACAGAATCACAGGATATGCTGAGTTGGAAGGGACCCATCCAGATCATCAAGTCCAACTCCTAGCCCTGCACAGGACACCCCAAGAGTCACACCGTGTGCCTGAGAGTGTTGTCCAAATACTTCTTGAACTCTGTCAGGCTTGGCGCTGTGACCACTGCCCTGGGGAGCCTGTTCAGTGCCCAACCACCCTCTGGGGGAAGAACCTTTTCCTGAGATCCAACTTAATCCTCCCCCGACATCAGCTTCATGCCATTTCCTTGGGTCCTGTCACTGGTCACAAGACGGAAGAGAGATCAGTACCTGCCCCTCTGCTTCCCCTCATGAGGATGCTGAAGACTGCAGTGAGGACTGCCCTCACTCTCCTCCAGGCTGAGCTGGCCAGCTGGCCTCAGCTGCTCCTCACATGGCGTCCCCTCCAGACCCTTCACTGTTCTCATGGCTTCCTTTGGACTCTCTCTAATACCTTAATGACTATTTTAATATTGTGCTGCCCAAACTGCACACAGTACTCAAGGTCATTGCAGATCATAGCACAACTGAGTTTGCCCAAAAGGCTGTTCCCACACAACCTGCAGGCTGTCAAGACGGTGAGAGAGACCTTGAAAATGCCCTTCTCTTTCATAAAAGCTGTGTACAGGAGTGCCTGAAAGCAGTACAGACTTGGAATTCACTACAGCCTCCAAAGCATGGGGCCTGCAGTTCCCCAGCTACCTGGGTTCCTCTCAACTCAGCACTGAGCTGAAACATAATCACCACTGCTCGACGCCGTCACACCGACCTCCGCTGATAAATGAATGTCAGGGCTAAGCTGTGCCCTTTCCTCTCGCAGGCAATCCTGCACTCAGCTCACCCGAACAAGCCAGGATTAGCTGTTGAATCCAGAGCATCTGTAACGTCCTTCCCAGGGGGCATTTAAGTCCTTCTCCGAATGCTGTTTGGATTTCATCCATTGGTCCCATTTCCTGGATTCCAGGGTCAGGTTCTGCTACTCTTATATTCAAGAGAACTGCAGCTCCCTGTCAGCTGTGATGAACTGAGAGGGATGTTCCTGCAGACCCTAGTTTTGTTTAAGGAGAAAACAGGCAGCACCTCATCTGAGGTACACAGTGCCTTCTTCAGTTTAACAACTGCATCAAACCTGTGCTACTCTCCTTCAAGGGCTGAAACCACCCACTGAACCATTTTTCACAGTTCATTCACAATACTGGAGTTACCATCACCTGTCTTCTAGCCCCAAAAAAAGCACCAAAAGATAACATGTTGAAGATTTCTGTTCCTACCCCAGGCCAGGAAAGCTAACTGTAGCTTAATGTTTATAAAAGGCTTTGTATTGTCAAAGCATGGCACCAACAAGAGCGAGGCCTCAGTACACCCCTGTGAGGTAGGTATCCTGCTCCCCATGCTCAGAGATGGGGAAACTGAGGCACAGAGTGATTAAATCAAAGGCCATGCAGCAGATCAGAGACCCAGCTGAGGTCAGCACACTGGAGGTTCTGGCTGTTTGACCCATGCTCCACCCACACGACAGCACTGCCATACAAAACAAGCACGCTGGAAGCATGACAGTCCCACGGGAGTCCCACCAACTTCACAATGGCTTATTCACACTACCAGCAAGCCCCCATGGGGCAGGACAAAGGGGTGGTGGATGTGGGGTGGTCAGGATGTTGCCAGCGAAGCCTTCTTCAGCGAGGTGTTGGTAGCCAGGCTGCAGTCATGTCTCCCTCACCAGAGATGTTCCTGAGACAGGTAAGTGCTGGGGTTAGTAGCAGAACTTCTTCCTGCAGTCAAGACAGCAGAGGATCTCCCCACAAGCAGCAAATCTCCGATTTTTTGATCCTATCAGGCTTCTCTGTGTTGAACAAAACTTAAGCCAAAGCAGCGCTGCTCCCACAGCCCTTCACAGTCTAAGCTGACCATTGGAGAACACTGCCAAAACATTAAGACTTGTACAACACAGCTGGTCACCTGCCCTCCAGCACACTCCAAACCTTCTGACAGCCTGGGGAGGCACTCGCTGGGCAAGCAAAGTGTTCCAGCCAGTCCAAGCCCGCAAACACTGAATACTGTCCTTGCTTCTCCCCCTCCCCATACAGGACAAGTGGTCAGTCAAATCGTACCAGGCCTGACCATGGTTTGCTCATCTTCACTGAGGATGTGCCACTCTGCCCTTTCTGAGGTGACACCTCCTCTAGAGAGGCAAGGAATTTGTTTGGGTGGCACTTATCTGTGTAAGCTACTGCTCAGCCTACCCAGCTGTGTTTTCAGTCACGTATGCCACGCTCAGGCAGGACTGGCAGAATCTGTCGCAGCTTTCTGCTCCCCCACATCCAAACCTAACCCACCCCATCTATTTAAATGACCCACCTTTAAAAGCTGCCTTTGACTTCCCTCACACTCAAGAGTGCCAAAGCAAGTGCCCCGCCCACTGCATGGGGAAACCAATTCATACGTAGACTGCATCAAAAAGCACAATTCCTTCTCTTAAAAACCAGTTCACTCTCATCAACAGAGCTGCCTCAGGGGGACCAGGCCTGTGGAGTCTCTCACCGCTAGCAACTTGATGCAAACTGACAATGTTTGTTCAGCCACTGAACATACACTTACCAAGTAAACACTGACATTTAACAACTTGATTTGGAACAGAGCATCATTTGTTGCATTAAGGTGCATCTTTAATTGGAGGTAACAATCTAGTAGCCCAATGTTATAAATGTATGTATGTGTCCTACAGAAATACTGGATTTGTCAACCCAACTTCAGTCATAAATCCACCTTTCCTGTAGCATCTTCACTGCTCTATTTCATTGTTCCTCATTTAGTATCTTCATATGTTTGTTTGTGAGGAAGTCAAGAAAGGGAATATTACAGATGGCTTTGTGAATATTCATCACTGTGATCTCTCTTGGAGTCCTGCAGGGAATGCATCAAAGATGCTATTATAATATATAAAAAACCATGTGTCCATAAAGCAGCAAGTCAACAAATTTATCCAAAAGAGAGAGGGAAAAAAATCAATTAAAAAAATTACATGAGAACAGGAGTTAGAGCAACACAGGAAAACCATTAAAATGTCACAGCACAAAAAAAGCCACTCTCAAGACTGAGGGAAACTTCTTGGGCATTGGGAGAGGAATATCAAGTGCTGAAATATTAATTCTTGACCTCCTATAGCACAGACATTCTGTATGTATTTCTATAGATAACATATCTACATTTGTTTTTTATATATTATGTAAACATTTAAACCAAGCATTGTCTCAAGGTGTTATTTTTTAAATCGATTTCAAGCTAACCCTAGCCATGCTGGTGAACAGAAATCAAAATGTGCCCTAATCATAAGGTATTAGAAAAAAAAATTCTTTACTGTGAGGTTAGTGAGGCACTGAAACAGAGAAAGTTGTGGATGCCCCACCCCTGGAAGTGTTCAAGCCCAGGCTGGGTGGAGCTCTGAGCAACTTGGTTTAGTGGAAGGTGTTCCTGCCCATGGCAGGGGGTGGAATGAGATAATCTTTAAGGTCCCTTCCAACCTAAACCATTCTATGATACTATAAAAATCAATCTGCATATGAGCCAGAAAAGTGTATAGCAGTAAAATACAGAGATTATTTAGGTTAAGTTCTGGCAGGCCATGGCTAAGTTGGGTACATAGTAACCTGAGATGGACAAGAGTGAGCAGGTCCTTCCAATGGGGCTCGGTACACACAAGTCATCTGCCTTTGTGCAGATGACTTGTGACACCAGAAAATCCTGTCTCAGTCTTTAATGTTCATATTTCCATCCTTTGCCACTATGGATGAAGGAGATGACAAACCCCCTTAAAAGGCTTGGATCTTCCCAGAACATAATCCATAAATACCCTCACTCACGGTGTGAGCCACACAATCTGACTAAATGCCTCAAAGCCTTTCAAGGCCTTGTGCTGGTGTAAGAGGCCCAAGGGAATCAAGCTGCTGTACCTGTTGTGAGGAGCTGTCTGGTACGCCACAGCCAGCGCCTGCCGCAGGATATCACTCATGAGCTGCTCAGTGGCCTGAGACAAGACAAAACGTTAGGAGACAACATTACAAGAAGAGCAAAGGAACTTGCTTTGGGTGGGTATCAGTGTAAGAGCAGCAGAAATTTTGGCTCACTTCAATCCTTGATTGATCAGCAGAGGGCAGTTCAAGATGCCCAAGTGAGTATATGGAACAGAGAGACCAACAGATGCACAGAGCTCAGACTGTAACTGCCCACCCTGGGTTCCCTCTGGGGCTGCAGAGCAGTGAGTGCACAGCAGGGTGGATCCAATGTTCAGAGCCTGTGCTTCAAAGAGCATTTCAGGGCCCTTCCTTTCACACACCAGAGCTGGTTATGTACATGGCAGACCGTGGATATTCTCCTGGGAGCTAGTACATGCTTGTCAGCCGCTCCCTGTGGTCAAGATACTGCCTCAGAAACCTCCCAGCCTGGGCAGCAAGACACCAGCAGGTGTGTGCCCAACATTTGGCTTAACCAAGGTTCAGTCAAAAGCTAATTAAGGCTCCTGGCTTTCTGTGCTGTATCAAGACCAGAGCAGAGACTTCTGGGACATTCAGTCAGGAAAACTGGCATAACTCTACAATTATAATGGAGCAACCTGATGGTTACAATCTGTGTCTATAAATGGATGCATGTGTATCAGAGTTCACCCATGGTAAGTAACAGGGAGCACAGCACCAGGAGTGCACGTGCCAGCTGGAACCAAACAGGTTTTGTAAAACACATCTGATAAGCAGCAGTCTGTATAAAGAACCCCAAAAATCATCTTTGGCATGACATACAGAAATAAGCTGTGTTAGCCTTCAGTCCAAACCCAAGAACTCTAGCTCCATGCTGTTCAAAGCTTTGGTATAAAACCATTTCTGTGTTTTTCCAAAAGTGATTATGAGAGAGAAATGGTTTCTCACACCAGGTAGAATTGTTATTGTCTGCAGGAATTCAGCAGTCCCCCAGCAGAGACAAGAGAGGCAAAGTGCCTGAAAGGTATTTAGGGAAAAATAGCTAACTGTATAAAATAATCAAGTCTTACACAGCTCTGGCAGGTTCACCCCCAGTTATGAAGGGAAGGACAAAGTAAGTGGTATTTTCAAAATTACAGAATGAGTCCGGATCTTAGTGGCAGTGAGAATATGCAAATCACTATTCTGTGTCCAAGCCAACAAATTTGTTAGAAAGCTGGAAACACTCACAGAAGTGTATGACTCTCTTTGGGCAGATATATACCTGTATATTTGGGCAGGAAGACAGACAAATTCTGATCTCCTAATTTGATAAATGCATATTAACAAAGATATTCCATCGTTGTTTCTAATTATTGAGGTAATGCAATTACATGCAAGTCCTTATTGTGAAGTAATGTCTTACCTTTAAAATCATATCTTCTATTACTGATGCATAAACATTCTTTTGTACCTCAGCAGGCTGAAAAGAAATCCCTATCTATAAAACACAAGAGAGGAAAAAAATTACTACATCAAATAACACAACTCAAGTTGTACTACAATTGTACTACAGATTAGATGAGATTAATGGGGGGAAAAAAACTATTACAAAGGGCAGTTAAAAAAGCAGCAAGCAGACACTGCAGAACTTTCAAGCAGTACAAGCTCAGGCTTCATTTAAAAAAAAATCTGGAGAAAATTAGCACAGCCTGCAGGAATGCCTCTAAAAGTCAGAAGGAACAAAAGCAGTTTTAATTTTTGTTCCAGAAAGTCCACATAAAAAACAGGCTGCATTGGGTATATCTATATGGAGAAAGGAAGCTCTGTTTTAAAACTCTGCATATATTCAATCCATCTACTCATCATCTTCCCTGCATCCAACTATGGCAACTGAAACCACTTTAAACAGTACTCCTGGCACAAAAGTTCCACATCAAAGAATGTTTCATCCCCCAGTCCAGCTCCCATTGCACCCATGCCTTTGTTACCTATGTAGGAAGTCTAGATAAACTGCAGAGCCAAAGCTTTGTCCCTTTATGTCCCTTTCCTTCTCCCACAGCTGCTCCATGTAACACCCCCCAGCTGCTCCTGTCTCTGCTGGTACAACAGAGAGAACTCTTTCCTACAAGCCAAGTCAGTCTCTCCCTCCCCACTGCTGCTGTGACAGAACACCTCCCTCTCCCTTTCTTTTGCCCTGATTTGAATAGGAGGAAGAAATCCAAGCAGTAGAGAAGTTGGCTGTGGCTTAATCTTTACTGCAACCCTTTCTCAGGAGGTGTTATTGAACAGCACCCATCCAAGAAACAAGTCCAAATCTTTTCCATGATGGGACAGAAAAAATTCAGTGCTAGTGCTCCTCATCCCTCATTTATCCTTGCTTTTAGCCTTCCAAGATGGCTTTTCTGTACTAAGCCTTGCAACACAGCCACTCTGAAACGAGCTCTCAGTTGGCACACTTCCCTTTCTCCTGCCTGCAGTGGCAGCTGAGTGTCATGAGTCAGAAGGTCCAGTTATTCCAAGGCATTTATAAAAACTTTCCTTAAAAAATCCAGAGATGAAAAAAAGGCAACTAAATAAATGCAAGACCACAACTAGCTTAACAACAGCTCCAATTAGCTTTATGAGTCACTTATTACCTTCTCAGCAGTGTCCCTCACAAACTCTGATGCAGGCAAGGAAGCCATGTAGAACTTCATCTCTTCTTGTTTCTCCTCCTGCTCTTTCTTAATGTTTATTTTTAATGGCTCATTAAAGTTGAGAATATCTACTTCCTCTTCGTGTTCTGGTTCTTGTTTCAGAAATTGCTGTAGTTCCTCTAGTTTTTGGCATAGCTCCTCTCCACTGCTGTAAGATGAAGGGCATTCTGAAAAAGAAGCAATCAATTAAACACATGATAGGTTATGAAAAGCTGTTTATAAACAGATGCTCACTCAAAATATGTTGAGAAATTAAGGGAATTGCAAGTTATTTTTGTGGTTCCTACCAAACACAAGGATGAACAGAAATGCAAACAGTCATTGAAAGCCTTCTAATTATATCTTCATGACACTCATGGTCCTCTCTCTCATCTGCTCCCACACCAATCAAGAAGGCTGCATTTCAAACAAAACCAGGCTAATGTCAGTCTCCCAGACATTCTCACAGAAGTTTTTTAAGCTTTTTGGCAACTGGCAAACCAGTCTGATGCTCTTCAACTTGCTTGGAGAAGTGGAATTTTATCATCTAGCACTAAATCATCTTTTACATTGTGACAAGCATTATCGTGCTTTTTAAGAAAAACTCAGAAGGCAGATCCTCTTTTTTGAAGACAAACACAAATTTAGTGATTCAAATAAAAATGTGAAAAGGTGGATAAAGGGTTCCTTTCCACCTTCAACAACTGCAAAGCAGGGCCAGATTTCACAAAGTATAATCAGTTCCATAGAGTTCTGTGAAATACCTTAAATCCCTGAACGATCAGAACAGAAAAACATTTGGCTTTGGGAAAGGCATTATCTGAAGGTGAAACAAGAGAGCTTAACTGTGAAGAACGGATGAAATTAAAGATCTACAATTAATACATACTAAAATGAACCGTGGGGATCCCAGAGCTATGCCTAGTGGAAGAATGCAGCAGCTATAATACAAAGTGTGAAGTTTCACATGAGCCAATTCACCTCACTTTTGGAGCTACGCTAGCCCACATTGAGCTCCACATTGTCACTGCCAGGTTTTGTTCTCTTGTTTTGTACCCAAACTCATTCATACTGTTTGCATGGTCAGTCTTAAGTGAGGCTAAGCTTACCCAAGGCCATTAGTCCTTATGCTTACTTTGGGTACCCACTTCTAAAAGATTACATTTGTGGTGCAAGAATCATCTTTCATGAGATTTATCTACACTGGTCCTCCAAGGGCCCCAAACCACAATAAAACCCAAGGGAGGCCCCAGAAAAACATCAGGAGTGATAGGGACAAGGGACAGCTTCCCTTGTAGGCCTGCCCTTACAATCTCCAACTTTTGTTATTCCAGAGTGAACTGAGTGAAGAACAAAGCAAGGAAGAGTCCCCTCCTGCTGAAGCAGCAGCACAGACATGACAGTACACACAGTCTCAAAACATTTAATAAAGAGTGCCTTTGGGAGAAAGGAGCTTCCTGTCCCTCCACACTCACCTGGCTCACTGTCTATCTGTGTCAGCACGTCTTCAATCGAGTCCTCATCGTTCCGCAAGGTCTCAGGGTCAGGTGGAGTGTAGCCATGGCATCGGCACCAGTGCACCACGTGCTTTGTCTTCGGGGGGGTAATATTGTGAAACCTGGGATGCTTCTCTACGATTTCTTGTAGGATCTTTCTCACTGTCATCGCTCGTTGCCACTGTGACAAACCAAAGGGAAAGCTCATCACACTGGATGAAACACTGAAGGTTAGCCTAAAGCCCAGAACAATAATCCAGGTTGCAAGGAAAAGAAAAGGAACACGATTTTCTCAGAAGTCAGAATGACTTCTGACAGGTCATTTAAACTTTGCTTTATCATTCAGAGTAAGTCTCAAGAAAAGGGACATGAATTTACAGGGGGCCAGACAAATTTGTCTTGACTTGAAATGTCTCATCTCCCAACTGACACTTAAAGATGGCACAGTGCAAGAAATCCACTAGAGCAAAATACGCTTCTTAAAATCTGGTTAAACCGTTCGGTCATTTAAGGTGGCAACAGCAAAAGGTCTAATCAGTGTTAACATCTTCCCCATAAAACTACACAACAAGATGGCAAAGTTATAAAGAAATAGGGGAAACACAACAACCACAATACAAAAAGGTCCAGGTTAACTGAAATATTTATCTTTGGTGAACTGACAATCTACTTCAGCACTAGCATTGTTTAAGGCAGATCCTTCAATCTTCTTTCTACAGAAAGCAGACACAATCCCATAAAAAGACAAATAAAGTTGTATAAATTTCCCATGACTGCAATATGTCACAGAGGAGTGCTGAGGATAAAGTGCTAACAGGACAGCCTGCAAAAATTTTGAGTTTTAAAACGCGTCAAAACCACCTTATTTAAAATAACCCAAGAAATGACCTTCAGAATCCCATCTGCTTGAGAAAGCCTCTGAACAATAAACTGGATCACTAACTGGACACAAATCAGTGCACCTTGAAGTAAGGAATGATGCCACTTAAAATAACAGACTGATTCAGAAAACAAATCAGCCAACAACAAGGCAGGCTCCACAATTCAGAAATCCTTCTTGTATTTCTAATGATTGAAACACAGGAGAGGATCACCTCGGCTGCCCTCCTCTTCCCAATATTCCAGCTGTAATACTGTTCCACTGAACTGGCACAAAAAGAGCTTACATCCTCACCTGAAAAACACAAAGTCAAAAACTGAATTAATTTTTTAGTAAGTCAGATGGATTCTGGGTTTGATGTTATTTAGAAGAGAGGAAGAGGAAAATGTGTTTCATGCTCACAGGCTCCATGACTGCAACTAATTCTTACAAACGCTGTGCAGTCCCCAGAAGAGACGGACACTGGTTTTTGGATGCAAAACCAGTATCCCTCTTGGTCACATACAGAAACACCTGTGGCTATGGGCTGTTTTTCCACCCAAAAAATATGATATGATGTTACCCCAGTCTGTTCTACTAATGAAAATCTCTTCCTTTGGAAAACTCTTTTCCCCCAAAACGAATTACAATGTAAAAATAAAAGAACAGTGAAAAGGTTTCCTTGGAAAAGCATGAGAGATGTATGTAATGAAAGCTTTACTGTGCCTCCCACTCTTACTTTGCTGCCTGTGATTGAGAGGGTCTGTCCTACCCAGCCTCCAGGACCACTCCTTCAAAGTGCATTAGTTACCAGAGAAAGCTGATACATTTTCAGTTAGGCACATGAGCAAGAGGTATGAAATAATAAAGTACCATATAAGAGTAAAACACTTCTCTGCAAACCACCACCTTTTGTTTAAAAAAAAAAAAAAAAAAGCAAAAAACCCCAATAACAAATACATTCTTGTGTTGAGCTATTTTATTGTACTTGCAAGCACTCTGAAACCTTGGTATTAAATTTGGGAAAAACAAACAAACAAAAAAACCCACATCCATTAAGGACAAACCAGGGAAACAAAGACCTGCTTGTAGCCATTACATGAAGAAATACAATCTATTTCTAACCAAAAAACAGATGCAAGTTATTAACACCTGGTAACAATGTATTTGGCTTTACTGGAAGAACCTAGTTCTGACCATCTTTATAATAACTTCTGGAGTAAGCTCCCTAGGAGCATGGCTTCATTTCATTCCACCTTTTAGTAACTTTTGTGGCCACAGAGTACACAAGACATTCTGTTGATACATTGAAAATAGGCAGTAAAGCCTTTTCCATTTACTGCTTACTTTTTTCAGCAATTAATGGAACCTTCTTCACGATTGCTGTTAAAAGCTGCTGGACGTTCTCCAAATATTCTATGCTGCAAGGGATAAAAAGAACCACAATGAAGAATGTTGGAAGCAATGAATCAGCTGCCAAAGGTTTCAAAAATCACTGCATGGTTTAAAGTCTTTAGCCCCAAGGCATTACAAATAGCAGTGTGAGGTTAAACTGTTATGCCCCAATCCAGAGAAGGTATTTCAAACAGCCCTTCCTCTTGCCAAAGTGTCAACATCTGAAGCTACATTTTCAAACTGAAGAAACTGAAGACAGTCTTGGATGAAATCCCTGCATTAAGTGCAAGCTGTAATACTACTTTGAGGGGTCAGATGCACCTACTAGTGCAGGCTGGCTCAGTAGGAACATGGGATACTGCATGGGACACTTCATACTTATGGGAGTTTATTTAACCAGCCACACTCTGTTTAACTGTCAGGAGCTGTATTTTCCAGTAGCTATTTTATAACTAAGTAACTTCCAGTGTGTAGTGACTTAAGATTTATTCCTGTCTCCAGGAATAAATCTCCATCAGGGTAATGTCTGCAGGGATATGTTGGGATAAGAAAACTTTTCAAAACACAGTGACAGGAAAGTCAGCCACTGGAGGAAATCAAGAGCAAAAGAAACATCCCACACACTGCAAGAAATACACACAGAAAATTCTGCAGACTGAGTTCTGGTGGAAAACCACTAACAAGTACTTGGAAGAGCATCACAAACAAGGCACTGGATTTCACAGCATTTAGTGAACAAATACTTATTATTATTTAATAATTCTGAAGCAATGCAGCCCTCATACTAAGTAATTACAGAAGTACATGACTTTAACAAGACTAAAGTGCTCAGAAGATAGAAAGGTCTACTTATTTCAGATGCCCCTTTTTTGACCTGCACATCACTGGGCAGTTTGACCTTTCTAAGGACACACAATGGCAATGGGAATTATCCAAGGGGATATCCAGGGGATGATAGAGGTTTGAGCAGCTTGTGATTTTAGCAAAGCCTAAACCAATGGTAAATCTTCAAATAATTTTCCCCCTTTCATAAGCCCTGCATAGAAACCCATTTAAAAAGAAAATACTACAACAGTGTCTGAAACAAATATCATCCAGCAGATTAGTACTGTTATAGCAGTGTATGGGACAGAAGATTTTATGATGTATTTCTAGGTCAAAAGTAACACTACTGCACGCATCCCTAGAACCCCCTCCTTTCTGGTATTTCAGAGATGAGAAATCCTTACAGAGAAATGAACCATTACTTGATAACGTAATTCCCGAGTTCAGAGCTCTCTTCTGTTTTCACTGCTGCTTGGCCTTCTTGGGTACCCACAGAACTGCAGTTTTGTCCAGTTGAATCAGGCTCCATCTTAACTTCAAAGAAACAGAACACATTTTAAGACAAAAAGTACCAGTCAGCTTGATAAACAGTGTCTTGTGCGACTCCAGTAAGACTAAGGGTCTTACATAATATCACTTCCTTTGTTGTTTGCATTCTGATCACTAAGCATGAACAAATTTGACCTTCAATTTTGCAGAAAGAGTCCCCAGAACATGTTCCTCCCCACAAAGCTCAACATGCTCACATCTCATCCTTTTTAGAAAACCTGCACAACCAATTGCTGCTGTTTTGCATATGACTGCCTGATCTAAGCTGAACTGCTGCAAATGTACTTGGCCATTTTGTAAATAAAGAGCTGGATAGAAAGCTACTAAGTTTCAACCAGAAGTGACATCTCAAAGTGGTAACTTTTTTGAAGACACCACTGATTCTGACATCTGAACTTTCGCATGTCTGGGACAGAACTCTGGTGAGATAGAAGCAGGGAGAGAGACATTCTCAACCCAGAACAACCAGACAGTCTGTTCATACTTCTGGGATGGAGAGACACAGGACAGCTCTGCAAGAACTTGACTTCAAGTGTCTCAGCTCTGCCCCATGCTTTATTCTGGGAAGTACTTAATGTACATCTTCCCCTCTGTGCACATGGACACGTGCTGTCCACACCTAGTGCTGCTGGAGAGCAGTCTCCAGCACAGCCCACCACAGTGGCTGTCTGAGGACAGCAGTCACTGTGATGGAACACCTGCTGCTCTGTGCCCTTCTGCAAATAAGGACTGAAACAATGAATGTTTATGGTACTCATGGCAGCTTTCTAGGACATTCCCATTTCTCTCTGTACTTGTCTATGTTTTGAGATTTGTTGAGGGAGAAGTCACTGATTTCCTAGCCCCCAGGTGCCATTTTAACTTGATTTAAACCTTACTAACAATGGAAATTAAGGAACCCACAGTCACAGTATACATTCATAGTCAGGCCGCTTACATAAAGCAGCATCAGTTTACTTCTACTGCTTATCTTACTGAGAAATTCCTTGTTACCTTTAGTGATGGATACTGTAGAGGGACTTGGGACAGTTGTACTTGCTGCTGTAATAGCTGAAACTGCTGAAACTTTGCTGGCAGACAGTGACTGTAAAACTGGAGACGAAAAAAAAGAAAAGGGGGCAACAAAGGAAAAAAAAATCAAATTTTATACACTTTGACAAATAACCATGTTCAGAAGCAACACAAAGTTTTTGCAGCACAAAGTTTAGGGATGAATTCCTTGCTACATTTTCTTCTATCTCTACTTCAGACCAGGTATTCCAACAGTGACCAAGTGCTACTCTGTGTCAAAAGGGATTTTCAAACACCATCTGTCATCCTCCTCTGCCCTTTACCTTTGTTCATAGGCATGAGTATTGTCTGAACACCTCCAGAAGCTGTGTTTACACCGAGCTGTTTAAGCTGGCTGGGAACTGTCAGAACAGCCTGCTGTGGACTAGACTGATTTGTGTGGATTTTTAGCAACCCTGCAAGAAGAACGGAAGACAAAACGTTAAATAAAACACACCAGTCAGTTTATCTCCAGCTACTTCTCTCCCTTTCTCCTTGAACCAGGATGGCAGGTAAGCTAGCACTGCCACCCTCTTAACAAGCCACAGTTCGGTGAACTGTCAGGACAAGTTTGTACTGACTCAAATGATGGCTGAACACTGGAGTGCTGCACCACAGTGTGCACAGTATTACATGCTGCACAGCACTCTAGTAGCTGTAAAGCAAGTCTTGTAATTACCTAAGGAATCTTAAGCAAAAGTTGATGTAACACAAACCTTTCAACTGAAGCAGGCTCAGCAGAGAGTAAAACACTCTTGTCAGAACCAGACCTTGTGCTCAAGGGTCTGGTAAGCCAGTGAACTACAGCTCTGTTGTACTCACACAGCCACTCTCAAGGAGGTATCCCAGTGCTGCAGCACCCACTGCAGTCAGCAGAGCACAATCAACCATGCTCCAACTAAGAGACAAGACCAAGACTGCTGGAGGACACACCTGACCTGAGCATTCTGTGTCTTTCTGTAAAATGTACTAAATACATCCATAAGGATGGCTCATCAGGCTACCAAGTACATTAAAGCAGGGACTGAACTAAATTCCTGACTAAAGTCAAGGCCGAAAGAACAAGCAGAACATTCAGATATGAACAGCACTACGAATGGCAGCTCTTGGTAACTTCTGTGCAAGTCAGCACAGCTCCAAGCACAGTCCCACAGGTGAGGAGTACTCATCAGCTGTTTGCCAGCTCTCTCTCCTCTACAACATGCCATCTCCTCCTGATGACATCTCAAGCCACCACAGCCAGCACTCTGACACTGTGATTTGAGTCTGTGCCCATCCTTTCTACTGCTAAACCAGCTATTTTCCGTATAATTGTATTCCATCTATAGCTAACTTTTCTTCAGATTATGGACGTTTGTAGGTTTCTATTTCAAAACATTGACAACAATAGATTTCTTAGTTTCATGATGGCAATTTTATACTCATGATTTGTTTTGAGATAAAGTTTCCGCTATCTTTATACTGTATTATTATTATTGTTTGAGAAACACAGCTGCCTTCCAAGTACTGGACATGCAAAGTCTGGTGAAGATGTCTCTTGGTTTTGAAAGATGTCCAGCACTGGTCAGTAAGGCTTTCACCTCCAGGCAAGAAGACACACATAGCATTACCCATTCCTCTGTGTGACATACTGATGTCCCAGGTTACCACAGCAAGGGACCCAACATCAAGGCCAGACTTTTTCAATTAACTCTACCAGGCTGATGGGTGGGAGACATTGCTTGTTGCAAAACAAGAGAATATTTGAGATTCTTTTCAAAAACTTGCCTTTAAAAACATGAATGTTCAGAATTTTAACACAGTTTTTTTCAGGGCTTTTGTTTGTTACTACATTGAAATAACGTGTTTTCCAGCCATTGTTTCTTTTGGGATTCCTGGAGGAGTTTTTCATGATGAAGTCAGTGCTTCAGGTTACAAAAAAAACCCAAACCCAACCAAAATCTAGATAGCACTCCAGGCCTAAATGGGAATTTTAATATGAAAGCTATTTATTAAGGTGCATTTCCTACAAAAAAAAAAAAAAAAAAAAGGAAGAAAAAGAAAAAAAAGACACCCTTGCTGCTTTCTTTGCAAAGAGAAAATAAAAATACTCAACTGTTTCTGTCAGGATTGTGTTAGTCTTAGTAGCCTATACTGTCTATTTTCAAGCTCTGGATAAAACATAGTCATAAAAAAGGAGAACTCTGAAAGACTGAGTACAGAGGAAAAAAGAAGAGCTGCTTCAAAGACACTGTCAGATGAGTTCAGTGTCACTAATTTTCTCTTTTCTGTATTTTCATTCTGCTTACACTTTGTAAGAAGCCACTTCAAGTGAACAGAACATGCCAGCGGGTAAATTAATCTAAATAAAAATTTCCAGTTTTAACCCATAACACTCAAACCTGCTGTATTTGCTCTCCCTCACACAAAAGATACTGGAATACAATAAAACTGAATAAGGAGAACTTTCCTCCACATAAGGGCAAGTCCATCTTTATTAACTTGAAACATCTCAGATCCAGCCTACTTCACAGTACTTAATGAATTTTGACTTCAAAGCCTTCAGTTCCCTCTAATCAACATCTCTTTTCTTTCTAAGTCAAACAGAGCAGATGCAAAGCCTCAGAGCCAAATTCTGCTCATGCAACTTCTCTCTGAGTACAGTGGAGTTTCACTTGCACAAATGAATCAAGTCTGTAGTACTGCTGGTACCTTGACAGTTTCTGCACTCAGTGACACACTGTGCTCCTGAATAGGCACAATGCATCCTCTAGTGAGAACCTGGCACAAAACCTAAAATCCCTCTCCAATACCAAAGGGCAACTTGGGCTATTATTTGTAACAGATACAGTCAATGCCAAAAAGATGCCAAATTACTAACACATTTCCTTGGCTAGGCCAAAAGTTATGCTAATAAGATGTTTTAGAAAGTATCACTTTACTTTTACACACTCACAAATGCAGGTGACTCTATATTCTTCCACTTACAGTGAAGACATCTAAAGAACCCACACCCGAATTCTAACTTTCTCTAGGAAAGGCATGAAGGAAGTTTAATACCTGATACTGTAGCTTTTCCCGTCACAGGCGTTGCAGTAGTCATCAAGGAAGCAACACTTACAACAGTGGAAGTGGCAGTCTTATTCACTACTGATGAAGTAGACTGGCTCTGGCTTACACAGATTTGGTGTTGCTGTCCAGGTGTCTTTGTTGCAGGAGTTCCAGGAGATGAACTGGAACCTGCATTATCTGTTTGCTGCGTAAGAGGCAGAGAGGGACAACAAATTCCTTTTCATGTCATAGGTGATTCAAAAATAAGCACAACAAGGTAGTATCTACACGTAGCAAAACCAAATTTATCTACCAATCACTGAGAAGTGAGAGGTTCTCAAGCTCATATTTAACCCTTCCCCCACAACGATGGCACAAATGGAATGGAGGCTGTGGCAGCATGGTGTCAGATCTCTACTTGCTTAATCTTTGCCTCCCCACAGGCAATAGCAGTGGGGAGGCAAAGATAGGGGCTAATAGAAAGAAATAGGCATGGGGAACCCTCAGAGTGAATCATACACTCCCCACCCCATGAACTGCAACTCCACTCCAGGTGGACAACCTGCACCAACTGGACGCATGGCTGTATTCACATGTGAGCTCACAGCAGGGATGCAAATGTTTTGCTTCCTACCTCCCTCTATGGCAAACCACCTCCTTCCAAGGCTGCACTGTCACAGCTCCCCTGCGGTGGGAGAGCAGGGACATGCTTTGAACACAGCCAGGACCAAGGAGCACAAACTCAGGCCTCTGAAACCTGCTGACAGCACACTGGGCACTAAGCACGGGAAGGACTGTGATCTCAGGAGAGACCCTCAGTCTGGTCTCTACAAATAAGAGCAGAACCACCCAAAAGCTGACTGGGAAGAACATAAACAGGGGAAAAAAGCTGACAAAATCCTTCCCTGGGACTGCAGTGGCTAGGGTGCAAACAGTGCATTACAGAATATTGGCAATGTTCTTTCTCACCTGAGTCACACCATTGGTGGGAAGGGCCACGGCAGGAGCAGCAGCTGTGGTGATAACCCCCCCGGATACTCTCAGCACAGTGGTGCCAGGTTTGGAGAGCTGGGATGAGGCAGGCACTGATTTTATGGACCCATCTGATATTTTCACCAGTGATGTCTGTCCACTGGATGAAGCCTTTGAGAAAAAATGCAGTGTAAGCAAAATGGGCTATTTGTTTGGGTTTAAAAGACTTCAAAAAAACAAACCAAAACAGAACAACAACAAAACAAATGAGAAAAATGCCTTTTCTATTACTAGCAAATATTTTCAAAATACTTTTGGAAAAATCAAATTCTGGCAATAGCTGAAACAAAATTATCACCTCAGAAACCAACTTTATCAAACTGTTGACTTTGACTTTGCAATATGTGCCTATCAATCTTGAATTTTGGATAATCAATTACAAGTACTCTTCAGTAGTTTGAATTCCGTAAGGACTACTTGGTAGTTTTTAAAAGAAGGAAAAGAAAAGGTAGTTTTTTAAAAAAGGGATACTAAACCAAAGATTTTTAATAGCTTTAACAGGTGACCCATTTCAAAGACTCAAATATTTAAGCACATTTTTGCACCTGACTCTATTCAGTTTTCCAGTTCCATTTCACTAAGAAATCTCAGAGCCCATTTACAAACCAAGCTTATGTAGCCTGGAAGCTGAACCCTCTGAGAAGAGAAAGCAAGCTGGAAATCTGCAGTCTGATATGCTTTCCTCATCACAGTACAGCCAGCATCATAACTGTTCAAAAACCCACATCAAACCAAGCAACTACAAAAGGAAATGCTCCCAATGTGTAGCTGTGGTTCCTAGACTTTATCTGACAAAAAGCTAATTGATAAGAGAGAAACACGTCACTTGCACATTACCTGTGTAAACAGAGCTGTCTTCTGTCCAGTTATCACTTTTAGGGCTTGTCCTTGTGTGGAAGATGCTCCAACTCCTATACTGCCCTGAACAACTGATGCTGGAGTCAGCTGCTTCCCAGAACTCTGAGGAGAAGGCTGCCCAACCAGAAAGGTGCCCTGATACAGAAATAAGTCAGGGAGGTCAGGACTTAGAAACACAGTTAAGAGTGAACAGAAATCTAGGAATGTCAATACAGGATAGAAGCCTGTGGCTACAATGCAACAACATTTCATCTTCTGAAACAAGGCACTGCTAATTACAGTGGATGCTTCTGCACTAAGAGCTGGACACAGCCTTCTTCCTACAGAACACTTTCTGATGGAACCTGATGGGGAAGGATCTAGACACCATAGTCCAAGAATATTCTGTGCACTACTGAACCACAGGACTTCCACCTAACACCACCGCAGCCTGAAATGTCAATGTGCTTCAACTGAGATGCTTATGCCACTGACCTGGGGTGTCTGCTTCAGGATGTAGGATGTATAGGTGAGGTGCTGTGACAAGTTACTGCTTGTGCTTTGGGTTCCTCCTCCTCCTCCACCACTCGTGGAAGAACCAGACTGAAGATCTGCAACCAGAGGAAAAAGCTTGACCCCTTGGTAATCAGACAGGGTCAGCTGCTAAAGCATCCCTGTATACACAAGTCTTTGACAACACTTGGCAAGACATTTTGTGCCACATGCTTTGCAGCCAAGTAACATTATTACCCAGTACAGAACAATTTAGATGTGCCGCTGTGCTCTATAACAGCTCAGCAAACAGTATGAACAAAAGGAGCTGTGGGAGAAATAAAGAAGGCTGGGGGGCACGCAAATCTCCATCAAATGAAAATGGTATCCAACAGATGACCAGTCTTTTCATCACTCTTTTGCAGGTTATGGATCTGCAACAGAAGCCCTAAAAACATTCTGAATCCCACTGGCTTCTTAATTTTACTTTTGTTGGCTGTTTAAATCCAACTGAATCACTGGATACCAAGCAGTGGTAATTTACAGTGACAGTTTGATATTGCTCTGCCTCCAGAAGGAACAGGCTGAACAGTGACTTTTTTGCAGAGTCTCATTAAGAAGAAACGGTAAAAAGGTATGCATGGCTCTGCCATAAAAATCACAAGTATTGGATCTTCCTCGATGCCTGTGAGATTTTTAGAGTTGGACTGACCAAGCTGCCTGTCTAAATCTCAAGCAAGGGGGCTTCCACCACAAGTTCTACAGCCCAAAAATACCTCCAGCAAGACTATCCACTTCTTCAGTGATATGTACTCTATTGCTGTGTTGCTGATATTTCCAGCCTGATATGTATTAAACTGAACAATACCTCAGGCAGCTTAAATCAGAATTGGAAGCAAAAAGTTTACACCCAATCCATCTCCCATCCCAAACTCAGCCTCAAGAATAGATTCTGGAGAAGGCTTATGACCAATATTTTTATCTACAGAGTCCAAAGCTTGCAGCTTGCTTTCCCTACAGCAACAGCACATTATAAACAAAGCATTGTCCCTCACCACTATCTTAGCATGTTACTCTCCAGGTATTTCACGAAGAGTTTGATTCACAACCCTATTAATAAACATGTTTCTGCATTGAGAGCACTGCATGAAAAGCATTTTCATCGAAAACAAAAGCCACTTGTGAGATCTCAGCCTTATAAAGCACCTCTTATAGGCTGCTGTGAACAAACCAATCCCACCCCATTACTGACTTCCACAGCACCAAGATGCTTTGTAGCAAAAATGCCAAACATATTAATTATGCAGTGATTACATGATTTAACTCATTAGATTTCCCTGCAAGACTAACTAGCATTATTTGTGGCTCGCAGTATGGCTCCTTGGGGTATAAGAAGCAGTTTTCCTTTCCCAGAAGGATTCTTGCTGTTGGTGGTGAGGTACAGCTTGGTGCCTGGTGGTAAGTTTGCCAGGTTTGCCAGGTTGGTGGCTGGTAACTGCAGTGTAGCCATCACTAGAAAGAAAGAAAAAAAGAAATAAAATAAAACTGCTGCTTGCAGAAAGTAAGAAGCACTGAAATCTGGCCAGGATGAAAGTACGTGGAGTGACACGCAGATAGCCCTCAATAATCCCTACTTAGCTGGCCTAACCTCAGATTAACTCCACCACTGATGCACAGACACTTTTTTTAATCGGGTCTGGAAAAAAATCTCTCTGTACAGTGCCACTTATGGCCTCAGGCCAGAGCAGCACAGCCAGGGGGTCTACAGGCTCACTCCAGCCCCAGGCACCACACAGTAGCTCCCCCCAACAGTCCAGAGCCTGAGCTGGCGTGTTCAGCTAGAGCCAGCTGTGTGCAGGCACAGGCAGGGTTGCTTCTGCCCACACTCCTGTACCTGTAAGCACTAGGGAAGATGTGAAAATGCAAGAAGGGCAGTCTAGCTCTTATTGGCAGGATTTATGGGGAGCCCTTTGAGCAGCTAAGGCTCCATGAAAATCTGCTGGGACTCCAGCACATTCCCCAGCATATCTA
The DNA here is from genome assembly GCA_013396735.1 of Grallaria varia. Classification (NCBI taxonomy): domain Eukaryota; kingdom Metazoa; phylum Chordata; class Aves; order Passeriformes; family Formicariidae; genus Grallaria; species Grallaria varia. The sequence goes on along the minus strand of VWZG01001097.1, from coordinate 428,678 downwards.
CTTGATCTCCACTCACAAACCACTGCATATTTTAAAGCACTTGTGCTCCCTCTTTTCTCTTACAGATAATGAGTTAACATGTTCTTTAATCTCAGTGAGCCTGAACTTTCCTACAGAGCTCTCTACTCATTTTGAAGTTTTTCGATCACAGTTATTTTGCAGTTGAATAAATCATTATAGACCCATCATGAGCAATTAACAAGGAGTAAAATTACTCTACCTGAGCCTTGAGATGTACTTTTCTGAGCACCCGTGGAAGAAATCTGTGCTTTTGTTATAGTCTGCACAGGCTGAGCAACAATTGTCCCTCCACCTCCACTCACGATGGCTTTGGCTACACCTTGAGTCACAACCTGCTTTGAACCAACAGCCTTTGCTACTGAAGAGCCAGACTTTGCCACAAGTATCTGGCCACCACTGATAGCCACCGCTTGTTTCACTGTCGACTGTAATGCAGAACCGACTGGGACACCAACAACCTGCAACAAATAAGGGTTGGATGATGTGCTGCTGGCAAGAGCAACCGTGTGAATTCTCACTGGTACAGGACCTCCATCTCCAGATATTTCAGGATATTTCCATACATGTCTAGTCACGTACAGAAACCATTCATTCAGAAAGAAAATTAAATTGGCAAGAGGCCAATCCCAAGTAAAATGATAAACTCTTAAACACAATCAGGATTTCAGAGCACCCACAAAAGATTAAGTTCATTCAAATTACAGGGCACTTCCTTTTTTCCTGATATATAAGCAATGGCTTAGTTCCAGCTGAAGATAAAGCATGCCTTGGCAAATTACAGAGATGCAGAAATTCAGTTTCAACACATTCATGGGAACAGATTCCCTGGGAAAAGTATGGCCTCAAAGCAGAATTCACAAAGTGCTTCAATTTTCTGTGTTGACAGTAACTGCAGGGAAACATGAGTTTGCATACCTGCTCAAACAACCAAATAAGGCAGTAAAAAGGACAATGAACTGTTGCAAATGCAAATAAGTATTTACTTATGCAAACATGAAAGTTCTGTATGTAATCTCTTATTCCTGGCATATCGTTTGACTATTCACAATGGAAACAAGCAAGAATGGAGACCATTTCTGACACATTTGTCATCCTGCCTCTGCAGTGTGCCTTCTCAGAAGCTGTGCCACTCCTGTCATAGCAGGACTGCATTGGCCCAACTCCTACAATAAAACACTTGAGTTGCCACCCAAGTAGGACTGATTTTACCTAATGCTAGTTCTGGCTCAACCTCCATCCTGCTCCCTATTTGTCCCGGTCTCTTGTGTTGCAAGCCTGCATTCCTAGGAAAGAATTCACCTTCTCTTACAAAAAAGCCTAGGTGAGTTTCAGGTAGAGCTAATGAAGGCAGCCAACTTTCTGGGCTGACAGTTCAAAAGCACCTCCACTCCACTGTTGCAACAGGCTGGACAGAAGCAGGAGATGTCCCTGTACACAGTGAAATGCATTAGTGCAAGCTCAGCCTGCTCCCTTCCCAAGGACTACGTGGAAGCACAGTACCAGCCACTGAGTGCACACGTGGAAACCAGATAGCCACGGTGCTGCCAACCCAGGGGAAGAACCAAGTGGTGCAATAACATCATGAGACAGGCACTTCACACCACACCAGAGGTGCTCAAGTGCTTCATACCTTAGACTGCACTGTTCCCTCGCCCGTGCTCATGACTGGCTTCTGTGGAGACAGGGCCAGCATGTGGCTGCCCTTGACAGTGACATACTGTGGCACCGAGGGCTGCGCCGTGCCCGTCCCCGCGACCTGCGGCTGCTGGGGCAGCTCGCCCGGCTCCTGCTTTATTATCACCTGGGAAACAGGAAGACACAGCAAGAAGAACAGCAAATTCCATAAATCACTGCAGATCACTTCTGGAACAGCCTGTCAGCACAGAAGGGCAGGCAAAAGTCATGGTTCTCCCCACCGCACGGACTGTAACTCAGGGTTGCTCCCAACACACAAGTGTGTGGGGTGGTGTCTGTATTTACTAAGCATTCCACATTTGAGACATGCTCACAGACATCACAGAGTCACAGAAATTGCTAGTAACATTACAACTACGAGTCATACTGACAAGGGACTCGGCCAGGCCTGACTTCTGCAGATCCTGCATCTCAGCATGAAACCACAACATACTAAAGTTTCAAATTTATAAGCAACTTCCTGCTCAGACCATGTTTTGAACTTGAATTTTTTATTTCTATCCTGCAAAATTACAACTGATGTAATAGCTGTAGATACTGCATATCATTATAGCTGATGTTATTCTCTTGTACATATGTTTTATGTTTCTCTGGGATAGGCCTTACATCTAATCCCTCAGGGCAGTAACTCAAAAAAGGCTGTTTGGGTTTTTTTTTGTGTTAGATTGCTGCAGATACTGTAACTGGTGGGAAACATTCTTCCACCTTTTACCTGGACCATCTAATATTGCCAGAAACAACTTTAAATTCTGGATGGTAGCATTTAAGGAAACATTATCAGAAGTGGCAACATCTGAGATTTAGAAATCACTATCACTTTTTTTAAGAAGCTTCTGACAGATCCACTGTAGTTTACTTTTACTGGATCCCACTAAAACAGTTTTTAAGCCTCCATATGACAGCAATTCAAAGGAAAACCAGAAAGGTAATAAAGGGAAAGATGACAGGTACAGCAGAGTCACAGGGAAAGACAAGAATACAAGACACATTTCTGAGAGGTGCTAGTGAGCTCTTGGCAGCAAGATACATTGGTTCTAGTAACAGTTTTAGAGGCACTGGAGTTATATGGTTTGAGGCACAAATTTGCATGAAATGACACTATTGGGCTCGTTTTCCCAGCACAGAAGCCAGGACAAATACCTTTGTAAAAGCTCCAAGTCCTCCAGAGACCGATTTGGGGCTTTGCACCTTGGAATGACTCCCAATGGGACAAAGGGGTGGCATTGTGGCAAAAAGAGAATCCTCCTGCTGTGAATAGGAAGACATGGTACAAAAAAAAATCAGTGAAATGTCTAATATAAGAAACAGAACAATTGACTGCTAATAAAGGGCAGCATGGACCATCTATATGGGCAGGTCAAATTACCTGTGCAAATGAGGTATTTCCAAAATCAGTCAACACTTAAGTAAAAGGAGTTTAATTTACTTAACACAACCTACAAAGCAAATTTTATTTGGAAAGTTACATCTCCAGTAGCAGTGACTGTTTCTTACTATATCATACACAGGCAAAAGAAATTGACTCATCTTCTCTGACCAGCTTTTTATACAAAGCATTTCATGTAAAATTAAAGTTGGCTGAGGGAGGATCTTTTCAATGCATATAAATACCTGATGGGAAGGTGTAAGGTCAAGGCAAACAACATTCAATGGTATCCTGTAAAAGAACTGAGTCAATGGGTACAAACTGAAATACAGGAAATTCTAAGAAAGAATTTGTTGTTGCTGATGGTGATTAAAGAGTAACAGGCCACCCAGAGAGGTTGCAGACTCTCCACAGCCTTGGAGATACTCAAAATCCAAGTGGACACATTCCTGAGCAACCTGCTCTATTTGACACTGCTTTGAGCATGGGAGTTGGACTGGATATCTCCAGAGGTCCCTGCCAACCTCAGTCATTATGTGATTCCATACACAATCTCAGGGAGAGAAGACAATGAAAGAAGAAACAAATTATAGAGGAGAAAAATATTCTCTCAGATGCATTTATGCTCTCCTTTAACTGGAACAATGCAATGGCATGCAGCCTTTTCAGGCAGAACTCACCTGGAAACAACAAAGCTGTGTAATTAAATAGAATAAAAAAACATTTGCACACCTGCAAAATCATGCAAGTGGCACTTCTGTATCTGAGACTGGTAAAGTCGTCAAATGCATTTGAGGAAGTTTGTTATAGTATAATTGTTCTCTTTTACAACCAGTGTGAACTCCACAGCTATGGTTTCACAATCACTTGGCCCATCCTTGGGTTGGATCATGACCAGAAATCAAGCCCTCAGACTCCAACCTAATACTATTGACATCTTCCTTGTAATGACACACATGGCTGAAAACACATTAGTTGTCTGCTCTGGTTCACCACATCTCTGCTTGCTACCACCAGTGCACAACTGGAAGCAAACAGGGAGAGGTGTGAAGACAAGGTTAGAGGCATAACCAGTCCTCTCAACAGCAGCTGCATATGGGGCATTTTAGACTAGATGAAGAAACATAACCTCTTTAAAGAAACCATAAAATTACAGGTTTTCAATAACCAGAAGACATAAGCCAAAATACATTCCTGTTTACAGAAATATGACTTTTATGTCCTTTTTTTTTTTAATATATTGAGTTTTTTACTTTGTCCTGGAAAAACAGAATTCAACTATTTTAATGATATATGCCTACTTTGACTCATTGGAAACCTTTCAGAAGGAATTGTCCCAAATCAGTGAAAAATAAACACTAATGAATGATTTTCGGCACAGTTAAGTGCAATACATCTGAACAGTCAGAACTTTTAAAAGTTGACTAACTAGCTGCACATCTGACACTTAAAAAGCTACTGCAAACTAACTGCTTCAGACAACAATCATCTTTTTCCCTAGCAGACGCAGCAAGAATCTCAGTTACAAATGTAAAGTGATTTGCTCTCTGCAGGCTTACTGGCAAACCTTCCCCCCATAATATCCTGCATTAATATTGTGGCTTGGAGACAGGGAAGCGCTCCTGTTTTCAGCAGCACACCCACCAGCTGCTTTCAGAGCTTCGCTGACGCCACTTCCCTGCCAGAAATATCATTCCTAGCACAAGATGTGGGAGAGATTTTATATGAGACAGTTTAGCTCTGTACCTTTTGGGCTTTGCAGATCAAAAGCACGAACTGTATTTATCGCTGTTTGTTTACACATCCAAATGTTACTCCACTGTTTACACAAACATTTTTCTAAATATAGGGAGTTGTAAAACCACCATATGAGCTATTTTCAGGCTGCTAGGAGCAGCTGCTGTACAAAAATAATGAACAGAGTGAAGGTTTTGAGGTAGGCACATCCAGTTTAATCATGCTCTGTCATTAACAGAGTGAAGAAGATCAAAGTCAGCTACAGAAGAGCCTTTTTGAAAGATAAGACATTTTGGGAGCTATGCCCTCCATGGATTTCTTTGTAGAAAAGCAAAAGAGCAGTGCCTTTAACAGATGTGTAGGCAAGTCTAATTAGGGCTGCATGAAGTGACATTGTATAACCACCATGTTCTCATACGGCTCCATCTGTTAGACACAGTAAACCTTCACATGAAATGACAATCAAAGGAACTTTCCTGAAATGCAGCGTTTATAATACTAAAAAGCCCTATTTAATAGGAAACTGGACTTTAAATGGGAAGTACACACCTAATGAGAACATTACCTTGACAGCTGAGGTGACAAAACTGCTCCCATGGGTCTTGGACACAGGAGATCCAGTTCCATGAGAGGCCTGGCAGACACTGCTCAGTTTGCTGGTCGGGCTCCCTGGGCACCAGGAAATAAAGCAGATGTCAGGTGAGGGCCAGGGAGTGAAGCCACTGCACACATGAAACCTCTTCTAACAAGAAACATCGCATTGCATTTCCACTGTGTTGTCCTGGAGGTACATCAGTGGGAGCTGGCATGGGCACAAAACAAATGCACTACCGAATTTCCACCTGCAGAGTCCAAGCCTCAGAGAAGGCACTCTCCACCCAGTGCTCTGTGTGCTGCAAATAAATGGTCAGGCTGCCTCCTGGGTGGCCGAGGATATCAGCTAGAGGTGCAAAATGAGGACAGTAACAGAGCCACCAGTCAGAACTTGCTGCTGCAGATGTAAAGTCCTCTGCTGCCCAGAAGCCCTCTGAGCCTACACTAGCATGGAGGAAGGCTTGGAGTGGGAAGGAAAAGGAAGGCCAGAAAAGGAGGGAGACCAAGTGAGGAGTAACAGGCAGAAGGGACAGAGTGAGTAGGAGAAAGGAAGAAACAGAAATAAGGAATGAAGGCATTGGGTCCTCTGTGGAAGGCTGCTCTTGCTAAATTAATGGACAGATACATGTGCCACAGCAGTCTCCTGGCCCCCAAGATGGATGGGCGTTCAGTAGTAAACTTATTATCAGTGTGTACACAACACTGCAGATCAGCAGTTTCGCTACTGCTGTTGGGTTGGTCTGTTAGTTTTGTTTGTTCAAGAGACACCAAAGTCATGGATTATACTCAAGAAAATTATTAGTCTCTCATACAGTCGTACTACAGTCTGCACTTACGTTTACAAGTAAATGAGCAGCCATTTCTGAAAACATGGGCTTTGGGAAGGCTGGCTTTCATAGAGCATGAAGATCTCACTCCTCTTTTTAAATATACCATCTGCAGCCTTACCAGAAACATCCCAGTGGTTTTGTCTGTAGTACACACTATGCTCAATCCGGGCTGGCTACTGTTGCCAAAAGCCCAATTCCATGTACCCCCTTGCTCCCTCACACGGGGTCTGGTGATGAAGCTCTCTGACAAGAAGGCTCAGTTTGGGGTGGGGAGGGTACCAATCTTCTGCTCTGCTGCTGACCTGACTCATGCAGGATACAGGGGAAGCTGCAGGAGTGCAGGGAGGGAGAGGCAGCAGGCAGTTTCTGCCAGGCCAGTCATTACACTACTGTGGTGGGAAACTGCACCGTTAATGGCACCAAGACTTGTACGTCCAAACCAACTGGTGCATCTACAGATGTACATGTACAAACCCCTACCAGACAAGCCCAGAAGTCACCCAAGCCATGATAAACCACTTAGGCAGAGTAGACAGTCAGGCTGGAGGTAAAGAAACAGAAAAGAGAAAAGGCACAAAACCCCCAACCAACAAAAAACCCCAAATTAATCAAACCCTATCAGTGAAACAGCTTCAGCATTACCAGGAAAGCCGCAAAATATACTTTAAAAATTCAGATATGGCTATGCTTCCCCTACCAATTTCCTCTGTGATGAAGTTAAAATGAACATGTCAGCTGTGTTCCCTCAGATAAAGGGAGGAACCACCATAAAAAGCAGAATTTTTGCACTTTCTATCCATACCCAGCAAACGGTTTGCTACACGGATGCTGCACTTCCTCACATGGCTCTGGGCATCCTCCGGAGATGCTGGGAAGCACATACGTACACAAATAAGTGTGTTTTAGAATAGACAGCAGTTCTTGACCACAGATCACAACAAATAAATGATTTCTGAGAGACCTTTTCTTCTGCCCTGACACAAAGATTACCGATTGACTACCGTACCCATCACCTGTGTCCTGTATTTCAGTCCTGCCCCTCGCCCCAGGCTCTTGTAACCAGAGGGAATCCAATTAGAGGAATCCAAACCGGCTGGAAACGGAACAGTCAGAAGCTGAGAGCAGTAACAAACAGCCATGATGTTTTCCTGGTAAATGGGGTCGACACATTTCAACACATCCACTGTACCCCACTGGGACCTACAACTGATCTGCCAGGCACTGCAAGCTCTTGGTGCTTTGCCCACCTCCATGATAGAGTTGTCAGCCCACCACCTGTGTGCTGCTCCCATCTAAATCTGTGCACCACTGCCTACATCACTTTCTTCTCTTTCCTTTATGCATGTTTAGAACAGGCTCTCTTTGAAGAGGTATCTGTGATTTTCTGTTTGGCCGTACACTGTGCTGTTTCCTAAAGGAAGTTCTGCTCAAGTCTGAGACACCCTTAACCACGTCACATAAGCCAGCTGCGCAAACCAACACCACCTTCCTCTTTCTCTCCAGAGACTTTTCCATCTTCGCAAGCTGAAATACTGAAGTCATACGGATAATTTTAAAGGGACAATAAACTTGAATGGGTAAGACTAAGCCACTGCCTTCTGGGATCACACTACACACCTGTGCTTGTGGCTGCTGCTCCAACCATCTGTCCAGGCTTGTCCACAATAATATACGGATTATTAATGACTGAACTAGAAGAGCCTTGCTTCATGTGCACCGGAGTGGACGTTGGGGTACGAGGTAGCGGAGATGGACTAGGGGTCGATATTGGAGAACCTTAAGAAAAAAAGTCCAATGCTTCTAGCTTGTAAGTGTTGTAAGAACATGAACACATGGCAATAGTAGTACTTTTTAAAATGTCTTAGAAAAGGAACATTTCTTGAGGATGCATTTCCCAGTCTGAGAGAGATCACAGGACTTGGAGAAGGAAGGAGGAGACAGAAGGAAAGGAAAGGGCAGCTAAAGCACTCTGGCTTATACCTACCCTGGACACACTGCCTACCAGAACAAGCAGAGTTCCATGGGAACTGGAGAAGCCATCTGGTCCATCCCTGAATCCCAAGGGATATTACCTACATCATTCTCACTGCCAGGACCAGAGCACCCGAAGAGATGAAGGGAGAGAGCTGAGCTCTCCTTCCCTCGTACAGCCCATGGTACAGGCGTTCAAGAGCCTTTTGGGAACTGAGCAGTTCATGTCAAAAGGCTGTGTGATACAGCAGCCATCAGGCATGAGCACTCTAGTCCCTTCACTGCTCCAATTACAGCAGCAACCCTTGAAATCAAACTGCAAAATGTGCAACTTCTGGGTAATAGGGCCAGGAGAGAAAAAACAAGAGGAAAAAAGCTGCATGAAGGGGTAAACAAGAAATATTGAGAAAACAACAGGCAAGGAAGTGATCAGAGAAAAGAGACAGTAGCAAGCACCAAGCTTCAACTGCTTGTAATCTACTTGCTTGGCAGTGATTGACAATTAAAACAGAACATAAATTCTGATCAAATAAAATCCCCATGTCCTATAAACTGTTTTGAAATCTGAAAGTGATAACACTCCTCAGCAGACAGCAGAACCCCGGAAAATATTTAGCAGAGTAACATTTAAAAGCAAAGATCAAGAGACAATAGTCCAAGGATTTTAAGACAGAGAGGATAGGATAGCCCCTGTAATTCTTGCTTCCTGGGAAGCCTTGAGAGAAGAGGATCAACAGAAATGAAAGAAAGAAAGCAGAACTAGGCACAGGTTCAAATGTAAATCAACCTGAGTACAGTATTAAGATGTCAAGGAACAATACTGAAATTCAGGTAACAAAACTCCAAACCAGTCACACTTTAAGAAAATTATCTGGGAGCAGATCACCAGAAATCACACATACTGATTGCTGGTGCTTCCTCCTCTCTACCCTGAAGACCAGAAAATGAAGAGATACAACAGGTCATCTTTCAGCTTCACAAGCGCCATGGTGAGCTGCACATTAATACTTTCTGATGTAAAACATCAGCCAGTGGATGGCATCACACCCAGGCAGGGAAGGGACCACAGGTGAAATGAGCAAAACAGCACCTTGCTCATGTTTGGTTCAGAAGTTGTCACATTGCTCACTGCAGTCAGTTGGCAATTTAATCCAACAAAGTGTGGACTTTTGGAAAAGGAAGACCAAAGCTGTTCTGTCTGAGGAGATATGGCAAGTGCAAGAGGACTATTTGAGTCTACAATGTTGAACCTAATTATTTGCCCAATAAAAGAATTCTTGTTAATCCATCCCAGCTGTCTAAAAGCAGGAGGGAGAAGAATGGCTTCTTCCTATGTAAAAATACTGCACATGGAAGATGTGTCCTTGCCTGGGCCTTTCTGAGGGTCGTAGTCTGTTCAAGAGCATCTATTTCATAATTAAAAGCATTCAAGAACAAGGAGAGAACTGCTCTCATCCTGCTTTTGATGAGCTGTGAAGCATTTCACCTGTATTTCTTTTCCTTGAACATTAAGAAGTGTGTTTAGCTCCTTATTCTAGAGTTTCCTACTGCCTGATGTTCCAAGATTGGCAGAAAATCAGGGGAAGGACACAAAACAAGTCCAACTGGTCCACTCTCTTGTTTTCCAGGGGGAAGCACTCAGGGAAGTAAACTAACATTCACCTGATACAATCTTGCAACTCATGGTGATAGGCTGGAAGGATTTTCCTGGCGACTCTGCAGGGCTTGGACTCTGACCTTGAGGCACTATTTTACAGCTAGCTGCAATAGGTTGAAAGGCTGAATTTCCATGAGAGCCAAAGGCAACTTTCTGTGTGGCTAACTTGGTGGGAGTCCGTTCTATCGAAGATGGCAGGGAATAAAACGCGGCATGTCTTTCGGTTTCAGCATTCCCAGAGAATCCTGATTAAAACAGGGAAAAGAACAGAAACAGTTCTTAGGCTAACACATCTAATTCCTTACTGTGCTTCTTTATACAAACAAAACTCAGGTATGACAAACACGCTCTTGAAGGAAGGAAGGACGAAAGGAAGGCAAAGGAACTGGTGGGAAGTGCTGAATGAGGAGAAAGTGGGATAGGGGATTCCTCCTGTGCAACCCTGTTGGATTTGCTGGAACAGAAGAATAAAATGCTAGCATGCACAGCCTGTTCAGCTGTGGCAGGTGAGCAGTCACTTCTTACATATTTTCTTGGAACGACCCTTCCACTGACCAAAAGCTGTTGGTAGTTTCAAGTGTCCTCAGTTAGGGCTCCACAGGACTAGACTGGATCTCCTCCACAGGGAAACTCACAGTGCATATTTTGGAGTAAGAGCACAAGGATACAACCTACTGCCTTTTGAGCTGGGTTAAGGAATCCACTTTACTTGATGTAGAAGGAGATCAGTTAACCTGGAGCTGCCGAGAGGAGCCACTGTGTAAGTATAAGAAGGAGGCAGGTTTACTTTCTTTGTGTTGGCTGTAGTATTGCTCACATAAAGGTGCTGGAAATCTTCCTGTTTGAATAAAAAAACCTGTGCATTTAACATTTGGTTGCGTTTGTCCTATACCGGACATGAGAAAAAAAATGCATTTAAGCAGCAGATATTCTCTCCTTGCTGAACCCAAGCACCACCCATGGCATCACTGCACCTACCACGCAGACAGTGCTGCCTCTGCCTGTATTCTGAAATACAAAGTTTCTCAGCTAAGGAGGGCAAATCCTAACAGACATCCTTGTTTCTCATCCCCGGTAACCAAGGTCTGTCACACAAGCCCTGACACCATGGTGCTTCAGAAAATAAAGCTACATGATAACAGAGGCACAGCATTTCCTGGTCCATGTAAGCTACGAGTCACAGCACGAGGCCAGCACTAGCTTGCTTCAGGCAATCCAAAGGATCCTAAACCATGAACTGTGCCCAACCATGGGCATTGCATTCCCTGATCTTACATGGGAAGGTGAGAATGAGACCCTGACATGCAGAGATGCCATCATCCCTCAGACAAACATACACCACTCTTTTTAACTTTTTTCAACACTACAGTAACTATAGTTTGTAGGGATTTCTGTTCCCCCATAGTCAATTCATGTTAGGCACCAACATATATAACTGAACAGACCACTAGACTGATGCCTTGAATGTATACAGGAAAATCAGAAACCTAAACCCCCCTCTGAAATCAGTTTGCCACGAAAAAAACTACAAGTTCTATTCAAACACCTTATTTCCACCTGCATCTGTTGTTGCTCCATATTCACTACATTTAGCAAAACAGAGCCCGCACAAGTTTCAGATAAAAAAGCAAACAAAACCCAACAATCAAATAATCTATAACAGTTCCTGAATTATATTTCAGAACACACTGAGGAAATGACCGTCTGGGGTGAGCAAGGAGCAGGGAGCATTGGTAATCTTTCAGGCATAAGAGCAGTAAAGAGGAGGGATCCAGAAGAGCTGAAGTTCCAAGAACTCAAATTTCACCGACATCCATTTGCTTTACCTTTGTCCACAGAAGCATCTGGGCTGGAGTCCCGCAACTGTTTAATTGGTGAGGAAGCTTTGACTGGTGCTGGAATACTCAGTGGCAGTGATAAAGATGTAGGAACATCAGAAAGTTCAGACTCTGAAGACTGGGAGAAGAGATACTCCTCACCAAGGGAATGCCTGTGGAGCTCCACATCCACTACCTTCCAAAAATAGGAGAAAAGACATTGGTAGTTAGGCAAATATATAAGAAGTGAAAATAATTATGCCTTTTTATTGTAATGCCTAGAAACCTCTCTCTTTCTTTCCCCCACCTCTGCATAAGACTTCCATTCATTTCAGGGACAGTTCCCAAAGGTCCAGCAGGACCTGAGCTAAGACAACATCTTGCGACATTTAGTCCTCAAAATAAAACAGCCCATCTCCCAGTCCATGGAGAAATCTGAATAGTAAACACTGGAAGGATTACAGAGCCCAGCTCCAAGCATTCCACTAAGGAAAGGACTGCATTCCCCCGTAGGGACAGGCTCAAAATGGCAGCTTGCCTTTTCTGGCTTTTTTGGTAAGACCTTGAGAAACACACCACATGATCTACCCTTCAAAAGTATTCTTTAATCACAGTAGGCATGTCACATTAATGTTTTCTTCACAGACTGAAAAGCTGAAGTAATGCAATTTCACCATAAAAATTTCCATTCACTACAATACAAGGGGAAAAACAGTATCAAGACAACTTTGGGAATATAGCAAACTATGGGTTATTAATTATTTATCTTAGGAGTTTAATTTTCATTAAGGTACCGAATTTGACAGACCCAAAAATTTAGAAGTACTTAATATACTGCAAAATTTCAGCAGGATAGTTGGGTGATCCCTTAAACTCTTTATGTATGAGCTTTGCAGCACAACAGAATGCAAATCAAAACATTTGGCACCAAAAGCTTCAAAAAAGAAATAAAAACTGTAGTACAAACTTAATTCTTTCTGAAAGAAGAGCTGAAACAGTCTCCCCTGAATCAGGAAGGGGAAAAAATGATTGTTGTCACAAATAGTGACAAGGTGTCATAATCATTTCATCCAATAAGAGAGCAAACTCTACATTCTAGAAATTGTGAAACCGAATGGGTCTGACTCTTGTGCTTAGTCCTGTGTATCTTTTCTTTTTCGACATCCTTAAGGGACTCAAAGCACAACATCCATCCCACAACCCTCTGACTCACCGTTTCTGCACCGAGTGTCTGCAGGCCTGTGTAGGTCCTGTCCAACTGGGTAAAACAAAGGGCAAGGCAATATATTAGCAAGCATTTACAACACAAATTGTTTAAAAGGAGTTAAAACTGTGTAAGCTGAGCAGTAGCACATCCAAGTTCTTGAAGTCTGCATGCTGTAAGTGCCCCTCTTCTGCAAAAAAGCCAACCATGACCCAAAGCCCACACTAAAATAGAAAGGAGCAAAAGAGCTGAAGGAAACAAGATTGTTGAGGAAATATTATTCCAGTCTAAGAGGAGTCCTCAAGCAGTGCCCTTTTATTATTTCTCATACCAACGGAATGAAATAATAATGAGAAAAACTTGGAGATTTAAACTAACCAGCACGAAGGCTATGATTACACTATAGTTGTTCCCTAAATAAACTGTTCACATTTATTTAACTGGTATCAGCTGATAAAGAGGCATAACATCCCAGGGGCATCTATTAAGATACCTACAGAAAGAAGCTGGGATTGAAAGGCTGCCAGTCACAGAGGAGTGCTCAACTCACTCATATCCACTCAGAGCAGCCACAGGCCCAGTACTCAAGCAGCAAAAGTTTGCTGATTTGACCTCCTGTGTGCCAAGGACTGGCTCAGTTTTCTTCTGTAGGTCGGGTCTCCTTCACTGTCCATCAAAGCATTACCAATTTCTCCCCAAGTTGTGTCTCCCCAAATATGTTTTACTCATCATCTGCATTAATGTCCCTAAGTCGCAGGGAAATATTTTCAACCTCCTCTACTGTCTATATTTCAGGTTGCAATGAGGTATCTACATTAGCATGAAATTAATTAACGCAGACAGAGTTTAAATAAAATTAAGGCTGCTCAGAGAAACAGGAGACTGAACCAACTCAGGACTTAAGTCTGCTAATGCCAGGGACTACTAATTAAAAAGAAAACAAGAACAATGGCCTAGTTTTCCAGCACTGCTGCAGGAATAAGTGGGATGGAAAAGAAAGCTCTCCTTGAAAGAACATGGACCGAGTGGGGAATCTCAGCCCTCCCTGTCCACTCTAACACCAGAGATAAGCACTAGCTGGTATGTGCAAGTGCTGAAGGAACAGCAAAGCAGTCACTTTATCAACAGAAAGAGAGCCCTGCAGCCCTGTCAGGTTAAAGCCAGTGAGAGCAGAATGAAAACTTCAAACTGTAGGGAAAAAACAGGTAAATGCATTGCTGCTCTGAGCAGAATCAACTCCAGCTGCTGTAAGGCTGGGTCCCCTGGCTACTGCATCGACTCCAATATAGCCAAGGTAAGAGGCTTTCCTGGATCTTTTCTGGTTCTCCAGCTCAACTACTCATGTGAAAATAATGAGCAGCACACACACACAACACAGAGAGGCAGAAACACACACACAAGCAGAGCCTCTTCCAGATTATTCAGGACAGGTCATTTAAATGCCCTTCTCTGAAGTATTTTGTTCAAATACCTTCAAATTGTGTATGATATCAATCCTCTTGTTCTGGCTATCCTTGAAATGTATCTGCACTCTCACGGGAAATTCTCCCCAGCCTCTCCTGGTCAGGTGAAATGGAGGTTCTCTGGAAACAAATGGTGATCGTATTTTGATGCAGAAGTGGTAGAGCTTTCACCTCCCTTTTTCCCAGAAAGCCAAAGACTATTTTTCTAGCAGACAACTAAAGCTATCTTCAGGCCTGCTATTCACCACAGACAATGCAATCACAGCGATGAGAATTTTATGGCTTTGCACAGCTGAAAACACACTTTAACTTTACACAAGGGAACAGGGAAGAAAATGGTAAAAAGCTGTTGGATAAGAGGCATGGGAAACAAGTGTCTTATTTTGAAAGGAAAAAAAGGCTGTGTTACATCATATGTCAAATTCAAAAAACCCCAAGCCAGCTCCCAGGACACAGCTGCAAGGTGAGCTTTCAATGTAGCATTTTGCAATCACTTCCTGCTGTTCCCTATCTAGCAGCAACAAGGCACATGCTTAATGAACATCCAAAAACCAACATATAGACAACAAAGAAAAATTAACAACTGTCATCCTCCAAGCTGAAAATGGTGGGTATTTTTCTGTAATATTTATTGTTACTTTGTATTTCAGCTTTTGATTGTAAATCCCAAATGTAGTTTTGCAACAGAGCAAAAGGTGAGAGGTTTATAGGCTATTTTCAGTCCAGAACATTAATGTTCACTAAGATGACTGGGACTGTGACACCAGAAATCAATTAACCAGATGGGATTCAATCAGAAGACATTAAAACATCACTGACATCAGATACTGGAAACTGAGAAAAGCACAAAAAGACAGCAGTCAAGTGCAATTTGGTTACACAAGAACCACAAAGAGTTTGCTTTCATCCTGCTCAGGGTTGTCTCCTCAGAAACATTACTGAGCCATACCAACACTTCTTAGGTTAAGTTTTTCTGAAGTTGCCTTTCAGTAGCCTCATTTTGCCAGAATTAGGTTGCCATTCTGTACCCAGGCAGTCCCCCCACACCAGTGGGGAGCTGAATGTCCTGAGGAGGAGAGAATGTCCAGAGGAGAATAATTTCTTTGGGAAGAGACCAAGTGCTTTGAAGGCATCCACCCTCTTTCTTGTTCAAAGGAGAAGGATGAAAGACTGACAGGGCATCTCCCTGCAGCAGTCAACAGAGAGCTGATCCTGCTCATCTCATCAGGACCACAGCTTGGAATACAGGTTTGGGAAAGGACAGAGAAGCTGCTGTTTCTGTAGCATCAGCACCATTACACTGATGGGAAATTGAAGCCAACACCACAGATCTTACTATCGTGGAGAAATATTTGGGAATGTGATATAATTTCTTGCCCAAACATACACGTAGCATTAAAAATATGGGCAAAACAGCTTTATGAGACTCCTCTTTCTTTTTCATGCAGGAATGGATGGGAGGTAGGAAAAAACTCTTTTAGCACCGCAAGTCTAACCTGTGCAGCACACAATGTAACACATGTGGGAGATGCATAAATTCACATGAATAACATGAAATGCAACAAGTGAAAGAAGGAAATTAAAACCAAACCAAAACCAAACCTGTTTGGCACATTTTCTACATAAAAACTTATTTAATTTTACTAATATTTTAGGGTAAGCCAAGCCAAGCCAGAGGTTAAATACCGACACGGAATACTAAACCAGTAAAAGAAGTTGCTAACTTTCCAAGAAACTTGGCACTGTAAGCCTGGCAAGCATAAAGACAGGAACAGTGACTGGAATAATTCCTTATTACCTCACTTCTACCAGGTCATTAGGTTTGTAACTGGGATGGAGGAAGAACCAAACTTTCTTGACAAAATGATTTATGCTGGGTTCTCGCCGAGAGCCTCGGACATACACCATCCATTTATGGGTTGATTGATCATTTTCTTCTCTCTTGTCAGGGGGAATGTACCTGGCAAAGAAAGTAAAAAACAAACACAAGATAAAAATCTCAACTAGACAAACACTGCAAAAAGTATTTTGGAAAAGTTTAGGCAAAAAAATTGGGGATGGTAAAATGCCTGTGGGAACCCTGCCCACTGTGCAGTTCTGCTCATTTGTCCTTACTCGGACAGCTCATCCAGGAACAGATACAGGTCCCATAATCTACTTTACTCTTCTAACATATTTTCTCTATTTTAATGCACATCTGCCATATGAAATCACCCATTAAAACATTTGGCTCTTAACTGGGAAGACTTATTTTTAACATTCTACCATGGTCAGATTACTTTTCCCATCCTATTCTGAGATATCAGGAAGCAAAACCTCACCAGAACACAACATACAACTCTGTTACCATACATACAAAAGATTTCCTTCCTGGAAATTTTTAAGAAACTTCAGAGTCAATATTTAGCTCTGAGTACAGCCTCAGGCAGACTTTCAAGATGCAAGTCTAATCTGAGGCTTTGTCAGCAAATGTCTGATACTTTCTGTGCAAAAGACTTACTTGAGTAGTACCAGGGTAGAAAGCTAAAACCTAGAATTGTCCACAGTTTCCTAAAATTAATGCCTTTTTTAATGAATTTCCTCAAAGTTAAGAAGTTTTGTATATTCATTTGTGATTTTTTTAAAAAAATATATAAATAAAAAAATTAAAAATTAATTTATTCAGATTATTCTGGGCTTTCACAATTTTCCTCATTCTGGTGGTTTGGTGCATTCGGGGTGTTGTGTTTCTGTTTAAAAATACCCCCCCATTATCCCAATGGACAAACTCAATTAGTCAAATAATTCAATTAACCAACACCCTGAATTAGGACGACTTGCTTTTCCAAATTTTCATGGGAAAACTTCAGACTTCTAACTGATCAAAAGAGGCTGAAATACTTTCCTTGAGAGAAACAGATCATAACACTTCCCTATATATACATATATAAATAAAACAGCTACTAAAGCACCTGTTCCTCCCACAAAACAACTCATGCAGAGGCTCAAGGAGAGCTGCCTTGCTTGCAGTGATTATTCAAGGGCAACACCTCACATTGTGACAGTCTAGCAATTTTATTCGCCTCCTAATTTTAACCTCCTGTTCCATTTAATCCTGAAATAAAGGACCATCCCTCAGGCTCTGGATACTAACTTGGAGACGTTGCCAACCACGATCGTTTTCTTCACATAAAGCCGTGAAGTTTCATCATTTGACAGTCCGGCATTTCGTTGTCCTGGTTTTTGAGAGCTTGAAACACCCGAACTGTCCTGAGGGTAGGGGAAGAAAAAAAAAGGCAAACAAAAACCCAAACATTCCTCTTAAACATAATTTTGTTTGGTGCTAGAAATGTAAGGTGTTGTTAAAAAAATAAACCTGCATGAACGAAACAGCAACAACAAATCATCCCTAAAAATACCTTAACTGGTATCCAGGCACATTCAAGCAACTCAGGCATGGAACAATACTATCCTACCTAGCCAAGAGTACACGGCATGGCTTAACTAAGCAGACATTGTGCAACATCACATAGATCTGAGCCATCATTTCAGCTTGTGTTTCAAAAGCACTGCCACGGCACCATCCGAAAAAAACAGGCACTGCTAGAATGGCATCATGCTGGTCACTAATCAGAAACAAAGCTAAATATCCCAGAAGTGGGGGCTGGAAATCTAAATCTTTCTCATTCCCAGACTCTCCTGCTTTGAGGGACCCTGGTGCTGCTTCATGGTGAAGAATCAAGGCTGGGCTCGAGGCAGGAATTCAGCAGGCACAGCAACAGCCATATCACATCACTGACATCTAGGTAAGCCCACAAATCCACCACAATGCCTGGGGCACAACAAAAGCTGGGGCACAACAAAAGCTGGGGCACAACAAAAGCAGCAACCCTGTAACACAACTCCAGCTATTAAGCTGCGGCCAAGACTCCCTCGTAAAATGGTATGACCACCCACAGTGCCAACACAAGTGGAACTGTTGTTTGCATGGGAATGAGAGGCTTTTCTACGGCTCTCGGATGAAGTGGCTGCCCAGAGAATAAGGGACTGCCATCCTCTAGTGACCAGCAGAGCTGGTGCTGCAGCTTCCTGGAGTGCACTCCACTGAGCACTCACCAGATGAGGGTCAGCATGGGGAGCAGAGGATTCTCTAGGAACCATTACCCCTCTTCTGTTAAGTCAGTGATGCCCTAAAGTGGAACAAGGAGCCATGGAAGGCTGGGATGGCTCCTGCTTCTTATCACTCCCTTAGTCACCTTTGGGCCACAGCCTGTGCTGGTCAAAGATGTACCAACGTGCTACACCCAAGCAATGGAGCTGCTCCATCAATGCCCTCGGTGAAAGAAACAAGTTCTATTTGTCTGGTGGTTTATGATATAGGTGGGTTCACGATATGGTGTATCTGCATTCTGCTACAGACCCCAGGCAGGGCTTCAGCAAACTGCAGCCCTGTTATCAAAGGTGTCACAGTGCTCAGCGGGGGCAGAACCACTGCTCTTTCTGCCATGTATTACTGCAACTTGTTCACCTGCAGAACACAGCCATTTTCACTGAGATATACTCATCCCTGGCTCGGGTTAGGGGCTGTATTCCTCTGGCAAGCCTGACTGCCTAAATGAACTGAAAGGAAACTGAAGAGTTTCACTTCACCTACAGACAGTGACTGAGCCTTCCCAGTACAGCCACCTGTAGCCAGCTGGTGAAGCATTTGTGAGGCTGCACAGTGAGTTGTAAAGGGAATAATCCAACAAAAAGCATGAGGGAGCAACAACAGAAGGTTGACTGGGTCAGTTTGGTTCAGCTGAGCAAATGGCGATATTACAATGTACAAGAGCAAGCAGCACTGTCAAGAGAAAACCAACTCAAACTATGCACTTGAGGCTCTATCAGCTCACACTCCCAGGGTGAGCCAATCCTCCAGTGTTACTGTTTTCACCACAGGCTGCTGAGGAGGTCAAACTCCTCCAGTGGGTCAGCCATTCTAAGCAATGCAGTCCCCATGGGCACCCAGGGCCAGCAGCAGCATTGCTTTCTAAAAACACTGCTGAGAATGACACATCCTACTCTTTTCTCCAGGAGGCTCTACCCTCCTGACCTGACTTCCATCTGCAAAGCAAAGCCCTTTGCTCAGGTTGTGAAGCTCTTCCTTGCCCAGAGGCTACAACCAGACAGAGGCAGAGCTGTGCTGACACCTCTCTCCTCAGGGCCTGCTGAGATCACTGCTGGGCAGGGCAGGGCTGAATTAAGAGGAGTTACCCACTTCACAGACACTTCAGTTGGCCTTACAGCAAAGCCAGGCTGAGGGAGTGGGAGCAAGCGGTTGGAGAGGGCAAGAAACAGATCTTCAGCAAGGTGGGTGAAAACATGAAGAGCTCCTGGCGCCAGCACCGAGTCCACAGAGCACACACCTCCAACAACTTGACCACCACTCGAGTTTTACTTTACCCGGCCAGCACTTCTGCTCTGTCTCTGGTCCAGGCTGTTTGCCAGCCGCTCCTCTGCGTCCAAGTTGCCATTGTCTTTGTCCAGGAGAAAGTCATTGTGCTGAGAGAGTGAGTCACTCTCGGAGTGGTTGGCAGAGGGAGTGTCTGAACCCTGGTTAGCTGGAGATGACGATCTAGAGGGTGATTCCAAGAATTTCTTGATTGAAGGGTGATTGAGAATTGTCGCATCACATGACCTGGTGCCCTGTAGAAAAGAGGCAGATCTGGTCACTATAACTGCAGTCCAGATAAAAACAAAGCTGCGCCAGAAGAGAAAAAGTCAATGTATGAAGAAAGAGCAAATATTTAATCAGCTGCTCTGCAGGAAAAACATATGCTGCAGAAGATGAAAGCTTTACACAGTTCTACAGAAACAGCATCCCAAATTGAATCTGTTCCCTTAGGCCCTTCGATCTCAGAACCACATCAGGTTTTGGAAAGGAAGATTGCAGCCTACTCAAATACCTACAAAGTCCCTTTGTAGGTAACATCCTTTCCTGTGCAGACACCTATGGTCTCTCACCACACACAGGAAGGCCACGGCTGGCCAGCTCTTGTAAGCAGGCCAGCAGAGTGATAAGTGCATCAGGCTCTACAGCTTTGATACTCACTTGACAGTCTTGTCAACACCTATGAGGCAAGCTACACATATTACCACCCTGTCTGCTCCCAAGGCTTAATGAAGGATAAATAATAATGTGGTTAGATATGCTTGCAAACTTTCCTCAAAATGGACCTCTCAGAGCTAATTGTAGATCCTCCTAAATCTGCAACCTGCAAGGAAGACGACAGAGTGGACAAGTGTTTAAATCTCTTGTTTTCATTACTGTGATAAAGGCCCTTTTTCAAGTTCTTGCTTTTGCTTTTAACCACAGAAAAAAAACACCCATCACTCAAAGCAAGTGTCCCTTCTTGTCTCAGCCACCAGTCCTCTGTGTCACACTGGTCTGATCATGAACCAAGTCAGCTGAAACACCCCTCTGTGAGCAGCAGCCAGCCAGCCTTGCTGTAGCTCCTGAAGCCCCAGACACACCAGAGTGGCACTGGCAGCTTTTCTGACATGCAGTACCAGCTCACAGAGGCTTCTTCCCTGCCCAAACCACCTGGATCAGCCAACCTGGCACAATTATTCACAGGAAGGGGGCAGGTCACAAAGAAAAACCAATTGTGACATTAATTTGGGATTTATTTATTGATTTATTGGTTTTATTATTGTCGTTGTTTTTCTTTTTCTTTGCAGGTTTATTTTTAATCCATGTGAATTCCCTGATCCAAAATTCTGCCAACATGAGGACGAGGTGGCGTGGGGATAGACACCAGCACCACTGAGGAGCAGCAGAACTGCCTTCAAGAGATAGTAGCAGGACTGGAGTCAAAAATTGTTCCACTGTGGCCTTTAAAGGATCATTTGAAAACATTCTTTCCAATTGTCCATTATGTACACAAGCAATTACCAGCTCTCAGTTACCTGCTTAAGAGAGTTATATCCATATATCCAATGGCAGGGACACACACATATCCAAAAAAACCCCAAACCAAATGCCTATCAAGAACCTCTCCTTTTGCTACCTCTAGTCAAATAAAATTACCAACACCTTGTACCCTAATTTGTGGGAAAACATAATAAACTGTAATCACAGGGCCTCATAACACTCAAAACTCAGCAGCACTGGGTTCCAGAACTGGTTATTTTTATGAGAATAGGTCAAGAATTTGCAAATCATCTTCCTAGAAGTTCAGAATTAAATTACAAAGACTCCCATTCTACCAGAAGCAGAAACAAGACAATCATTCACTGCCGAGTCAAACATACATGAGCCACAATTAAAAACAGACAACAAAGAAAATTGAAACCAACAATAATTTCAAAATAAAGAAAGAACAGTTTTGACCTGTCTGCAAATCAGGACTTCTAGAAAAAAATTAAAAATGCAATTGAAGATACAGCTACTCTAGCCATAATATCATAAATACTACTGGAAAACTGAACAATGCAAGGAGGAGACAGTAAGTTTTGTGAATACTTCAAAACAATTACAAAATTTGTTATTTCTGGCAAGTGTGAAAATCAGCAGGGAAAAGAAATGAACACCCTGCATGGCAGAACAAGGGACAGTAGAGCTCCTGCAGACACACTGGACACATTGGATAAAGGCACTTTCAAAGATCAGAACTTAGCTCACATTCTTCAGCTGCCCACACAAAAATCCAGGGGGGCAGTGATCTCCAAGCCTCCCAATGCTTCCACAACCTTTTCCAATTCCAGTTGCTCAACTCAAGGTCATTGAGAGAAAAATAAGCTGAATGTTTTTCTTTTTACCCCACTCCAAGGCCTCTGGAAATCACAACTGGGAAACCAGGAGCAGCACTGAGAGCAACTGTTTGGAGGAGAAATTCTTATGGGACTAGAATAAAACTCATGTTTGCAGCACCCATTTGCAGCTTCCAAAACTCAGCTCAGATCTTTACTGCAAATCAGATCATCTCTCTGAACTGAAAAGAGGGTGATGAAATACCTACACTAGTAATGAACTACATGTCATTTGGGAGTCTACACAACTCATGAACATGCTGCAATTAGCAGTCATTAAGGGCAGAGTGCTCAGAACTGGGGTTTGAGGGTAAGAGGGTTTTTTAATCTTGTGAATTTTTAATCTCTCTGTGATATCTCTTTGATTTATCTCTTGGTCTACTGCTGCCATCAGTCTGTTCACCAGCCTTTAACAGACTGGCTGTCAGGGTAAAGGGAGGATGGTTTCATGGCACTGCCTGACCCTCTAAAAATTTTGAAATCTTTTTTTTTTTTTTTTCCTTTCCTGAAAAGTTCCAAAACCCATCTGCTTCCACTCTCCTCCTGTGAAATGGGAAAACATATTCCCCACTTTCCAGGGCTTTGTAAGGACAAACTGCACAGTGTCTGACAAGCAGTGTGCTCTCATGCAAGAACTGATGAAAAAAAATGCAGGGTATTTCAGAAACCAGAATGAGGGGCTGCTGAACGATTTCTCAACTGCTTCCTGAAGACTCCTCTCTGCCGAGTTCCTCAGGCCCAGCTGGTGATGCACAGCTCTCCTTTCTCACTGCCAACCCACTGGCAGTTTGCATTCCACCATTTCATTACATCACATCTCAAAACCAAACATCAGCTCAATAGCCAGTGAAGTCCACACCTTCCTTTGCAAATATTCCCTCAAGTCTTATTATTCCCAGAGTAATTTTTACCTCTCCAGCTTTAAGGAGACCAGCAGATGCATAATAGTTGGCCACAATACAGGCACGCAGCTTATCCATCATCCTTCTTGCTTCAATCAGTCGCTACCAAAAGAAGAGATAACATATAGTAAAAATAACCACTGCAGTCATCCCCAAGCCCCCACACAGCAGGATCTTGGATGTTTATAAGAACAAAACCTTTATACCTGATCGATAACTTCAATTTCATGTTCTTTGCTCTTCATTTCCACAGCAAACTGTTCTTTTATAATGGTCTCAATCTTCTGCACAGTAACATCTCGTGCTGCACAAGGGCACACATGGAAAATAGAGAAAAAGGAAGTATTTACATTTCTATTTTTGAGGCTCTGTTTGAAAGTAGAAAGACCAGTGATCACTATGGAGTGAAAAGTGAAGGGATAATAAGTTCAGCACACACACACAATAAGGGAATGATCATTTTCCTGCAAAAGAAAGTTATTTGCCTTAACAAAAACCACATGTATCCTTGAAGGCTGGCTTATGCGGAAAGCTGGTTTTTGCCTTTCAGGTCTGAGATGACAAATAACAGAAAATGGGAAGAACAGGACCAGTTTGTTTACTTCTGTCTCAGTAAAGCTGTAAACAGTAAGAGGAAAACTCCAATGTGCTACGGCCAAGCACAGTCACCGCTGAGATTGCGCAGGAACAAGCTGGAACACCACGGACAATTTTCTGCTCTCCTTGGCCAGATTCACATCCAGGAAATTTACACCACATCACGCAGGAATAATAAGGCAAACTCATACTTTTTATGTCCAGCACTGGCATGAATTGTAGCCTGCTATGGTGTGCCTACAAGTCATTTATTACTCACAAAGGAAACTATATTATCACAAGCTGGTCTACCTCTTATAAAATCCTCTTCCAGCACAGCAGTCAAACAAATCTAACCTTTCAGCAGAAGTTTACTGACCTCAGTGGAAAGTATGTAGTTTAAGATTTCAAACTGTGCAAATGCCTTACAGCAAATTAGCGGCTAAGAATGAAATTGGCACATTTTTGTATTTTTCTAGGACATGCATAAACATAAGAACTGTTATTTTTGCTCTACACGTACTGTAGGCTATAATATTGCCCTTCCTATGTCACCTCCATTACATCAAGGGGTTCAAATAACAATTGTTTTTATCAAGTTCTAAATAAGAATCTGACAAAGCAGGAATTATCCTTCTGGAAGAAAGCCTGGAACAGGTGCTCTAGCCTGTGCCAGAAATACAGTGACCCCACTGAAAAGCAAATCAGAGAAACAGCCTGGGCTTCTCTAGAAAAATTTCACATTGTTTCTACATGGAATAGGAGGCAACAGCACCGAGACTTTGGCTTGAGCTTCAGAGGAAGCCTATGTTTACCTATAAAGGTATGTACCTGTTTGAATACGTTTCTAATATCCCAACAGAAAGAGTAAAGAAATCAAAATCAAGTGAAAACCTTGCTGAGTAGGTTCCAGACAGTACAGATAATTTTACTGTCTGATCAGTTACCTACAACAGGAGTGAGGCGACTGATACCTATATATGCAACAGGGGTATATTTAATATTTATTTCCACATACCTATATATATACATATACATTCCAGGACCAGCAACAGTTCAGGCCTACATTAAAACAGAATTACAGTTGAAGCTGTATGAGTAAGGCAAAATTAAAAACCAGAGGGATATAATTTACCTCCAGCCATGAACACCATGCCTAGAAAATTCACATGTAAGGCCACACTTAAAATAAACCTAAACAGATTAAGGTATGAGATGTATGGTTCAGACAGGGACAACTGCAACTCTTTGCTGAGAGATGATGCCATGCCACAACAACACTATGACAATTAAAGCACTTTAGGATTTGTGGTTATGATAGAGGATTTTAAGAACACTTTATTGTCATGTTTTTCCCAGCTTGGTGTCAAGTACAGTCCCTCATCAAGTTGTGTTAGTGAAATTTGTATACTTTAGGAATTCTAGTATTGAAAGTTGGAAATCTTCAATGACAGGAAGAAAGAAGCCAATTTGGAGGAATCACCTGAATGGAAAGTTCACTTTGGCAAGGACAGTTTTCCAGGGCCCTGAAACTGCCTGCTCATTATCAAGACCTTTTGAAAAGTTGCTTCAGAAGCAGATTAAAAACCTGGCTGCAGTCCTTGGGACAGTCCAGAACAGAGGGTGGTGACTTCTGGCAGCCAGACAGGGCAGGCAGCTGGGAGTGGTGACATGGCCACCCAGAGCACAGCTGCACTGAGCCCCACTGTGAGGGCCCCTGCCCGACGTGGCAGACAGGGCCTGCCAGGACACACGTTCAGCCCAGAGCTCAGCCTCCTCAGACTTGACCAGCTGTACACCATCCTCCAAAACATCACCCACGAAGCCAGCGTCTGTCCCTCTCCAACTGGCAGCTCCAGCACCCTGCTCTATTCCTGGATCATCTTCAGATCCCACAGCCAGCCTCGGTTTTCTCGCCTCCCTGTTTGTCAGCTCTTCCCATCGTGATCCTCTCACTAGCTGTGCTAAGCCAAAAATCACTAGCCTACTCCCTGTCCCCGGGGCAAGAAGCTCCACTCTCGTTTGCCCAGAGACAACTGCAACCTGTCCCAGGCACTCTGCCAACAGGCTGGTTCCCAAAGCATATCCGAGCGTGCCAAACGCAAACCTACTCATCCAGCTACACTCTCCACTACACTTCTTTATCCACATCTCCTTCAGTCAGGCTCCTCTTCCTCCTCTCTTGCATAGTTCAAGGCCCCTTCCTTCTCCCTAACTTACCCATTCTACACTGCTCTTTTCTTCTTTATCTGCCTGCTCTTGCAAGTATTTGTCATCTTCCAAGAGCCAGTCTGTGTACTGCAGGGGTGTGCATTTTTTTCCCCCTCCTCACGGTGTACTGCAACCTGCACTCCCCAAAACATAAACAATCTGCCAATCCTTCCTGGAGCAGCCTTCAACTGCAAAACAGACACACAGGCTGGAGCACAACTCACCATGGGAAGATGCAGTGGCAAATACCTCAGCAACAGGAACTGAAGGACACAGCTGGGGCCCTGGGGAGCTCGTGCTCCAGCTGCTATCACGCACCAAAGGCTGCATCCTCACACTCTGTTTATGGTTCAGATAGCAGGTAGGGATGGCTCCACGAACTTCATCACTTGGCTACACAGAGGTATCGCTACCTGCCTTGTTCAGTGTCTGTCCTTAGGCCCCTTCGCTCCTGTTCCAGCCCCTTCCTGAAGGTCTGTGGACAGCAATGCACACCCACAGCATTTCCAGCCCCACACCTCCTACCTGACTGCTCGGCTGCTTTGTGCCGCTTGCTGGGATGCGTGACGGTGATCTCCTCATAGTCAGGGTCCTTCTCTGCGATCACTCTCTTGATCCCAGACATGTTCTCTATTCCACTGAGAGGAAAAACCAAAGCACTAAGTTACCCACAGTGACCTTCTGGGCAAATTTCAAGCTCTCAGCGCGGGGAGGGCTGCGGGGGCACCTCGTTCGCCGGGGGCTGGAGATGGTCCCGGTGCACGGGCGGGAGCGGGCTCCGTTCTGTACAGCCCGGGAGCCCCAGCGCCCGCCGAGCCCCGCGGTGTCCCACGGCTCTGCGGCGGCACAGAGCCCCTGCCCGGGCCGCCCACCGGGGCCGCGGTGACTCCGGGAGAGCCGGGGCTCCCTCCGCACAGGCAGCACCGCCGCCGGAGGGGCACCCGGAGCACACAGAGACAGAGCCCGGGGCGCCCCAGCCCCGCCGCCCTCTGCGGGGGGACACGCGGGCCGGCCCTCCCACCGAGAGCCGCC
>VWZG01001097.1:378155-394299 GCA_013396735.1 Grallaria varia | reverse complement strand
CAAGAGAGAACAAAAAAAAACCAATTTTTAATAAAAAAAAAAAAAAAAAAAAAAAAAAGAAAAAAAAGGTGTGTGTCAAAATACAAGCACTTCCTTGGCTTCAAAATTATCCAAAACATGTCATATAGGAGTCACCTCATATAGCTACATGGACAGGCCCACAGATATTCTTCTGTTGACAGCAGGGACCTTCCCATAACTTCTTTATCTGTGGCCAAGCAGCTTAGACAGTAGTTTACCTGTGCTGAGGAAGTGATTGTCTGAAGAAAGGCCAAGAAATACTTGGTGGATACTCTGCCATCTCTACAGATGATATATCCAACAGACCAATTTATAAGCTGGAGGGCACAATCCAAGTCCCTACCTCTATCCTCAAGTAATTTATAATGTGATTCAGGAAAGTGGGAGAATCCAGAGCTCATCATCCTTTATTTCTTAAATAATGTAGAGATACTTCACAGTGAGCAAAGAGTGAACTCAGTAACTTTCAGCCTTTAGCCATATTACTCAAAAAAATGGGATTCAAAATTTGCTGCACAGACACATGGCCTACACCCCACTGGTCTTCCATGTCTTGTAGCCTTGTACTTCTGATGGACATTTATCAACACTGTGAATAAGGTCCACAGGGTTAAGGTATACAATCATCACTGCAGTGTGTTGTGGTGGCTCAACCAACCAGTTCCTCCGTCAGAAAAAAACATTCCTCAAACATTCTCATATTTCTCCTATGTAGCTCATTTTGTTGGTATTTTCGGTTGGTTTTTTTAAATTCCAAACCATGCATGATCTGATATAAAATATGCTTGGTTAAGCCAAGTAGTCTGCTTGAAGGAATGCTGCATATGAATTAAAAGTATTGAAGCTTTTTAAATCATAGTTATCTTAGATGATTCTTTGGTATTTACTTGCCTATGTAATTTTCCCATTAGCAGAACTGGAAACACTTTGCAGATACTGCTTCTTAGGACACAGGCACAAATGCTTGTGAAGGCACTTTCCCCAAAAAGCTTCCAAGGTGTTAATTACTAATCACACATATGGCAAACTTTCTGTCCACTAGTACAATGTACTGTTACTGCTCTTGTATCAGAACCCACAGCAGATATAACTGAACTCTGGTTACTGAATAGGTTGGGAGACTTGCTTTGTAAGTTAAATTAATCCTTTTTCTAAAGGCACAGGATATAATTTTCATATGACACTGAGGCAGGGAATTTCCACTTCAGGAATCTTTAAAAAGCCTGTCTTGCAGGAGACCACTGGATTCATTCATGCCATTTTCTTCTTTTTTCAGGAAAAAAAAATATTACAGTTTAAAGCCTTTTTCATTATATCTATGAATGGTCACACAGCCATGATACGATACTGGCCTGGGCATGGCTGCTACTCCCGTGATAATGCCTGTTGCAGGGTCATAACAAAGGATAGTGTCTGTGGCTTCACCATTTTCCCGTCTTCCACCAAGGATATAGATTTTTCCATTACACACAGACATGCCACAATTCTCCTGTTTCAATAAAACACAAAAGAATACAAGATTACTTAAAAAGCCAGACCTTGACTCCCACATGTCTTCCCCAGTGCAGGAGGACAGCACTGTGACTCCTGTTTGTAAACAGCGTGGACTACACTATTCCCTCTTGAAAGGGCCAATTCAGAAAGGACAGTAAATAGGGAAAGCAGCAACACAATCCTACAGAAAAGACTATTTCAGGTCTAAGCCTTCACTACCGGTAGCTCAGACAATGTATACAATGGAACACAGATGAACACTGTACTTACCAATTAAAGACCTGAGAAAGGGAAAGGAGGAGAGAACAAAGGTTTTCAGAAGAGGGACCACAGTAGGTACTATTAATGCAAAAATGGGAACAAGGAGAAGCATCTTAAGAGGAGTAACAGATAATGAAGAGGGATGTAAACAGGGAGAAGAAAAAAGGTATGACTAAAAAGAGTACGTAAGAAAAGACTGTGCAATGTCTTACTTGAAACAGAGATAGGATTTTATTTCTTTCTTAAAAGCAGGCATGGAAAAAATATTCAGTTAAATTGAGAACACAGATCAAAACAGAGGAACAGAGGGAAGGCCAGGAAAAAGAACAAATTTCTGCTGAGGTAATACCATGAAGTATGTGATTGATATTTTAAAAACATCAGGAAATGTAACTGATACAACACACACTTCACTACTGAGGACACACGTTTAAATTCTGTGTCCCATATGTGGAAGTAACAGTGTCATTCCTCAAGTCACTTTCTGTGCTATACAGAGGGGCTTTTTCACACTGTAAAAACAGCTTTCAATACTTCTTGTTACATTGAAAGGCTGTATCAATTATAAGGAAATTATTATCTTCAGTCTAAATTAAAACATGCAGCAGAACTTGACAGAGATAGTTACTATACAATTAAAACATCATCCATTATACTCTTACCCTGTTCTACAACAGTAACAGCTCCCAAAGTCTGGACTGGCTAACAGTGACACCCAGCTGAAAAGCTACTGGTTTAGGAAGTTCTTCTGTGAGGTTTTGAATTACACAGAAGAGGTTAAACAAGTGTATACTCATTTCACGTCAAGATGTTAATGCCAAAAGCTACATTTCAGCAGTGTACAGGCCTTTTCTTGTTAATTACCTGTCTGCTGAATGTGTTCTGTACATGCATCCAGTAGTCCTCAATGGGATCATAGCAGTATATGGCTTTGGTGAGCCCGCCAGCAACGTAGATCAGGTTGTTTAAAGACACGGCCGTGATACATCTCTTGGCAATGGGGATCGTTGCACGGAGCAGCCAAGAATTGGTGTCAGGATCGTAAGACTGAACCTGAAAACAAATACATGCCTTTCAGATTAAAAGCCTAACTGAAATAACAGCCTGGCATGCCCACAGGTTATACAAGGAAAGACCAGGAAGCTGTGCCTGGTGGCCAATACCTCACCAAGAAAACAAGGTCAACATAAATAGGGGTCCATATATCAGTGATGTCTACACATGCACTGTATTTTTTTCCAAGCACATTTAAGATTTCACAGAACTTGTGAAGCCAATGACAGTATCCATGAGGAAGATGGCAGTAACTGTGTATCATTAACACTTTCTGTATTTTCTGTATTATCATAACTCCATACTCCCTTCAGCAAACAGTTAAAGCAGGTATCTGTAGGATCTGGGTTTAACCCAGCAGTGCTGTTGACTGTGGACAGGAGATGCAATCAAACACAACCACCTGACCTTGTCAGAACAGGTGTTGTCGTCAGGCCCACCACCGATGACAAACAGTTTGCCCAC
This sequence comes from Grallaria varia, assembly GCA_013396735.1. NCBI lineage: Eukaryota > Metazoa > Chordata > Aves > Passeriformes > Formicariidae > Grallaria > Grallaria varia. The sequence continues at coordinate 391,005 of VWZG01001097.1, read as the reverse complement.
ACAGCTGGTCACTGCTGGGGAGCTCACGGCCTCTTTCAGGGGGGCCACCTCGGTCCAGCGGTTGGAAAAGGAGTCGTAACACTCCACGCTGCTGAGCCGGTTCTGCCCGTCGTATCCTCCGACCACATACACCTGTGCAAAGGGTGAAACTACCATCATTCCCTGCATACAGGAGGTATTACATTTACATAGGAAATTAAATTCATTTAAAGCTAATTTGACAGGTTTGTGAAGGGATGCTTTCCTCAAATTTTTAATTTATACACAGAAGAAGAATGCAGTCTAAAAATAAAAGGTAAAGACTTCCTGGAGAGTTCCACTCAGTCACATGTGGAATGACACTGCGAACACGTGCCAAAGCATAGTATTATTAATACTACGATAGAAACTTCCTGTTTGAATGGCATTTGTTAGAAAAGGCATTTCTCTGCATTTCTCTTTTTTTAGACAACATTCAGCAACAGCAGCAGCAAAAGTCCATCTGAGTTTATCTTTGCTTTTCGGTCTTTTGCTTTTCTCCTACTTACTGACAGAAATATTTCCTCATCTCAGTTTGAAAACTCTACTTTTCAGTCCCTTCTCTCATATTTAAGAAGCAGAGCTCTTTATTAGTAGGTCTACTTTCTTCTGTTTGCTCAGCTGCAAGTTTCATCTCGAAGAAGTCAAGGGACTTGCACATCTTTCCTAACTTTCATAAACAGAATCCCCACCCACAGTTTATCCCAACTATCCATTTTATCTTCAGGCAAATACACCTTCAAAATACAGCAAACCCTCCCATTTCCACACTGCATGTGTTTGGTTAATTTCAACACAAAACATTAAATAAAACAGCCAATATTCAGCGCAGCACCAATTTCTGCTAATAACTACATAAGCTGTTAAACTTTTGATAACACTTCTGCAGCACAGGCTTATTCAGATGCTTCTCTGCTTCCCAAAAATTTGCTTCTTGGGAATACGACACTTCAGTAATGAAAAAGTCCCCCAAAAATAAATGAGTGAGCAGTAAGATGATTTTCATGTCCAAGAGTAGTGTCTGACTGACAAAGGGCTTAATTGTTTGAAATATTATTTTAAAGTAGGTATTTTTAAAATTATTTTATATGAAATACAAAATAATACTTAAATGTTTTCTCCACTGTTTTCTTATCTACAGCAAACATTTCCACTATAAAAAAATTAAAATATACTTCTCTTACTTTACCAAGAAGAACAGCCATTTTATGTCTCCATCTGCCTTTATTTAAGGAGGCAACTCTGATCCAAATGTTAAGTTGAGAGTTATAAATCCAGACATCTCGGCTATTGATTCTTCCCCCTTTAAAGACAAAAACATGCCAATTTGAATAATCATTGCATGGGAAATGCTAACTATTCACATGACCCTATCATTAGGCAATGAAAACTTTATATAGCTTTTTGGGTGTAGTAAGATCTACCAGTAGTTGTAAGTTAGACTGAAAAAGTAATTTCCAGTGGATTTCAAACATGAAAACACACAGTAAGTTATTTTCCTTATGTCTGCCTTCCTCATTAACAGGCTGAGTTCACATTAGATTATTTCTTGAGGTTGGGATGCATGTTAATGGCTTTTGCCCATGCTCTGAATTCAGATTTCCTGTAGTGTCACTGCCTGGATGAGACATCCAAAATCTTACCCCTCAACCTATGGCACATCCCCAAGACCCGCTGTTCCTCTGTTCTGTCTGTGCACATCTCCTTCAGTTTACACTGTTCAAATGACAGGTACTACACACCTGAGGAGACAATTTGTTTGGCTGAACTTGGTGCCCAAACCACCAGCTGCAACCTGTAATTCCCCCTTGCTAAAGAACTACTGGGAAAAGCCTCCTTGGGATTTTTTGTTTGCAGTTTTCCCAGCTGTTGCTGCAAACAGTTTGCTGCTGTATTTTAAAGCAGTGTACTTCATGAGCATCAGCTGGTCTCGTTAAATACAACTGATGTCCTGGAATCAGCTGTAAAAATCTGTGGATTCATGCCAAACAAAAACTCCAGAAAACACTTTTGTTTACAGTAAGATTGTGCTGGGGCTGGTTTTCACCATTTACATCAGAAACTGACTTTCAGCTGAGCTTCTGGAAGCTCACAGTACAAAGATCTGCCACACTACTTTAAAAAAACAAAACAACAAACAAGAAAAAAATCCCCAGTCAATCATAGAATGTCTTGGGTTGGAAGGGACCTCAAAGATCATCTAATAATGAAAAACAACTATCCAAGAAAACAAAGAATTATTAAGCTTTTTAGGATTACTCACCTGAAACAAGAATATCATTCCGTAGAGCACACACCGCATACTCAGACTTGGTAAACTCTGGAAGTTTAGCCAGTGACTTCCACTCTCCTGTTACAGGATCATAGCACTCCGTGTATGGCAAATTAAACCCTCCAACTCGTTCACAGCCTCCAACAACAACTATTACCTCAGAATAACCAGTTGATCTAAAAAAGAGAACACAGAAAACTAAGATGTAGAAGACATTTATTAGTACATGGAGGCCAAACAACAGTGTCTTCAAAATCATGTGAAAATCAGAAAATTAACTATTTAGTGTTAACTTGTACAATAAAGGAAAAAAAAAAAAAGTCCTTTCGCAAATAGAGGTTTCACTGTTTTCAGCTGTCTCATTACACAGCAGGTTCCACATTGACAGGTGTCCTGTGTAAGTTCCACTGCACAATGCTCTACGTAAAAATCAAATCAATAAATAACACAGAAAGCCCTTACTCCAATAGTATTTTTATTTTGTGCACATAGAGAGATCAGAAACCAAGTTCAAGTGAGGCCTGTTACACAATAAAACTTGTCCTCATGTTCCCCCAATTTTAACAAGATTAATAGTAATTTACATTGCTTAAATATCCAAAAAGTTTAAAAACTGAAGGAATACAGTCACCAAAATAAGGGGAAAGAAAGAGGCCTTAGAGTTAATGCACAGGAAAGCAAAAAACAGAAGTAGTGATAGGAGGAAACATTAAGGAATGCTGAATTAAAAATTCAAACCTAAATAAAAAAATTAAAACTCAGTGTGAAAACAATTAAGCACTGGACAGCCTGTAATGCACACAAACACCTCTAAATTCTATTCCACACACTCATTTTACTTCTGCATTATACATACTCTATATTCACAGCAATAACAAAACTTATTTGAATGTAGAGAATCTACCAACTGTCTTCGATGTGCAAATCAAGCCGCTGACCACCTTTTATTCCTCCTCTCAAATTTATAATTTCTTGTCAGCATTTGTCAAACGCCTTTCTTTTCAGAGCATTTTTACATTAAAATGTTTTGCACTGACATACTTATTTCAAGGACTGCTGTCAATTAAGTAAAATTGAATGCAAGATTGATTTTTGATAAGCCTTTTCATTATGTCGTGCTTTGTGTGATGATTCCAATATGAATAGACATCTCACAGAACAGACATTCATACCATTGCTGAGTATTGCAGTCTTCTCTCAAAAATAAGACTTATGACTACATTTGAGGTAAAAAGTGCATGATATGTCCCTAAAGTTCCTAATATGAACTTATGTGCATATTCACCTGATGACATTTTCCCTGTTTTGAAACACCAGGAACAAAACTATTTAGCCTTTTTATCTCCTTGTCATCACACACTGTAATTTAAATATACCACGTATGTTTCTACTCAAAATACTGTCAATAGGCAAAGGCAGTCTGAGTGATACATCCTACAAGGTGACATAAACGAGACGTGTCTGAGGAATGGCACTTATGCACCTGAACCACTCAGAAGAAACTCTCATCGGCCGCTCAGCTTTGAAGTCAGGCTTGTTCCTGGTTTCTCTGTATTTAGTTACTGGGTTTTGCTTTTTTGAGGAACAACTCTGAAAAGAATCTCTCACAGGATAAGAGAGGGGAAGTTCCTGTGCCAGCAAAGCATTACTGAGGACAAGAACTTCCGTAAAAGTAAGACACTCATCTCAAAATTTGCCGTAGAAGCAAGCCCAGATACACCAGCTAACTGTGGGTACAAAGAGGTTTGCCTCTTGCTTAGTTTCTAGAGTAGAATCAAGGCCTCCACTCACATACTGAAAAGCTTACTTCATTGTAAAAATAAATGAACCAAAAATCTTTCTCAGGGAATCTTTCTCAGGGAGAGCCATTCATGAATTGCTACAATGAAATTTTTCTCTTTAAAGAAAATAATCATTTAGCGCATGGATTCAAATCTACAGAAAACAAAAAACATTTCCCAACATTTTAGCACCTATATGACCATATTCTTTCTTCAGTTAAGAACCATGTTCTCCATTACATTTTCTTGAAGAAGTCTTGCACACAAGGTTTTATGGTTAGTTCCTAAGATTCTTTTTGCAAATGACAGAGGGCACATTAACAAAAAAAGTAAGTAAAACTGCAGTGGAAGTACACAAAAAGAAAATATAGGCAAAGGCTAATTCTAGAAAAGAACAAAGGATATATTTGAATGGAGGTTAGAAAAAGCTGTGACCTCAACCAGTGACACAGGAAGCCCTCCTTGTAGCCCTCAGAAGAAACAGTGTGAGCAAAATAACAGAGGTGCTAAAACAGGCACTAGAGATTCCAGAAAACACTGTCCCACCAGGAAGAGGTGCATAAAATAGAAAAGAGGGGAGAGCAGTGCCACATAATTCCGTGTATTCCCAAGAGCAGGTTTCCCAGGGGGCCCGAGTTACACAAGGCGAGAATGCCAACCAGCACAGCATGAGCTGGACAGAACTCTCATAATTCAGATTACATTCAAAACATGTGCAGTTTGGAAAACAAAATACAGACATTCTGGTAAATCATTACTTTTTTCTTCCTCACTGTTAAATCACTTTTGGGTAGTAAATGAAATAGCAGACAAAATGTGAAGTGAAATAGAAATCCAGTTCCATGAGGGAAAAATAAGGGACTACATTAAAGCTCTCTAAAGGCAACCAAAAAGGATGTGTTAAAATGTATACAGGTAGTAACTTTTAATTAAAGAGAACACTCATGGTATGGTAACTAGACAGCCTAACAGAAGCTTTGACTGAAAAAACTCACAGGTAGAAGAAAATCTGAAGACAACTCAAACCACATAGTAGGAAGAGCCAATATTGTTTTGAGTATGGAAATGTGTTACTGCTCACTGCCTGGTCTCAGCTTCAAGATTTACGGTGCAACACAACCAGAGGGAACATAAGAGACTCCAAAGAAGCAGACGAGACAGCCTCAAGATGTCACTAGTCCATAACTGAAAAGCTCTTTCAGAAAGACCTGCACGTGTCAATGATGCCTTAGTGGCAAAGAGGAACGGTTACATTACATTTTGAACGTTTATTTACTTCAGGTAACTCTTCATCGGATTCAAAAGGAAAAAAAAAGTAGAGTCCACTTCACTCTTAAGTGCATCCAAGCAATCACTATTTGTTTCCCAAAGTTTCAACAAAAACACTGGTGTGGGAATTTCTTGTCCTGCAGCCTGTCTCCTTTTAGAAACAGTTTATATAGAAAAGAAATTGGAGGAAAGGAAGCAAGAAGGAAAACAGCTCTCCAGTGTCCTCTCCTCCCCAAACCCCTTCCGAAATGCCCAGAAAAGGTGCGGTGAAAACTCAGGGAAAGGGGGACCTGGCAACTGTTTTAAAATATGATCTCTTTTTGCTACAGGCAACTGAAACAAACAGGCAACAGAAACAAATGACAAAGAACAATTCCATGAATGCAATATAGAAAAGGGGAAAAAATTCCTGCTGGGAGGGTGGCCAGTTTTTCTCTTTGTAGAATACTTCTCTTGTTCCTGCCTACTCGAATTCCCAGTGCAGTTTAATAAGCAGCAGCAAAACCAACAAACCCCTCTCGCTTCAGAAATCACCTGTATTAGGCAAGGTACTTCATTTGCAAACTGGAACACTATGCTGGGGCTGCTCAGATCCTCAAGCACATACACACCACACACTGACAAAACGGCTGGGTCGGAGTGTATTTGCCTTCTTTAGCCAATTGAGCAATAGACACAGAATAAACATTGCACCAAACACCAGCGCACGCAGTGCCCCTCCAACTGAATTTCCATGGTCCCTCCCTCAGGCCCGGACTCAGAAACGATCACTGCACCAATTTCTAAACTGCCATGATGCAAACAGTTCCAAAGAACCTCCACTATGGCATTGTACAGCTTAGAAAACCTGGCAGCTGGGCTGCAAGGAGTTTAAGAGTTTCTTCTCTCATGGCAGGATTGAAGACTGGAAAGCCACTAATGGGGCAAACATTGCCAAGTATTTTTTTTCCCCCGAAGGAAGCCTTTAACACCTGCCACAAAAATAAAGGTTCTCTGCACAGTCACTGTACAGCAACCACATATGAGTAAGAGTAAACAGAGGAGTAACTCCTAACACAATCTGTCTAGACCAGATCATTGCATCACCTTAATGCAACATACGATTTTATAAATACAGCTTAAATCAGCTGGAGTTAACAATAAACTATTGTGCCAACTATCGCTGACATGGGGCTGGGAAAATATTTTTCAGAAAAAAAAGAATCATAACCACCATTGCTCATAAATGCCACTAATGGATTCTTCCTCATTTCTTCTTGCAACCTCAGTCACCTATTTGTGTAACACATTGTTAAGTGGCAGCAACTCTGAATTATTAAAATGTCATAGAATAAGCATGAAATACTTCAGGAACTGTTTCATAATTCTTTAAACATACAGTATTTGGTTCCTTTACAGTTAAGAACCTGTTGTTCTGCTATTATGAATACGTGTGCTACTCCATCTGTAAAGTATTTTTGATGTAGCAAGGAAATGCTTTCAATACATAGCATCCCCATCCACATCCTTTGTGGTGTGCTGGACACTTACAAGACTTTGTTACAAAAAGAAAGGTTGAGAAATGCAATGGTTTACTTGCCACAGCACATTTAGTTCTCTTCAAGACACTGCTATTGTATGAAATACCTTAAGATCTCCCCTCGCAAACATTAAACTTAAGAAAGTATTTTACTTGCAAGGTAATATAACTTCACTTACCTGAACAGTCGTTTATTTCATAGCAATAAAGTGATCTTTGCAAAAAGACACTTCATTCACATTTTCAAGACACTTGAGAGCTTCACGGGTAGTGGGGAAGTACAGAGGAGTAACTGTAGCAGCTCCAGAATACAAAGTAAAACAATCTGCAAGAGATTTTTCTCCGGACATGTGTATATCAAATATCAATACAGAAAACTATGTTCTTCTCCTACAGAAAAAATGAAAACGTTTCCTCACCTGCGTGGCCTAGTTCTGGGAGACATCATCTCGTTTCCAAGGATATGGTATCGCCGGGCTTCGTGCAGCAGCTGATAGCACTCTGGGGAATTCTGGATCAGCTGGTCCACTTCCACAGTCTGAACGAAGTAGTTGGGGTGTAGGAGCGGGAGCCTGACGTGTGTGAGCAGTTCGTGGAGCACCGGCCTGCGCAGCTCCACGGCGCGGTACACCCAGCGCATCACGGCCTCGAACACCATCTCCTCCTTGCTGATCACCAGCTCGTCGCTGCAAATGTAATCAATAAGCTCATCCTTCCCCAGCTCCAGGAATTCTTCATGCTGGGACACATCCTCAAACGTCTGCAGCGCAAAATTCCTGCACTTGGTGAACAGTGTCTTGAGCGAGTGCGTGTCTGCGAAGCGCTGGATTCCCAGGCAGTTGCAGGGATCCAGCTGCTCTTCCAGGAACTTGGCACAGGCGTCACGCAAAACACTGATCTGAAAGAGACTCGATGTTTCGAAGAGATACTGCACATTCTCTGTGGTGATTTTCACCTTGCCCGTGTACACGTACTGTAAAAAGCAATCCATGGCTTCAGCGAAAATGCCGTTGATCTCCACCAGCATCTCCCTGCTCTCCCTGTGGTCGTTGCAGAACATGGCCCTGAAGTAGCTGCTGCAGGCCGAGAGCACAGCGCGGTGGCAGGGGAACTCCCGGCCCTCCACGCAGATAATCACATCTGTGAACAGCCGGCTGTCTCGGAATTCATTGAAGATCTGGAGGATGCTTTCTGCGTGGGATGATCCCGAGGAGAAGTCGAAAAACTCAGGGCCTGACAACGACTTTGGGTCCATTTCAAAAACTTTCCGCTTGGTTGCAGGGGAGTCTCGGATCCCGCTCTCCTCTCTATTCAGTCTGCGTCCCAATATTAGTACCATTGTTACATCAGTTGGCTATAGAGTCATTGAGAAAAATTTGCAGAGTTTCTCCTTCTCAGTGCTACGGTCTGAAAAATTAAAACACTTCAGTATTCAGTCTGGCACAGTTTCAGCTTCATCACAAGAATTAGACAAGATACTTGTTTGGTCGCTCTAAGAATTGGTGCAATTGTTGACCTTACCCAGAGGTGACAGGGTATTACAGGGCAAAATACCACATACTCTGCATAGGGCAATGCAGCATTATCTGCCACACTTTAGATATAAAATATACCCAGAACAGAGGTATCCCAGATGGCAAGTTCTGCATGTCCCAGCACCACTGCACTGCATAGTGTACAAGATAAAGTGTACAAGATCTCAGCTCCTGCAAATCACCTGTCTGGCAGAAGACAAAGATTTCCTGGATAAAAATCCAGCGCTTGGACTTTCCACTTTTTTCAGTGCAATCCTCACTTTAGCTGGAGCCTCCAAGTACTACTGTAACAGCCCTAGCCAAAAGGAGGGGGGAAAACTGAAATTCGAAAAATAAAAATTCAGTTGAGAAATCACTCCCTCTTAATTATAAAGTCTATCATAATGAAGTCATATAATACTGGTGTTTAATAACATTCTGTGATCCCAACAAATAACCTTCACCGTAAGTTTTTACCTGTTCATCCTTAATATCTCAAAATTAGTTCCCTGATAGTCTACAAGCCAATTACAAATTAATGTAAACTGCTAGAACACAGAATGAACTACATGTAAAAGTACTGGAAATAAGAACCAAGGGCAAGTTGCTGAGGACAAGGATATTTTCTGTTTCCACAGTACTACTAGCAAATAATTGTTAGCAACATGTTTTGCTCAAACACCTTCTAGTTTCAAGTACAAGTGTAAACACTGCCCTCAGTGTGCAAACACACACTCATATTTATCAGAGCACTGAAGTTGCAAAAATCAAACACTCAAATGTTAGCATATGCCAATATTAAAGTTTCTAGATGAAGAAAATGCAGCTGACTTTGCAGATAGTGCACCTTAGAGGTAGTGAGATCAACCAATCTGGCAGCAACAGCGCTTTTTTGCCCCTCCCGAGCTTAAAAATTAACTGGATAAATGTCCACCAAATCACACTGAGGCAGTAAGAGGCTGGGAAAAACATCTCCTTGGACCTGATGCTGGTACAATTCCAAATGCTTGTGATATTTATTTCTATGTCTGCGACAACACATATGGAATTAAGTTTTTTAAAGGGATTTTTTTTTAAGCCTCCCCAAGGTTATATTCTGTTTCCTTGAATACACAGCCAGGAAACATCAACTCCTCACAGCAATTTCATTTCCTGATGTGCTCGCATCCTTGGAGCTGCAATTACCCAGTCCCAGACCGGCCACGTCATCACCTAATATAGAACACAATGAATGTGCTTTTTTTAAACGGCCTTTTCACAGAGCACCTTTAAAAGGCACCATCCGAACAAAGAGCAAGGCAAGAATGTGTGCTGTATCTTTACTCATTGAGAAAACAGGCCCGAAAATTATCGTTTTCCCTATAAAATTCTTTACACAAATTTACAAGGTAGGTTCTTGGTATGGCTCATCTACCCCACAAAATTTTAATTTGACTTAAAATAGGACCAGTTGTCACTCTGATGCCTGAAAAACACTGTTGCAACAAGCCTATCTAATAACTGATTGCTTCAGAGAGACTTTTAACGAGGCATAAATGACCAGTCTGATCTGTAGCTGATATTCCATCCAATGTATTGCACAATGATTTTACCCTCTAGCGACACAGGCCAGATACAAAACAAAACTAAGCCCCACCACACCAGCACCTCACCAGCAATGTTGCTAACAGCCATATCCCTTACACTGAGTCTCATCTGCAACTGACTGCACAGTACTAGCACGAGAAGGCGAGCAGAAATAATGGGTCAGCAGAAGAAAAGGGAAATACAACAAAGAAAACAAATATAAACCCAAAAGCCTTGATTCCAGGATCACAGATTTAAATCAGAACTTCATAAAACAGTGCTTTTCCGAAGCAAAGTTAGCCTGAAATCAGAAACAAGACCCTGACACATTGCATGAAGAGGAAGTACGTAAAAAGATCTTCAAGATTAAATCTTTATGTTTGGAGTTAAGAGAGCACTGTATTATGCAATCACTAATAAAAGGAAACAAGGGCTCTGAGTTACAACTGCACACTGAAGGAAGCAATATCTTCTTTATGCCTGGAATAACACAGAATTAGTGGTCAGCAAATTATATATTTTTCTTAATGTCTTAATGATTTAAAGAAATGGGGGAATAAAAAAAAATCCACGGAATATAAACTAATCAAGGAGGTAAATACTGTAAATTCACAAATAACATACTAGAAAGAGAAAAGAAATCCACTCCGTTGCAGAACGTGCTACCTTTGAATGTACTATCCTTCAGTTTCTGTCTAGTTAATCACTTCTGCAGGTTTGCTTCACGAAAGCAATTTCACAGGCCTATCAGTAACAGTGTCACATGTCCAACTCTATCACACATACGTGTGGCCTTCCTGCAAATCTTGCTCTGGCAGTTTTAAAGTATCACCTTCCAGCTGCCTGCCCCAAAATGGGAAAGGCAGAGGGGAACCTGTGCCTGAGGCAGAGCTGGGTACTGAGCAAAGGGGGGAGACAAGGGATGATATCCCTGCCTGCACCTTCCCTTTCCAAACAGGTACTTACACACCTTAACTGCCTACAGACATTATAAAGCACCAGTCATTTAGAGAATTTAAGGCTGGGATCTCTTCAGCAAGTTTAAACACAAGAAAAGAAAAATACAATTTTCCCAAAGGCAAGTATTGGGAATTACTAGACCAAAAAGAAAAAAGTAACACAAAATACACTGGATTGCTTGTCTGAACAAGGGTCAGCAAGGATAGACCTTAAGCAAATTAGAGTCTGCCCACTCAAAAAACTGGAAAGAAAAAACAAATCACACTTCCAGTCAACATGTTCTAGAAATGCTTTACAAACACAGCCATGGCTCTGACAGGGTCATTACCTGCACACAATTAAGCTGGGTTCACGTTCCTATTTCCTTCACCTATAATGTCTCTAGGCTTGTCTGCACAAGGTGTTCCTCTGAAACAGCCTGAGAGCCCAATTCAGAGGCTGGCAAATGAGATCTGTAACACGTTTGCCCGGACAACTTCCAGCAGTAAATCTTTCTATGCAAATTACTTTTATGTTGCACTGAACTCCTCCTTCCTCCACTGCAACATCCTCATGTATTTTACCCCCCTCCCTCACCCAGAGCCCTGACAAGAGCTGGCAGCTGGTTTTGTGTGACCTGTGTGCCACAGAGCTCCTCCCGCCCACCAGCAGAATAGGAGTAAGAGCAAGCAGCAGAGGAAACACAGGGCGGGGTCAGGGCAAGGCCCTTTGGTTAACACCTCATCACCAGCTGTGCCCGAGCTCTGCCTTCAAAGCTCCCCCTCGGGGTGCAGTTTGGGGAGTACCTGAGGCTGAGCCGGGGTTGTGCTGCTGCCAGCCGAGGTGGCGTCCAGCCCGTGCCCACCGCTGTCCTCCTGCCGTGGGACCGGTGACAGCCTGTGAAGGGAGAAAAGGAGGTGCTGGGAACAGTGTCAGCACAGCCCCAGTGCAGCCCTGCGGCTCACTGGGACACGGCCAGGGTGGGCACGGTGTCTGCTGCGCCCGGGGACAGTGTCAGAGACAGCACCCCCGAGGTGACACAACCAACGCCGCAACAGGAACGGTGTTTTCATTCCCAGCCAAGGGAATTGCAGCTCAGGGTTGGCCAATTCTATTCCGTGATTCCAGGTAACACGATCTGCAGGCGTGTTTCATCTCAGCTGCTGGTTACCACAAGAGCCAGGGAAAACAACCTCCCCGCGCACAGACTGCAGCTCAGTGGCTCAACCACAGCACGTGCTCTTTTTGTTTTTAACGGAAGAGAGGAAAAAAAGAAAAAAAAAAAAAGTAACCTTTCCCTCCAGCAAAAAACAAATGCAACATTTATTTTCCCTTTGTCTTCGAGACATAAAAAGGACCAGAAAGTTGTTGGTTTTAAAGCACTTTTTAAAAAACAAAAATTGTTCTTGTTCTACAAGACAAACGGAGGATTTGAACATTTAAGAAGTAATTAGTAAACAAGAAGTTACAGTGATCGAGCTGACTGACGTGGTAAAGGAATTAGCTGCACTGTAGAAGGTGCATATATTCTAAGACACTATTTTGATTCTAAAAGAGAAAGAATGTCAAAATTCAATAGTTATCCAAGCTAAAGACACACAAAAACAAGCCCTACATGCCCTCAAAAGTCACCCAGCAAAAAAACAGGAACTGATTTGGACATGAGAGTCATGATTATTAAGTAAAGCAGAACAAAAGCAAGTGGCGAAAAGGAACACCTTTAAGCCGTGCAGAGACCTTCGGGCACCGTTCAGTGAGTGAAGGAGGCCCTGAGAAGGGCACACAGCCCTGGGGGACAACAGCAGGGGGGAAAAGCACACGGCGCAGTATTGTTCGTGCATGGGGGAGAAACAGTGGAAAAGTCACAATATTCTCCAGATTCTGTCAAAACAACTTCCACCAGCAGCCGAGTCCCGGCCCGGCCCGCCGGCGGGTTCCGCCACAACACCGCCGGCCCGGGCAGTGCCTCCCC
>VWZG01001097.1:303494-377472 GCA_013396735.1 Grallaria varia | reverse complement strand
CTGGGGCTGGGCCGGGCCGGGCCGGGCGGTCTCGGTTCGGCGGGAGCGGAGCGATGCGGAGCCGTGCAGCGCCCAGGCCTCTCCGCCGCCGGTCGCGCTGCCAGCGCCGCTCAAAACAAAGGGGCTGGCGGGGCATGTGACCGCGGAGCCACCGCACATGATGTCACCGCCCCGCGCGCCGCCGGGAGCTGTAGTGCCGCCGCCCCGCCCGCCCCCGGCACCGGCAGCGCGGGAGGAGCGGGGCAAACAGCGCGGACCGGAGAGCCCCGGCGGCAGCGGCTTCTGTCGCTGAGACATCGTGCCATCGCCTGCCCTTTGCCGGGTCCGGGGGTGCACGCCCCGCGATGTACCGGGGGAATCACACCCCGCGATGTACCGGGACCGAGGGAGCACCCCCCGCAATGTACCGGCGGAATCACACCCCGCGGTGTGCCAGTGGAATCACACCCTGCCATGTACCGGGGGAGTAACACCCCGCGATGTGCCGGGGGAAGCACGTCCCGCGATGTACCGGGACCGAGGGAGCACATCCTGCGATGTACCGGTGGAATCACACCCCACGGTGTACCGGAACCGGGGGCAGCCCATCCTCCGCTGTGCAGGAGGGAGCCCACCCCGCAATGTGCCAGGGGAAGCACGTCCTGCCATGTACCGGGACCGAGGGAACACATCCTGCGATGTACCGGGGGAATCACACCCCGCGGTGTACCGGGGGATCACACCCCGCGATGTACGGGGACCGAGGGAGCACATCCTGCGATGTACCGGTGGAATCACACCCCACGGTGTACCGGAACCGGGGGCAGCCCATCCTCCGCTGTGCAGGAGGGAGCACACCCCGCAATGTACCGGGGGAATCACACCCCGCGATGTGCCGGGGGAATCACACCCCGCGATGTGCCGGGGGAAGCACGTCCCGCGATGTACCGGGACCGAGGGAGCACCCCCCGCAATGTACCGGCGGAATCACACCCCGCGGTGTGCCAGGGGAATCACACCCTGCCATGTACCGGGGGAGTAACGCCCCGCGATGTGCCGGGGGAAGCACGTCCCGCGATGCTCCGGGACCGAGGGAGCACATCCTGCCATGTACCGGTGGAATCACACTCCGCGGTGTACCGGGGGAATCACACCCCGTGATGTACCGGGGGAATCACACTCCGTGATGTACTGGGGGAATCACACCCCGCAATGTACCGGGGGAATCACACCCCGCCATGTACCGGGACCGGGGCCAGCCCATCCTCCGCTGTGCAGGAGGGAGCACACCCCGCAATGTGCCGGGGGAAGCACGTCCCGCGATGCTCCGGGACCGAGGGAGCACATCCTGCCATGTACCGGTGGAATCACACTCCGCGGTGTACCGGGGGAATCACACCCCGCGATGTACCGGTGGAATCACACCCTGCGGTGTGCTGGCACCGGGGGCAGTGCACACCCCCCAGGCACACCCCACCCGACCGGCTCCGGGAACGGGCAGAAGCTCCAAGGGCATCGAAACAAAGGGGTGTGTTGGGTTTGCACCTTCCACAGTGACAGTCCCCTTGAGTCCTACCGACCTCCCCAACAAGAGCCACCTCCCAGAATGAAAACAGCGCCAGGTCTTCAAATAGTTTTTCGGACTATATGACCAAAACCAATAGTATTCCATGAAAAATAAACGAACCAAAATGGAATCTTAGTCTACCTGAGCTACAGCGTCACCTAATTCCAAATTTCCAGTTGCTCTCCAGCAGTGACAGCAGAGCGTCCTTGTCCCTGCCGGCCGCAGAAAGCCAAGGTCAGCTTTAAGCCCTGCTCTCACAGCCGGGGGTCGCAGCGGTGGCAGCCACTCAACTGCAAATGTAAAAGCAGGACCCTGGTGTCATCGCCCTGCAATTTCACGAGCAGGTCTGAGCCTGTCCTGGAGCCCAAATTCACTTCATATCCAAACTATTTGGACACCAGCCCATGCTCCAATACAGGCAATGGAACATGCCTGGGAGTATGGAAATTTATTTTTGCTCTGCCCTTTAGCATAAGCAAACTTGCAACCCCATAATGCAGAGTAGGAAGGCAAGGGCAGAGACATGCATGCTTAAATTAAGTTCATTACCTGCTACTAAATGAGGCCTTACACAATGCCGTGGAGCTGATGTAGGCAGGTAAATGGCTGTGTACTCCTTCCTAGAAGGATGACCTCCCCTCCGGCCCCTTGCTGCCAAGGGAAAGGGAGAAATACAAGTTCTTCTATTAGCTCCCGCCTACTTTGCTCTCCTTAATGTTGGATATCAACCCCCATAATATGTCTTTACCTTTTGGTGAACCTCCCTGGTCTTTTGCTTCCAGGATATTCCTCCTCAGGCCCTTCCTGGGAAGCGTACCCAGCCCTGTGCTCTTGGCAGTAGCTGACAGTGCTCTGTCACTGAAACCGTAACGGGAGCAGTGTGTGCTCAGGACACCAGGACTGAGCCCCTCTGGAGCGAACTAGGCTCAGATTTCCCCCAGGGTCAGTTAAATTGCAGCTTTGCAAAACAGAATTATTAATTAAAAAGCTATGTTCTGAAAATAGACTGGCAATGTCCATTGATTTTGGTAGGTAAATTGTTTTCATAAAGATCTTAAACAATTGAAACCTTCAACAGTTTTCCTGCCAAGCCAAAACTCAGAACTGCTTAACAGACTGCATTAGAAGTGAGAGCCTTCAGTCCATTTCTCATCCTCCAGCTGGAAAAGCAAGAAGGACCCCAAACTACATAAACGGCAAAGAGAAAATAGGCAGCAAGATCACCCTGTAGAGTACAAGTGTGTTGTGTGTTGCAATAACTTATTTCATCCACTGAATATAGAAAAGATTAATAACCTGAAGCCTTACTTGTTGCAAAGACATTAAATCTAAGAAGCATATGACCTCAGGGAAATGTTTTGCTTAAAATAGATCTCTTATCTGGTATATCCTCTTGTCTGCCCCAGTCCTTTAAGTCTGTAACTCTTGGGGTCAATATGAGTATGCAGAGTTCACTTGAGAAAACATAAGCGGGATTAAAGGAATGAGTCAGAGGAAGGAAAAAATCAAAACAGGATCAAGGTACATCTGAACTGGCTTCAAGGAGCTATCTGAAGGGACAATGTTTACTCCAATAAAAACTGCACGTGGCAAAAATACCTTGTGTGAAGAGGGTTAAATGGGGCATTTAAAAAGAAAATACTAATTAAAAATACTCATTGAGCAATCAATCATTTCATAATGTGCTCATGTATGCATGTGGTCACATCCAGGCGCTTCCAGTTCTGAAAGCCAACGTCACCGAGGATGTCTGAAATTAGGGATACTTGAGTTGCCACTACATCCTATTGCTCTTCATTCTTCTGCTAGCAGGGGCATTGGCTGTTCTTTCTCGAGCTGCGCCAAGCATTTCTCTCAAAATAAGCACTTGCTGCCTGAGAAGCTGAAACTGATTATTAAAGATTACTCATTCCTATAAAGCTTCGTTAATACTTTTTTTAACAATGTAAAATACTTGTAAAGCATTTAGGCCAAGGTTTTCCAAAGAGGTCGGTGATTTCAGAGGTTTTGAAGGCTTCTTCGGGGCCAAAACTGGAAAGGTTAAAACCTAAAATTAGAAGCCTGCGTGAAGGTTTTGGCATCCATCCACCAGAGTTCATGTGTTTTTCTGGTGGTGTTGCATTGGAATACCACCACCTCTGGGCTCCTCTCAGACACACCTCAGCGATGCCATGGGCCACCTCAACAGGTCTGTGCATTCCTCCACATAAAGGTATTAACTATTTTGGGAAGTTGGGTGCCACTACACTCCGGAGAACTTTCTCCTGCTGTGGGGAGCGTGGTGGTTCCTTACCAGGTTTTTCTAAAATTAAGGAAAACCAAGAAGGTTTTCGAGGAGTTCATACTCAGAGAAAACCAAACCAAAGAAATTCCATGATTACTGCTCATGGACCCCTATGCTAACCAGCCTGGGGAAGGGCTCAGAGCTGAATGAGAGGAGAGATAAAGGTGAGCAGCAACAACCAGGAGCGGGAAACTGAAGAAGAACATGAAGGGAGAGAACAGTCCAAGCATCATGTCCCTTATCCTGATCACTGATCAGAGAGGAGAGAGCAGTATTAAACTGTGAATAACATTAAAACCCCTGAATACAACACAGGGAAGGTATCACCAGATAAAAGAGAGGTTTTAGCCATTTGAATTGGGACAGATGAGTGCAGACTGACAACTAATAAGCAACGTAAGGAACATTATGAAGAGCTGTGCAGCAAATGGAGCAGAGAGGAAATAAATCCTTCAGCACAAGGAGGGAGAACAGATTCTGACCTTTCTATGAAACGTTTTAGTGGATGGAAAGCTTCAAAAAGAAAGAGGTGTTGTTGAGTGACATCCCTGCAGACCCTGTTGCAAGTAGGCACAAAATATAATGACAGAAGCCATTCATTCAGCAGGAGTACAAATAGTCAGTGCTGAGCAAAAGAAAAGGTGATGTTACTAGAAATGTGAGAGGAGAAACAGAAGAGTAAGTTCAGTAACTATGGCAGAATTTGCTTTTTGAGTATGCCAGGAAAAAACACTAAGGTGCAGTAAGTAAAAAGGAAGACGTGTACGGGAACAGCATTTAAAAGAAGAGGCTGGATTAAATGAGGATGAAAGTACAGCAAAGTCTCTTTATGTCATAAAGGGGTGATTCTTTCCCTTTACTCAGCTCTCGGGAGTCCTCACCTGGAGAACTGTTTATAGTTCTGGTGCCCCCAACATAAGAAGGACTTAGAAGGGTTGGAGCAAGTCCAGAGGAGGCCACCGAGCTGGTAAGGAACTTGAGCACCTTCCCTATGAAGACAGGCTGAGAAAATTTGGGCTGCTCAGCCTGGAGAAGAGACAATGCTACCACAGGTACCAGAGGTACTACCACAGGTTTCCCAGAGAAGCTGTGGATACCCCATCCCTGGCAGCGTTCAAAGCCAGGTTAGGTGGGACTCTGAGCAACCTGTTCTAGCGAAAGGTGTCCCTGCCTGTGGCAGGGGGGGTTAGAACAAGATGATCTTTATCATAACCATTCTATGATTCTATGATAAAAGACTTCTTAAAGTAATACAGAGAACACACTGAAATTTGCTAAAATCCTTCCCGTGACTCTGAACTCTTTCACCATCATACTGCCGAAAGTCCTGTGGGTCACATTGACTTGAGATGGTCTGCTGGGATAATCAGCAGGTACACCCATTTAGGCTGGAAGGCACTTTTCCAGGACCAGTCCCTTTCAGCTTCTCCTCTCCCCATCACCTGTTCGAAATGGCACCTGCACCAGGAAATGTCATCTGCAACACGGATTGCTGCGCTGGCGCCTGCATAGGAAGGGCCCTGGCAAACCAGTACTGCCTCTCTCCAGACACTTCCCACTCACCTTTGCCATTTTCATTACCTCCTGGCTGACTCTGTAGCTCCTCCTTTCCTCTGGCCCCTTGTGCTGCATGTCCTAACTCATTGCTCAGGCGGGTAATGCATCCCTGGATGCCTGTCTGCTGTGGGGAGGCAGGAGGATGAGCGTCCTGCCAGAGGAATGAAATGGGATGTCCTCTACAGCCAAAGGCTGTGTTTGCACACCCGGTGCCGGGGCGGGTGCTGTCCCCCCACCTGCACACCCAGTGCTCGCTCCTGCCCAGCCAGGTTGGCACTGGGGTTACCGTGCATTGCTTCCCCTAAACAAAAAAGCCACCTGGTAAAACAGCAGTGGCATGTTTACATACTCAGCCCTGCCATTAGTGTTGCATGTCCCCCTGTACACCCTGCTCCTCACTGGGCCAGCCCATGTTCCTACCCCGTGCAAACCCCCTCTCTTCTCACTCATCCAAAAAGCCATGCACTACTGTAAGTGCCTCAAAACAAGGCCCATGCCAACAGTCCTCCTGTGCAGAAAGTATGCATCTAATTCTTTCCACCCAGTGTCTCCCATGTTCCAAGATTGGGAGATGACTATGGGAGTGTGATTTCAGAGCTGAGAGGAATGAACATTGCATCACTGCTGCCATAAACACGGAAGTAATTCTTTTTGTACAGCACTAAGAGTATCGAGACACCATGAAACCAGGGCCTAATCAGGGAGATAGAGTCTGCCGTGCTGCTGTTTGTCTGGTTCTGTTCTTCAGGGAGAAATAAGAAACAAAGAAATAAAAGTTAGTTGAGCTCTTGGTCACACAGGTGACAACTTGAAGGGAGTTGTTCCTGCAGAATGGCAGACAGACACACGCAATCACTAACCTAGCAAAAGAGCAGTAGGCACCTACAAAAGCAGTTCCCAGAGCTGATGTGGTGTTATCACTGTGTTCCCACCCGGCCCTGTAACCTCAAGCCCAACCACAGCCCCACAATCGTTTGCATTAGCTATTCTCTCACAACAGTACTTTTTCACACATCCCTATGCCACAGGCCTTCTCTTTATGCCACAGAGCACCCAGCTCTGCCCTTCAGGCACACTTAATAGCTCTCTCCTCAAACCATTTGCCAGTGCCAGCACCAATTAATAGCCAGTAGCATTCCACCTCTTCACCTCTGAGACCTTCAGGCATTCCGTTAAATAAATGGTTTCTCCAGCCCAAGTGACCATGAAAAGCTTTGTATGACAGTAAAGAGAACAGGCAGGTTTCAAAGAAACAGTATTGTGAACTGACATGGTCATGCCACTCTCCCAGAATAGGGAATCTCCGACTTGCAAAGCTACCAGTGACCTCTCCCTTTCAGATCCCTGCACCCAGCAGAGCAGCACAGTAAAAAGCCCCCTGCTATTGAGAAATCACCCGTGGGACTCATTGGCCTGGCATTGCCAACCTCAGTGTTGATGCCTTGTCTAAAAGTGGTGGCTGCCTTGGGCATGGACAGCTGGGGAGGGAGGTGGAACAGCTGCTGTGCCAATACAGCTGTTTTGGAGCAGGATCCAAAATCCCAGCCTGGATCAACACTCTGGTCACCCCTTCTTAGTAACCAAGCTTTTGAGCACCTGCTCTGAGATCTAAAATGGGGCTGTTTCTGGACCTGGAATACTCCTATGGAAAAGAGTTGTGTGCTTCTCTAAAGGGAGCTCTCAGCTCTATTGGAATTCTCAGCCAGACTAAGGCAAGTTCAGATCACCACTCCTAGACAAAGAGTTGTCACACGAAGACAGGAAAGAAAATGTTAGCCAAAGTAATCCCAGGAAAAACACACATAATGAGGGTTTGCAGATTCCAGTGCAGCAGCTAAATCAACACGTTGCTTTGCCAAGAAAACATTGTGAAATCTGCGGTTTACTCTTTGATCCTAAGCCTTCCCTACCCATCTATTCAGAAGCAGTATCATTAGACAGAAATGATTGTAAAACTAAGATGGGTTTGGCAGTGAGCTTCTGATAATAAACAAATTGATTTGTCATGTCACGGACGGCTACTAGACTATTCTGGCATACATCAGTATGGTATTGAACATTGAAAAACAATGGACAATGTAAAATATTATGCACGGCATGAGTGGCTTTCTTGGCCTTTCTTATTAACATTTTTATGTATGCAATTTTTAAAGGGGAGGAGACTGAAATGAGGAACAGATCATTACTGTAGGCAGGAAGCAATACAAGGCAAATACATAGCTCATTTCTTTAGATGTGTGCAATATTTATATTATTCATATTTTCCCCCTAAAATTAAATAAACCTAATAATGCCCTTTTTTTTTTTTTCTCAGATATACACTAACAAGAGTGTGAAGTTCTGAAGGGCTTCTATCTTTCCTCAGGGCAGGCATTATGCAAAGTGCACTGAAACATTAAAGTTTTTCGTTCTCTTTGTACTGGGAAAATTAAATTTTTCTTAAATCAACAGCGATTGGCAGAAAAATTAAAGTAGCGTTTCTAAAGCTAAAACTCTATGATTTGAAGTAACAAACATTTAAAAGTTACCTGCTTTCTCCAGCCTAAGCTGACATTGGTCCTCTCCTTCTCCAGTGTCCCACGTCCAAAATGTCACATGTAGTCAGCTGGACCTCGTCTCCCTCCCGGACTGAGCCGCACTTCACTGAGCCTCCGAGCTGGGCTCCACCTCCCCAGCCCTGCAGCACAACATCCCGCACGGTTTCCAAACTCCAAGCCTTGCGGTGCTGCCGAGCCTGGCCTGGTGCAGCTGTCCCGATGCCCTACATTCCGCACAGCTTCCCGGATGGATTGCAGAGCCCCAGCCCTGGCAGTGCCTCCGTGGGCTCCTCGCTCCTGCCCAGCCACCACGGCCAGCACGGCGATGCTCGATTCTCTCAGGCCATCTCAGCACTGCAGGGGAGCCCCAGAGCTCCCTAAGGATGTCTCAGTACTTGGATGACCTGGAAATAGGGGATGCTCTTGACTTCAGAGGACCAAGTGGCTTGCTTGTCTACAAAGGAAAAGGCCAGTTCGACATTCGTCCAGAAAAGAAAGCTGACCCCGTTACTAAGGCAGTGAAATACGTGGGGGTGATTGCAGGTGGGACTGGGGTAACACCGATGCTGCAGCTAATTCGAGCGACCATAAAAGACAAGGATGACCCCACCATTTGTCAGCTGCTGTCTGCTAATCAGACTGAGAAAGTTATCCTGCTTCGTTCCAAGCTGGAGGAGATCCAGGCTCAGAATCCCAGTCACTTTAAGTGCTGGTACATGTCAGACAAAGCACCAGAAAGTTGGGATTACAGCAAAGGATTTGTGAACCAGGAGATGATCAGAGACCACCTGCCCCCACCCCAAACCAGTGTTCTGATCTTCATGTGTGGACCTCCTCCAATGATCCAGTATGCCTGCATTCCCAGCCTGGACAAACTGGGCTACACCAAGGACATGAGGTTCTCCTTTTAAAGATGACTGGTAATTTAGGGATCTGTGTGGAAGGGAAGGAAAAAAACCCATTTAACAGGGAACAGGACAAGGTTACAGAGGGGGCTCATGCACAGTGTGGGAAGTTACATCTACATTAAAAATGCTTCATGTTTTCTGGCTCTGGCAAGGAAGACACACAAGCTCAGCTGTCCTAAAGCTGTGCCTGGCCAGGTAGAGGTGCCTTGTGCTCTGTGTGCTGTGCTCCATCTCTAGCAAGGACAATGCAGCTGCTTAGGGCAGCACACACTCATTTTAGGCAACAGATTGCTCCTGGAGCTTCCCTGCACGCTCCTGTCCGAGGAAAACCGGGGAGAAAAACTATCATAACCACATGGCCAGCACTGACCCCTTGCTCCCCGCTGAAGGGTGACACTACAGCCCAGGTGTGTCCAGCCCAGGAGCTTTGGGCCACGCTCAGGTGGTCAGTGGGTGCCCACGCAGTGCTGGAGGCTGAGGAGGGACCAGGCTGGGCAGTGGGATGGAGCCCTCGCTGCCCAGGAGCCTGCGGGGAGCAGAGCCTGGCGCGTGTTCTGCCCGTCCCAGAGCACAGGGAGCAGCAGGGCTGGGTCTGGAAAGCTGCAAAGGGCCTTTCTGCCACTGCTGCTCAGAATCTGCCATGTCCAGAGGCACAGAGTTATGGCTGTGCTGAGCCACAAAGACTGATCGGCTTAAAAACCAAACTAAAAAAGGCACAGCCTCCTAGCAGTGAACACCTTCAAATCTGACACGCAGGCAATTAAAGCACATTCAGATAATTCCCTTCCTCAACAGGAAAAATTACAACTTTTTCAGCACTTCCTCTTTTTATATTTAAAAACATTGCACTTCATGCAATGCCTTTATTTGCATACGGATCGTAACAAGTCACCTATGCTGCTTCTAACTTCGGGTCATTCATAACTCTGTTACGTAAAAGGCAATAATGATTTTTGCTACTGGTAATAATTAGCAAGATGTACATTTCTGCAGCACAGTTTCTGCTCAGGTTAATATTTTCCCACCTGCTCAGCTGCTTCGCTGACAATCTGCCAACTCAGTTCCTCCACCACAGGCTGCAGGCAGCTGGAAGCTGCAAACCAGGGCTCATCCACATTCCCAAGCTCCCTGCCCCACACCATCCCATTCCACTGGAACCTGTCCCTGCCATGGCGCGGGGGTTTGAATGAGGTGGTCTTCAAGGTCCCTTTTGACCCAAACCATCCTGTGATTCTATGATTCATACAGAGTGAAGATTAAAAACCCTTCCTCTACAACTAATGCTGAATTGCCTTGGAAGCTGTTTAACCACGCTGCCTAAAGACCACTTTCACACAGGTTTAGAGTTCTTGCAAAAGAGGCAGTTAAGACACCCTGCTGAAAAATTGCAAAAGTTCCATTTTTGACAGTGTTTTAAAACTTGCTGAAGCTTCAGCTGGTGTAATGATGCGGAACTAGCTGAGAACTATAATCAGTTTCTTTTAAACTAACGTTCAGGTTCATCAGGTGTTCAACATTCTTCCCACCATCAAACTGCAAGTTTAAAGGTCAGGTGTGAGCTAAACAAAGTAGCTGTGAAGGAAAAAAAAAAAAAAACAAACTGAAATTCAGACAGAAGTAGGTACTGGCTTTATACAGGAGAGCACGTGTGTGTGGGTGGATTGAGTCAAATTGCAGGTTGAAGGAAGGAAAGTTATTATTTATTTATTGAAAACATGTAGATTTCCGCTTCTTTCCAGTTTGCTTCTTTCCCCCAGACCAAGCAAGGCTGAGCTGTCAGCAGTCGGCTGTCAGTGAAACAACTGATTCTGCCCTTCATTATGTCAGAACAGGAGACACAAGAATTAATTACAGAAATTCTGAGATTCCAGTGATAAACTCATGTTCCAAGAGTAGCAATATTTGCCAATGACATCCTTATTTTCTGGATCATTAGACAAGCTAGTAAATGACCCCACATCAGCCAGCTGTGTAAACTATATCAGACAGTGGTCAAAAGAAGTTACTGATCCTGTGAGCTCCTGTGTGCACCATGCAGAATGCCAGCTCCCTCTTGTAGAGGGTTCTGCTCCCTTTCCTGTTACCATCTGCATAAAAAAAAAAAATCTCATTTGGCTTCAGCATGTTTAGAATGGGCTTCATTGGAACATTTTCTTTTGCTTTGGGTCCTGATTTTGCTTTTGGTTCCCTTGCTTTGGGACTGGTAGATTCAGTCCTGCAGAGAAGAAAACAAAGCATCCTGAAGACAGGCAGCAAGTGGTGAGGGTACAGGGCACACAGATCATCATTCTGGCCTCCCCTCTTGTTATCTTCCCAAGTGAGAGGTCGAGTCTTTATAACCCAAGTAGGAAATCTGTGTTGCAAACGAGCAAGAGCCCACCACAAGGGTGATATGGACCACAATGATTCTGGGACCAGCATTTCTGAGCTTCTCACAGTGGAAAAACCAGAGCAAACTCTGGTCACAGCTCTGGAGCATCACTCCGAGCGTGAACTCATCAGTTAGGTATGTGTGTGTGCACAGGACCAACTAAGATCGACAAGTCTTATGATAAATAGAAGTCAGCATTGCTCTAGACATCAGCCTGAGACTAGGTTCATTTCCCATGGTTTGGGGTCACACTGTCAGCTTTTCGCAGGGTAGTTCACAAATTCTATGAATAGACTCAAGAACTCAAGTTTCACTTCAACCAATGCCCCATTAACACCAGGCACCCAAGCACAGACCTCCACAGAATTCACTATAAATGGCAATTTCCTGCATTTCCCAGCTCCTGTCAAGCAGAACAGCTCCCCTTCATTTCAAGAGCTACTTTTGTTGGTCAGGTTTTGTTCAGCTGTGGAACAAGTGCCTGAACGACAGTGCTTCTTGCTGAGGTTGTGTCTCTTACCCTGAGTGATGGACACCTGCAGCAGGACATGGAGATGCACAAAGAATACGAGATCAAAATACCACAGAGGACAACAGGCGTTGACTTCTTCTAGCATGGACCTAGTTCCTGCTGTCCACTTATGGAGATCAAACGTGTCATTTACTTAAAGGAAGAATTACTTGTGCATAAACAGCCACTAACTAATAATACAGAGAAGATGCTAATAAATTCTAATGGGTGGCACAGCAGCCAGCACAAGACAGGTGACCTGAACATCTTGTTACTTACATAAACTAAAGCAAGAGGGAGTCTGATGCTGATGACAAACCCTTTTCGTGAGTAACAATGGCAAAATCAACAATTCAAGATTAAGTTAAAAGAAAACAGGGCACTTCTTTCCTACTAGAAACTAATTTCAAAAAGGTGATTTCTTTCCCTGTTCACATACAACAGGAAATCAAGTAACTGCTGCTATTTTGCTTCAAAGACTGGTTATCTTGAGGACAGCAAAGGGAAGCGCTTGTCTCTTCTCAAGAAAAACCTGTAGCAGTGTAAAGTGCTGATGAAAGAGCACCATCCTTCTTCCAGGGAGAAAGAAAAGCCTGTTCTGAACAGGGAAGGCTCGTTACAGCAATCCTCAATTGCCATGGCCAGCACCTACAGCCACATTCCTAGGCTTCGGTCCTTCCAGTTTCATTTGGATGCATCTCATACCAGTCTATACAGTCTTAAAATACAGCACTAAGGGATGTCTCAGCTTGCTCTGCCTGCTGCTTTGGGAGTGACCACACTGCACCCCCAGACTGCAATTCAGCTTCTTCAAATAGAATAAACACTTATTTAACAAGCAGTCTTCTTCCACCACTCCCTTAAAAGCTTATGAGCAGGGAAACAAAGATTCTCAAGCTCAGCTGGCCCATCCACACATCAGGATGACCTCCATAGCCAGTAGCACACATGGCAGCAATGTGATTAGGGTAAGAACCAGACCTCGAATACTGAACCCAAATAATTTGGCATTTACAGCTAGGTCAGCTGCGACCTCTCTTTTATACAAGGTGAAAGCACAGTTTGGAGTCACTCATCTGGCTTGTTAACACAATGCCTGACTATCCCGAAGAAAACAATACATGGAAGCAGCATTTTTTCTAGAAACATCCCTGTGACTTAGAATACATGCAAAACCACTCTGAGAGCAAAAGATGGGAATGATAAATGCAGCACTAGCAGAGTAATACTGCGATACCCTCAGAATAAGAGGTGATTTTCAAGAGCGAGGGGATGAGACAGGCCACCGTCACAAAATCATCATTGTTTGCTGACCTTGAACAACTGCAGCTGCTCAGGGAGAAGATATGAGAAGGCTCAAGGAGCTGTTTTTGAAATAGAAGGTGTTGTTGGTTCAGAAGAGGAAGTAAACTGCAATGAAACAAATATTCCAATTTGCAGTTTACAGAAAATATGATCCATAAGTTCTGTATGTATTTTCATAAACCAAAATCCCATTTGTTGCCCTATAGCTAAAATAAGAATGTGCTATTTTAAGCGAGTGAACATTATCCCAAGGTACTGAAAACACAGGCAAAAATCCAGCAACTTTCCAGGGTTGGCACTATTATCTCAGGCCTCAGTTATCTTACTTTGCGGTGTGCCAGCAAATAGCTGATGGTAAGATGAGCCCCGATACGTGTGTCCAGCTGCAGTCCCCATCTCTGCTCCCACACCGAGGAACTGGCTCTGTGTGCTCCCAGCAGGGTCCTCTGCGCTGTGAGGCTTTTTCTGCAGTGACTGCAGTGTTGTTCTGCTTGAAGAACACAAAAACTAAAGCTGAGGCTACTCTTCTGCTGTTGTATCCTCCCCCTGTTTGGGGTCAGGCCCCCTCAGATGAAAGCCACTGCCATCAAGAAGTGTGTTGGTGTCTGAACAAGGAGCTCTCAACATGTTGTTGGGTGCAAGTTACCTGGAGCATAAGAAATATAAGATGGAACAGCCAACAGCTGCCACTTGGTCATGGATCACACACACTTGGGAGTATCCCTGGTGGTCACAAAATGGGCACGGTCTGGAATAAGAGGAAGAAGACAAACAGCAAGGAGCACTTTGTGGGAGCTGTGCAGTGACAGGACACTTATGGGAGTGTTTTCTTCCAGGTCAGAAATACGAAGTCATTGCCATCTACAAGTTCAGCAGCCTGCTCCTTTCTTAGAGTAGGAAGTTTCCAGATCCCATTGTGATACCAGGATGGCTGAGCATCTTCTTTCTGAGTCTGAAACTCTCCTGCTTGTCTTCATCCGGCCTCTTCCTTGAGGCAGCCACACATTCCCACATTCACAGCTGGTCCCTCTCAGACTCATCATATTCACAAGGGTTAGCTAAAGTACAAGGACCGTGGGCAGCAAAACAAGTAACAAGAACTGGCAGGTTAGGTTTCTATGTTTTTGCCTTTGTTTAGAGAATACCTCAGACCCTTGCTCCTGATCCATTGCTGGTGGGTGTCCCAGGTGGGATTTCTTCTGTCCCTCCTCTTAGTCATGGCCCCAGTACTATGACTTTTTCCTGGGAGCGCCTGAATCTTTCACTCTTCAAGATGGGAACCAGGACTCCTGGCCAGTCTGGGCAGATTCATCTGGCATGGTCAAACTGCAGTGCTGAAATGCCACAGTGATGAGACACTGCATTCAGGAAAAGACAGTTGAAAACGGGCTGCTGTTGGCTACAGACCAACATGTAAGCAGATTGCTGGGGAACAGAAGAAGGTCAGGCCAGGATGCAGAGCAGTCTTTGAACTCAGCTCACCAACTGTACTGTACAGACAATCGTAGGCACCAGCAGCAGCCTGTGATGTTACAGAGCTCTGTAAACCTACTAAGTGACACAAGTGGTGGAAATACATTATTTACCCAGGAATTCCAGCCTGTTATCCCAAGCTGATACAGAATTGACATAGGTCAGTTGAGTATGTGTAAGGTAAAGACAACAGACAAGCCATGAACAGACAAGGCTTCAGCTCTTACCAGATTCAGTGGTTAATTTAGCTAGCAGGTAATTCTTTACTGAAAACAGTAGGAGTGCAGCCACGGCAAGTCCCTAAAGGCCAAAAAGAAGAATGTATTTGGAAGCTGCTACCATGAGGTAACAATCTGAATTTGCCCCAGGATTAAATAACACGTTGCTGCTGCAGTCTTGGGTGATGGAGCACCTCAGGCAAGCAGCTGCCTGATTGCTGGGTTTGTTCTCTTATACCTGCAAAGACACAACATTGGCCTCAGCACTGGTCTGGTAGTTGTCCAAATAGCTAGTTACTGCATTTGAAAATTAATCCCTGAGCAAGTGATTCTGTAAATATTAGGCTGCCCAATGTGGGACACAAAGGGTTCCAGATAAAGACAGATTTAATTGGGATATGGTAGATTGAATCTATAGCTGTTAGTGCTGTTTGGCTGGTAATGAGCAGGCTCCTGTGCCTGCCATGTGGGTCACTTTCCTGACTGTATATTAGAGTCCAGTTCAGTGGTGGTCACTGCTGGCTGTGCTGCTGGATCACCTCACTGCGCTTTGGTGACAGCCATGGCGATGGGCTTGGGTGGCAGGTGTCCAGGGCACCCCTGCTGTCTCTGGGCTGCTGTACCGTCTGGAATTCCAGTGTGGACTGAAGTTGAAGGGACTGTGGATGAGCCCAGGATGGAGCAGAGATCCACCTGCATCCTGTGGAAGACCCCATGATGGAGCAGGTGGATGCCTGAAGGAGGATGTGACCCCGTAAGGAGCTCATGCTGGAGCAGGTTTGCTGGCAGGACTTGTGATTCCCTGGGAGACCCACACTGGAGCAGTCAGTGAAGAGCTGCAGCCCGTGGGAAGGATCCACATTAGACAAGTTCAAGGAAGACAGTGTCCCATGGTGGGACCCTGTGCAGGAGCAGAGGAGGCAAAGACTCCCTTGCAGCCTGTGGTGCAGCCCGTGGTGCAGCCCATGGTGCAGCCCATGGTGCAGCCCGTGGTGCAGCCTGTGGTGCAGCCTGTTGTGCATCCCATGGTGCAGCCTGTGGTGCAGCTTGTGGTGCAGCCCATGGTGCAGCCTGTGGTGCAGTTCATGGTGCAGCCCATGGTGCAGTCCATGGTGCAGCCCATGGTGCANCCATGGTGCATCCCATGGTGCAGTCCATGGTGCAGCCTGTGGTGCAGCCCATGGTGCAGTCCATGGTGCAGTCCATGGTGCAGTCCATGGTGCATCCCGTGGAGCATCCCATGGTGCAGCCCATGGTGCAGCCTGTGGTGCAGTCTGCAGTCCGTGGTGCATCCCATGGTGCATCCCATGGTGCAGTCCATGGTGCAGCAGCTGTGTCCTGCAGCCCCTGGAGGGCTGTGATGTGGGTGATGCTAATGGGGGACTGTAACGTGGCCCAAAAGGACCGGGGCTGGAGATTGTAATGGATACACCTTTAAATTGTTGTCAGCCATGATTTGAGCCGTATGCTACAGGAATTACTGTAACAGGAACCACCCAAACCTGGGGAGGAGAAGCCTTACAAGAAGCAGTTGCAGTGCGGCAGTGACTCGACCTGAGCTGGCTTTGGTGCTCAGTAACTCCACACAACACAGCGCCTCTCCTGTCCTGAGTGACCACCAGAAGAGATGGAGCCCAAAGTCACAGACAAATTATCTCAAAGGACATTTTGGGGACATTTTATGAACATTTTGCAGAGGTGGTCCATAGACTAAGGGAATGATCCCTGTATCATATCAAAGGATGTGAAGGGGTGGGTGACTAATGAGGTTGAATATTGTGGGACTGAACATGGTGTAAATGGTATGGAGTTAGGGGTGGAATGTACTGGTTTTGGCTGGGGTAGGGTTGATTTTCTTCACAGTGGTGCTGTGTTTTGGATTTATACTGCACACGGTGTTGATAATGTAGAGATGTTTTTGTTATTGCTGAGTAGGGTTTACACAGAGCCAAGGCCTTTTCTGCTTTTTGTACTGCTCTGCCCGTGAGAAGGCTGGGAGTACATGTGAATTTGGGAGAAGACACAGCCAGGACAGGTGACCCCAACAGACCAAGGGGATGTTCCATACCATACAGCATCATGCTCAGTATATAAATTGGGGAGAAGAATGAGGAAGGGGGACTGTTTAGTGTGATGGTGTTTGTCTTCCCAGGTCATTGTTACACATGATGGGGCCCTGCTCTCCTGGAGATGGCTGGACACCTGCCTGGCCATGGGAAGAAAGGAATTAATTCCTTGTTTTGCTTTGCTTGCATTCGTGCCTTTTGCTTTTCCTAATAAACTGTCTTTATCTTTGCCTGTTAAACCGTCTTTATCTGAACCCACAAATTTTCCAGCTTTTATCCTCCTGGTTCTCTCCCCAGTCCCACTGGTGGGGGAGTGAATGAGTGGCTGAGAGGGACTTGGCTGCTGGCTGGGGTTAAACCATGACATTATAAAAACCGACCCACAGAAGAAGAAAGGAGGGGAGGTGCTTGGCAGGAAAAAAATTAATTCTAAGGGTTAAAAATATGTCATATGGGCTAGCAATGGCACAGAAGGAGACAGGCTGTGTATGGTGATCACTGTTACAACAGTCAACACTTGCTGGAGCTACTGAGGTCCCTTCTGCAGCACACTGACAAGACCACAGCTGTCAACCCAGTTACTGCAGGGTTTCCGTTCCCAGCGCTCACTGCCAGCACCGTCTAACTTCGACTTTCACAACTATTAATGCTTGGTTTAAAGCTTCAGCAACTGGAATCGAGTGATCGCTGCTGAATCTCAGCTTTCGCTTAAACAGATAAGAAAAATGTGAAGCTTCTCACCGCCAGAGAAAAGGCTGATAAGATGAACGCCTCAAGGTCGAAAGTCACAGCGATAAACAAACAGAACCTAGCCCAAGAGAGAGCTAAAGCATTGTGGTTTTAAAAGCACACCCGGCACTTTTTTTGAGGGATTTCCTTCATTTTCTCATTGTATTCCTGGAGGAGTGCTTGGTGGAAAGAAGGGACTGGCCTTAAAATAGGACGCATTCATTGGCAGGAGTTAACACAAAGGCAGCAGGAACACATTTACATCAGCTGGGGAAGGAAAAAGCCAAAGGGCTGCACAGACTACACAAAAAGAAGAAAACCCCATTGCAAGGAGGTAGAGGAAAGCAGGAGGAAGATTTTTTTTTTGCTTTCCTTCCTCTTGATCTTTCAGTCTGGCTCTCAGAATGCATTTTCACCTCCCTCTAGAAGAGGGGGAAGCCAAAGCTTCCCATAACATTGTAAGTTCGACTATGCGAGCTGGAGACAAAAGAGGAAACCAAACACAGAAAAAGAAGGTGTGGATTGGCCAAAGAAGGATTCCTAGAAGCATCAGAAAGGCAAGGTTGGTTAGCACTGAAGCTACCAAGGGTGGAGGTTGGCTCTGCATTCCTCTCAGCAGAGAGAGGGGGTGTGCTTTTCTACTTGCAGACTGGGAGCTCCCTAAGCAAGCCAGGGGGTTTACCCTGGTGCTTTCAATAGGCTGTGTGGCTTATTAACTCATCTCGGGTCAGCTTCTCATCTAGGTGATGGTCAAGTGGATCCCATTCATCCTTAGCTGAACCTGAAACTCTCAGCCCTGTGCTCCTGTCATGCTGGAGGGTCAGCCCTAGAGCTCCCCTGCAGTGTCTCCACCTCTCCCCTGCAGTGTCCCCACCTCCAGGTCCACAGCCCCTGGTCCCACCACCATACAGGGGACTGCAAGTTCGATGTAGCTGTGACTCAAGCTACGTGCAGCAGTGGGCATGGTGGGGATGAGCGTGGGTACACTGCTCCCTGGTCTCTCCATATCTAGGATTTCACTGCCAGGCAGAGCTGGTGACATGGCCCTGGCTGCATGGACCACATCCCTGTGCCCAGCAGTGCAGCCTGAGGACCATCATCTGTGAGATCTTTGATGCTGCTCCGTGTCCGGGATGGAGTTGCACCCATTTAGCCTTAAAGAAAAACCATCCAGTGTTTGCCAGCTGACATGTCATGAGGGACAGAAACGGCCACTTGGAGGGTTTTCTGGATATGGGAGCATATTAGTAAAAACCAAAACCAAACCCCAAACCAGCTCAGTGACTGACAATCACCCACCTGGATAAAGAAATTTAAAATATTGCCCTCTTTCCCCCAGCAGCCCAGTCCACCAGGAGTGACCTGACAGGCATATGGAGCACCTACCCCTAGAGCCAGCAGACCCAGATAACAGCAAGGGACTGCCCTGAGGGTGGGAAGCAGGACTGTCCTGTCACTTGTAATCTTCTCACATGCAGAGGCATCTTAAGTCCTTTCTAAACACATTGATACCGCCTGAAAATCAATGAAAAAAACCCCACCCTTTGCTTGTGTTAACAGGATGAGAAAGTGCAAGGCTTCCTGTTATGTGTGTGTGTGTGACAGCCATAGATAAGCAGAGACCTCTGGACAGGAAATCCGCCCAACTTCTGCAGTGTGATTCGCCTGAAGCCCAGGAGCCCCTTTTAGGCTGAAGCGCCAACAGAATGAGACGGGGCTGGCCAGAAGATGGGGGACACGCTGGAGAAGAGCTCTGAGGAGCCCGAGATCTCCTTGGACAATGAGTGCTTGACGAAAATGGGGGACCTGGTGGAAGTCTCGAGCAGAGAGAGGGTCAAGTTCGATGATACGGGTCTCTCTCTGGTGCTCCAGAATGGTCTGGAGAACCTCCGGCTGGAAAATTCCCTTACAGATGTCATCCTGTGCGTGGACAGCAGGGAATTCTCCTGTCACCGAGTGGTCCTGGCTGCAGCAAGCAATTATTTCAGGTAAGGCTTGTAACAAACATACGCAGTGAACTTACTTTGCTTCTCAGGCTTGAACTGGAGATCTCCACGGAGTGTAAACTGGCTGCTAAACTCCGCAAATTGGCGGCGAGCTCCTTGCACCTTTCAGCTCATTTTTTAAACTTGGAGACTGCAATAAGGCAGGTGCCAAGTTGTGGATTTGCCCGAGTTCTGATACCAGCACTCAGCAGGTCTGACGGAGGCACGCAAAATCCAGAGAATGTTGGCAGACAAGAGAAAAGGGGGTTTTAACCAAATATTTTTAGCTTCTTGTATTTCACCTTGGGGACTTGGGTAAAGAGGAATACTCCATTCGTGTCATGGGGAACTTTTATTGAAATAGGAGGGTGTTTGTAGAACTTACCAATTTTCCTTTTATCATTCTGGGGTAAAAAGATATATTGCATAATATTGTTGGGAAGGAAAGAGAAGGAATTTTCCATCTGCTCTACGATTGCTGGCAATCAGTTGCAATGGGAAATATCTCTTTGAAAGGAATTTTACTATTTCACCCTCTCCTTCTGGTCCTCTTAAATTTTTCATTCTTTCACTGCAACAGATAGTCTATCTGAGACTACTGACCAGTGGAGAGCAAATTTTAGGCACCCAGAATAACTTGGTATCGGTTTTAACACGGATTTTCCATTATTATTTAGACAATCACATTTGCATGGCTGGGATTTTTTTTCTTTCTTTCTTTTACTGCTAAAGTGGTCAGATGACTGAATAGCTACAGAGGAAACACGAGAAAAAAGAACCTGTGACCACTTGTGACATGAGCAGAAAGCTAATTTTAATGGAGTCTGGTAAGCTTTGCTGGTAGTGCCTGGAAGAACAGTTCTGCTATTATAACCTAGAACAGAGGTTGTCTGTGAATATTTGGGGACAGGTATTATTTTTACAGAGGGACTACATTTATTACCCATGAAAAAATGTACAGCTAAAAGCAGCGATGCCTAAATATTTCTTACCAGCATTCTGTGCACAAAGAAGAGCAGATGCACAAATTAAAATCAGAATTACCATTTGAAAAAAACCCAACCAATTTCACTCTGTGAAAAAGTGCTACAATCAGAAGGATTTCACAGTTAAAATCAGGCAAGATAGTTTTATGATAACAGTTGTTGGCGGGTTTTCCACTGAGCCCTGAGCTGTAGCCTGTCCTTTGGAAGGAAACGGGGTACCTGGCTGGAGGTCATCTCATCCCAAGGGAATTGTACATGTGTGTAGGGTCTGTGCCCCTGGGTGCTTCTCTCTGGCCTGGCCTCCCACGGAGCTGAGATTTATTACATCACTCTGTCAGTGCCTCTTGTCGTGACTCTTTGGGTTCGCTTCAGCCACGTTTGGCAGAGGATGGAAATCTCAAAACTGAACTTCACACAAGTTTGACAGAAATCTACAGCCAGGAGAGGAGAGATGCTGGGGCTGGGACCCCGTGGTGGGTAAGGAGCACGGTGTGGTGGGTAAGGAGCACGGTGTGGTGGGTAAGGAGCACGGTGTGGTGGGTAAGGAGCACGGTGTGGTGGGTAAGGAGCATGGTGTGGTGGGTAAGGAGCACGGTGTGGTGGGTAAGGAGCATGGTGTGGTGGGTAAGGAGCACGGTTTGGTGGGTAAGGAGCCTGGTGTGGTGGGTAAGGAGCACGGTGTGGTGGGTAAGGAGCACGGTGTGGTGGGTAAGGAGCACGGTGTGGTGGGTAAGGAGCACGGTGTGGTGGGTAAGGAGCATGGTGTGGTGGGTAAGGAGCACGGTGTGGTGGGTAAGGAGCATGGTGTGGTGGGTAAGGAGCACGGTTTGGTGGGTAAGGAGCATGGTGTGGTGGGTAAGGAGCACGGTGTGGTGGGTAAGGAGCATGGTGTCCCGGCCAGGCAGCACACACAGTGTCCAGAACGTGCCAAAGCACACATTGCCTTGGCTTGGCTGGGCACAGAGCTGAGCTTCCTGGGAGGGACAGCAAAGTGCGGGTGAGAGGAATAGCCAGGGAGAACGGAGGGCTCAGGGAGGGGAAGCTGAGTTTGTTGTGGAGAGGGAAAAGAGGACACAAGTCTGCAGGGAATTGAGCTTCACTAGTTCTGCTATTCATGAGACAGCTTCATTCATCTCGCTGTAATTCCCTAGAAGCTGCATGGCTCCAAAGAAAGAAGGAATTCTTAAATCCCACCATTCCTGTGAGCGCTTCCCACGCTCTTACAGGGCCTCTAACGGCCATGCAGAGGAGCAAAGCAAAGGGACCCCGTGAGTCATGGGCTTCATTGCCCTGCAGCAGTGAGTTACACAACCCCCTTCCTGAACGTTGGGTGCCACCATGCAGGCAGTGCCCAGCAGCTTGACTGAAACACACTCAAACCAAGTTAACGACTCCTAGTCCTCCCTTCAGCACTGACAGAGAGCAGACAGACTAGCTCTTGTGACATGTCCTGCATCTGTAGACATAAAAGTGTTAATTCTCAATTTGATTTGATGATGGTAACAAAGCAGAGAAGAAAAATATGAGCTGACCAAGATAGTTCTTTACTCCTGCACTGCTCGGGGTAGTGGGAGAATGGGGCTGGGAGAAGCTGAAGCCATATTTCCCAGAGCATCCTCAAATGGCAGCATGGTTTTTTGAAGTTGGGGTTATAATTCCAAGCAGAAGCACTCCAGTGTGGGTGGGTGCTTAAAAAGCACTTCATAAGCTGCAATCCCCCATTTTATTGAGATTTCTCCCTGTTTTTTCTAAATTTACTCATTTTTAGGCTTCTAAATTTGGTGCTGGGCCCTCACTTCATGCTCATTTCTCAGAGTGCATGTTGGTTCAAAGGTGTAGTTTGGAATTACACAGGGACAAGAGCCGGAGAAACAGACAATGAAATTAGTAGCCACATCTGAAGGGTTCAGAGCCTTCTGAGGGCAAGTACAGGAAGGTTCAGAAGCAGCCTTTTAATCCCTGGCAGGGAAGCTCAGCCACACCAGCGTGGGTGGTGTTGGGTGTTCCCTCTGGTCAGCACACAGGGTGGGAATGAGGATTGCTCGGTCTGAGCGGGAGGAAGGTTGCAGGAGTGGCACTGCCCTGTTCAGCCCTGCTGCACTGTGGAGAGGAGCACCAGAGGGCAAGTTTCAATGTGTGATTTCTGCAGGCTGCAGCCATGTTAAATGAATGCCCACCCTACAAAACTGGGGGTGGATGGTAGCTCTGACACCATTTCAGACACCAGGAGACAGAGAGGTGAAAGCTCTTGGAGCAGATCCCCGTGTGAAGCCACCACCAGGATCCCCAGGCTGGTTCTGAGCAGCCCTGCACAGGTCCTGGGTACCTCTGAGCGACCCCACCGAACCTCCGGCTCTGCGGGACGGCAGCGAGACTCTCACCTCCCCGATGGGGATGGTGCAATACAAGGCTGGAGTCACCAGCTTAAGAGATGAAAGGAAGAAGAGCAGACAACACCTGCAGCCTACCAGGGCCCGCTTCTCCTTCAGATGAAGCACCCAGCACCCACCAACCCTGCGCAGGTGAAACGGCTGTGCCGGGCAGAGCTCAAACCCCATTCCCAGGGAGAAGTGGGGACTGAGGACGGCTGTTTACAAAGGGCCACCTGCCCACATGCCCCCACCACATACATCATTCCACACTGCAGAGGGACAAAAGCGATGGGAACCCCAGTCTTGCGGTCACTGAAGTCAAGGGACATTCTGTCTCGATGCTTTCGAAATACTCTGACTTCAGTGGCAGCAGAACCTGGCCCATGGGGCAGAGCAGTCAACCAAAGATCTCTAAAGAGATGAGACAGGTGAAGGGAAAACGAGAATTTTGGCCGAACAAATTTTCCGACAATTTACTTCTCTGCCCAAGTTTCCTGCTGAAAAGTTAGGTCTCTTTATCCAGAAGGCAGTTTTACACACTGAGACAACTAAGACCTTGCAATAAAACTGCTGAGGTAAGGAACAGGTAATTCTTAGAGCAAGTAGCAGCTGGTATCCTCCATCCATTTGCCATTTACCATGCCTAACTGCTTTGCAATAAAACCTGTTTACATCTCGGTTCCAGTCAGATGTGTCAATCAGACAGCTTTATTCTGGCACTGCTTTTACAAGAAAAGCATGGCCTATGAGTTGGGACCTCTAACCATTTCCAGGTTGCACTGTTCTGTCAACACTGCACATGACTAATAAAGAAGGGCTTGGTATGCAGGGTAAACAGCGATTCTAATTACACTTTAGATCGGCACATGTTTCTCACCAATGCAGTTACAAGTGGGCTCATGTAACTCTGATCTGCTGAGCCAGATTCCAAATGATGTGCCATCTCAATCTCTGAATGCAGTGAACAAGATGGGGTTGAGCAGATCCTGAGCAAAAAACATTGGAAGAAATACTTAAATCTATGAATAGAAAATGCAGAGGAAGATGCATGTGTTTACCTTGCAGCTGTCACAATGCAAAGTGGTTTAAACAGCTCTTAGACAATTTCTGATTCCCACATGAAATATCTGACTATTGCCAAAGGTGTATGTGGTGTTTGCCTTTCAAATGCAGTATTATCCACTGACCAAAGAAGAGGCGGCATCAACATGCATGAAATGATTGCGCTTTCAGACTAACAGCAGTTCCAATTCATGATTATTCAAGTACTTCTCTAGTCAAGAGGTACCAACTCTACAATCCTAGCAGTAGCCTCCAAAATTTGGCAGAGAAAAAGTCAGACTCTTAAATGGAAAAAATCCAAGTATTAAGGGGCTTAATGAGTTGGACCTGTACCAGAAGAGAATGTCTAAGAGGCCAGCAGGTGAGACATCACAACTGCTCCACAGCATCAGTCCAGACGCTCGAGGAAGGTCTCTGCTGCCTTTTGCTGTCATGGAGCCCTAGGTCTACTGCAGAGTCCAGCTTCGAGGTATCCATCACATGTGTAACCCTTATCAAACTCATGAGTATAGAGGCATGAAAGCAACAGAAAGATTTTCCTTGTTTCTATGCAATACTTGCATAAAGTATGAAGCAACCAGAGAATTCTGTGTTGAAATCTGTATAACCAAATGTTTTCAGGATGCCTCATCCTGGTTGGGAAGCTGTAAAGGATAAATGTCTTTCTTTACAGGGCCATGTTCTGCAATGATTTAAGAGAGAAATATGAAGAGAAGATCATACTTAAAGGAGTTGATGCAGAAACCATGAATATACTCTTGGACTACACCTACACCAGCAAGATGCTCATCACAAAGCAAAACGTGCAGAAAGTCTTGGAAGCTGCCAGCCTCTTTCAGGTACAGATAAATGCACCGCTCCAGTCTTGCTGCTCTGGCAACACCACGTCTCACCCTGGTTCACACACTGCAAACTTCTCTGATTTCAGGGACTCTGGGAGCGTTTTGCTTCATATTTACTTACACGGTGGTAAAAAATTGGCAGTGGCAGCCCTGTACTGGAATGCTGCTGTGCTGGGTGCTGTGCAAACTGGCCAAGAGCCAGGCTCTGCCTCCAGGAGCTGTTCCCACGTGCTGCCTGCCAGGCTGTGCTCCCCAAGGTTCCAAAAGAGTTGGTGGGCACTGGCTGGCCAGAGCAGGAAGGTAACTTTGCCTCTCCCTCCCCACTGCCTTGGGATGGAGGCTTGCCCAGCCAAAGTTGGCATCCTCCCTTGGAGAACTCGTGGTGGAAAGGGTTTTAGTCATGCCCTGGGACTCGTGGGAAGCCTTGAGCAGGGTTACTCAGCCTTTGGTCCACGTGGTATTCACGTGTCCTGTAAATCACCTGCGAGGGCTAACAAATTGCAGGCCCCAGTACCAAGCTGCAAATTGCTAACAAATTGTAACCAACAGAACCTGCCAAGTGCCAATGTGTGTGTGTGTGTGTGTGTGTGTGTGTCCAGTCCTCTCATTAAGGAAGGCCAGAAACATCCAACCCCATAATCGTTGTGGTTCATTATGGACTTCAGATTCTTGAATCTTACATGGGAATTTTGCTCTGGAATTCTAGAACTCTGTGTTCTAGAGCACAGGCCATATGAGGAATGGATGGAGGGGTGTTCAGTTTGGAGAAAAGGAGGCTCAGGGGGGACCTTATCACTCCCTACAAGCACCTGAAAGAAGGTTGTAGGCTAGTGGGGGTCAGTCTCTTCTCCCACGTCAATAGCAATAGGACAAGAGGAAATTATCTCAAGTTGGACTAGGGGAACTTAGACTAGATACTAAGGAGAATTTCTTCACTGAAATAGTGCTCAAGGGTTGGCACAGGCTGCCCAGGACAGTGGTGGAGTCACCATCCCTGGAGGTATTTAGAAGACATGTAGATGTGGTACTTGTGGACATGGTTTAGTGTTGGGCTTGGCAGAGCTGGGTTATTTATTGGAGTTGATGATCTCAGAGGTCTTTTCCAACCTAAATGATTTTATGATTCTGCGAAATGAACCTGTGGCCTTTGGGGTAATGGGAACAGGTACTTGCTGCGGGGAAGGTGCTCCCCAAGGTAACTTAGCAAAGGTGGTGCAGCTCTAACGTTGCCTGGGCCCACAGAGCAGGAACACACTGACATTTTCAGCAGACCAACACTGCCAGCTGGTAGCATTCAGTGGTTACCTTTGCTTCATTTTCAGGACACTTTTCTGTCTAGTTTTTTGTTTTCTTCCGAACCTTTTTTCCTTAGGATCATTCCTCAGCTTTTTGTTTTCATTTTTCTTTTGAAACTATCAAAAGTATAATTTTATGTTTCTTCATTTCTCTTCCCTATTTTGCATTAAAATTAAGATTAAATATTATTCCCAAGGCTGGTGCTTTAATAAAACTATCAAACTGTGTTAGAGTAATGATAAAATTGTTACAGTTCTGTAAGTAAGGAGAGTAAACGACAAAAAAACCATAAAAACCTAGAAAACCAGAAATGTTCAATTAAAAGCAGTGATCCCAAGCCTTAATGCGATTGTCTTGAATACTGTCAAGATTTATAAGGCCTTAAAGCCTCACGTTATAAATGTGAGAGCTTGGGCTGGAAATGTGTTTTGTGTAAAAAAGATTTAGTAACTACTAAATCTTTAGTAAATTCCTAAATCAAACTGGCAGAACTACGATTCTGCCAGCTTGTCTCTGCTATTTATACCAAAGAACAAACAGCGAGATGAAAGAATCAGATGTTTCATTTCAATGTATCAACAGCTGAGAAGATTACTTATCCAATTTATTGTAACATTTTTGTTTGGGAAATTCTTTCCAAATAATGACATGTGAGAGATCCAATTTCCAAATAGAACCTTTTTATCTGACTAGCAACAACTTGTGGTCCTGCCTCTTTTTAATCTCACAGGCTTAGTGAAGAACCAAAGCAAAAATAACTCGCACAGTTCTAGATATTCCGATATCGGTATTCCAATATAGATAATCTACTTCTCTGTAGGAACTATTTTTGAAGAAGGTTTACATGATTATGCCTTCCCTTCCTCCCAACGAGTTTTGACCAAAAGCAGTCACGGCTGAGAGCAGGGGGGGTGGCAGGCTATTTGGAGAGAGCAGATGTCCCCTGCGCAGTGCGCTGCCCCTGGGGAAGCAGGTGAAGGCTTTGGAACAGGGAGCTGCTGAACAGCTAAGCCTCACCCTTGAGTGACCCAGACACATTTTTTCCACCTAAAGCACGGTTGCAACACGAGTTCAATAGTCACCTCCTCCGTGTGGGCTGGTGGCTGCCCAGCCACTGCGCTCGCAGGGCTGGTGCCCACCCTGGACCAGCCCAACGCCCTCTGCCACCCACAGTGCCCGCAGAGCTGCCCATCCTTTCACCTCTGGCTACGGCCAAGATCTCAGCTGCTTCTCAGGGCCAGGGCAGAGAGCTCTGCTCTCCCCACTGCAACTCCTTCAGACCTGTCTGCACCCTCCTGCCCATCCGGGGACCTCAGCAGGGTTTGGGTGAGGGGCCACATCAGCTGCTGTGCTGGAAGCAAAGAGATGGTGGGAGGGAGGATGAAGAAGCAACAGTATTGTTGGCAAGTGCTGTGGTGCCCACAGCCATGGCAATGCTGTGCTCAGGGCAAACAGGGGAGGATGTCCCAGAGCTGCCTCCTCTAAGCAGAGCAGGGCTGCTCTGCCCTCAGGGTACAGCTGAAGCACCACCAGCCTGATGGGGCCCGATGGCCTTACTGGTGCCCAAAGCAACCCTCATCCCGGTGTTAATCCACTTTCCATGAAAAAGACACTCTAAGGAAAACACCTGATCAATATTTGACAACCACCCAGGGTGGCTGTCACAGTATGGTGGCAGCAGCCACTGTGCAGAGGGCACGATTTGCTAATGAAGGGCTTGGGGGCAGCTCCAGGTGGGAGAGGGGCTTGAAGGGGCAGCTCCAGGTGGGAGATGCTCTT
The DNA here is from genome assembly GCA_013396735.1 of Grallaria varia. Classification (NCBI taxonomy): domain Eukaryota; kingdom Metazoa; phylum Chordata; class Aves; order Passeriformes; family Formicariidae; genus Grallaria; species Grallaria varia. The sequence continues at coordinate 349,645 of VWZG01001097.1, read as the reverse complement.
GGAGGGGGAGCTCCAGATAGGAGATGCTCTTGAAGGGGCAGTACCAGGTGGGAGATGCTCTTGAAGGGGCAGCTCCAGGTGGGAGATGCTCTTGAAGGGGCAGCTCCAGGTGGGAGAGGGGCTTGAAGGGGCAGCTCCAGGTGGGAGATGCTCTTGAAGGGGCAGTTCCAGGTGGGAGATGCTCTTGAAGGGGCAGCTCCAGGTGGGAGAAGGGCTTGAAGGGGCAGCTCCAGGTGGGAGAGGGGCTTGGAGGGGCAGCTCCAGGTAGGAGATGCTCTTGAAGGGGCAGCCCCCGGGGGGGGAGGGGCTTGAAGGGGCAGCTCCAGGTGGGCGATGGACTCTGGGCTCAAAGAGCCAGCAGCCAGGGTGGCTGTGCCCCTCCACTGCCCAGGTGGCCGTGGGGCTCCCTTGGGGCACAGGTGTCACTGCTGAGCCAGGACATGCTGTCCCTGCAGCCACAGCAGGGCGGGTGTTGGAGGGCCCCACAGCTGCAGGGTGCAGGATCTGACCCCAAAGCGTCCTGCATACAGAGAGGGATTGTGAATAAGAGCCCTTTCAGCCATGGTTCCCTTCCCTTTCTAGGGGTTCTAGCAGGAGGCAGGGCTGCTGGCACTGCTTACACTAGGCCTTTGAATCAAAGTTGGGACAAGCGAGGACTTAAATGGGGAGAATAAATGTCATTATTCAGAGAGAAGGCCAAGTGGAAGCCAACTAAGCATATGGGATGTCTCTAGCAAGGAAGAACCTGGATTCAAATGGGTTTTATGAGAAGGACTCCCTTACTGAAGAAACTGTTCCCAGGGAAAAGAGCTTTCCAAGTGCTTGGGGTGGCATTGGGAGGGGTACTCGCAGAGGGCAAGAAGAAAATTCAGAGCTGTGCCGGACAAGTCAGAGCAGATGAAGCAGAGGCTCAGAGGTGTCTTCCTTCTGGGGCTCTCTTGAGTCACCTGCTCTCCTGGGACTGACTGACGTACGCCCAGAAAGTTTCGGGGGAGTTTTGGGGGGAATTTTGCCTCTAAATGAAGGGAGCAGTGGGGAGACAGAGCAGCACAGAGATGAGGAGCAGCAGCCAGGGAAAGTCCTGCCTTGATACGCTCCCGAGCAAGTCCAGCCTCCCTGGTTAAGCCCTCGGCATGGCTGTTTCTCACACCCACACTCCCAGTTCTGCATTTGCCTGGCCACAGGCAGCTCCCCGGTGTGGTTAGCGGGGCCTGCTGGCCGTTGGACAGGCGTGCTCTGCCCCGGAGAAAACCCTCCGGTGTCGCCTCCCGAGCGTCGCCCACAGCAAGCCATGTGTAAATAATGAGAGCACTCTACAGTGGTTTGCTGTAGGCTGGTGAGAACATTATTTTGGGGTCTATTCCCAGACTTGTGGATGACTTGGTGAGTGACCTTGGCAAATCCTAGGTTTGTTTTCTTTGTGTCTCATTGCTGACAACTTTTAATGCTTATGCCTAATAAGCTTAATTAGGCTGATGCTTCTCCTGCCTCAGGTGTGAGGGTTACGCAGTGGCAGTCCTTAGAGATCCTCTGGGAGGTGCACTGGTGAGTTCAAAGTGCTTGCCTTGTGCTGGCCCAGGGGACAGGCAAGGTGAGCGTGGCAGGCACCGAGGGGTCACTGAGCTCTGTGGCGGTGCCACCGCGTGCCACTGACATTCTTATGTCACAACGGCGGCAACACCTTCTGAGACCTCACATAGCCCTGCTCATCAGTCAGTTGCATTTCTCTAAACTCTTGACCACATCTAAATGTAAAACAGGAACCAGGCAGTCTGTACACAGCGTCTGTGATCGCTCAGTTCTGATAAACAGTCTAAATGTGTCAACATGACACCGACGGGTCTGGAAGATTCTACCCTAATTATTGAAACAAATCTACATACTACAGGGTTTAAAAATGTTTCGCTTCCTCTTTGCCCTTAAATTACTGTTGTGCAATTTTCCCCAGTGAGACAGAATGAGTTAAAATAGTTTGCTTGCTGATGCTGGATGGAAAGAAGACCCAAAGAGCATGGATGGAAATGCACAGCATCAGCTCTGACCCATCTTTCTGTATTTGCTGTTTGCCCTGCCCAGTGACAAAACCAACATGAAGTACTGATGCTGTATCCGTGTCTGAAATCACAGAGGTGATGGAAAACCCAGGACAAAGCACTGTAACATACCAGTTCTACCCCAAACTGGTTCCCAGTTCCTGATTAACCACCAGCAATCCAGCTCAGATCATAGTTCATGGCAAATGCCCCGCAGACATCTGTGGCCCAGGATCTGCACGTGTGGGACACTCAGGTGGGGGCTATTGTGCCAAGGCAGTTCATGAGAGTGGTTGTGCTGCCCTGTTGAATGCAAACACAGCCAGTTCTTCGATTAAGCAGACTGTGTAAAATGCACATCTGTATTTTTTTCAGCCAATGGTGATGACAAAGAAAACAAAGATCACTAAAACCTCCAAAAGCCTCCCTCCACCAAACACTCACCAGACAGCCCTGGCTGTCAAGCAACTCAAAGATTTGCTGATGGCCAATCTCTTTCTGCCTCTTACCGCAGTTCAGGGCAGTTGCCCATGTCCTCTGGTAGGGCAGCACTCTGGTCCAAACCTCCCTGACCTCAGCACTCATTTTTCCACCACTCTCACAAGACCTCAGACACATTTGTGTTTGGATGGTGGGAGCATAAATGCAGACGGTGGAGCCACCTGCACTCCATGATCAGACTCCATTCTGGTTGGTCTGAGCTGACATGCAAGGTAAGCACATCGGAAACCCGGGGGCCTTGTCTGTGCTCTGTAACTCCAGGACTGCCAGTGTTTGAGATCTCATGGGGGAAAGGGAATGGTAGAAAACCTTCTTGTGAAACAAATAAAATTCACAACTATCACAGATTGTCTGCGTCCTGCAAGAGGAAAAAGGATCAATATGGATGCAGAGGGAGAAAAAACAGCGGGAGGAAGGAATTCTCATTTCAGACTGCAGACTCTGGGAGATACCTGTCCTCATATGACCTAACACTTGCCTCCCCCAGTTCTTTGCCGTATTGAGCATGGGTGGTTGGGCCCCAGCCCTGAAGCTCCATAGCTCTCCTGTGACAGAGTCCTACAGTAGCCATTCTGTGCTTAAATGTGATTTTTCTGCCTACAGTTCCTTCGCATGGTGGATGCTTGTGCCAGTTTTCTCACTGAAGCCCTCCAGCCAGAGAACTGTGTTGGCATCCTGAGGCTGGCTGATGCCCACGCCCTGCACAGCCTGAAACAACAAGTACAGAACTACATCATCCAGAACTTCACCCAGGTCCTGAACTATGAGGAGTTCCTGGAGCTGCCGGCAGACATCCTGTGCAGCACGCTGAAGAGTGACGACCTCTACGTCACGGAGGAGGCACAGGTGTTCGAAACTGTGATGAACTGGGTCCGCTACAAGGAGTCAGAAAGGCTTTCCCTCCTGCCGTACGTGCTGGAGAATGTCCGGCTGCCCCTCTTGGACCCTTGGTACTTTGTAGAGACTGTTGAAGCTGACCAACTCATTAGACAGTGTCCGGATGTCTTTCCTTTGCTCCAGGAAGCAAGGATGTACCATCTGTCAGGCAATGAGGTGAGTAAAACAGGAAGGTTTCTAAGTGTCTCATGCTTCAGCTCAAAACTCCCATCAGAAGGAGAGGTATCGTGGGGCAGAAAAAGGTGCTCACACTGAAGTTTCACTAACTGGTGCTACCGAAGAGTCAAGATGGGCCTCACAATTCATCCTGCTGACTTACTGAGTTTAGAAGCTTTTGGAGGGTTGTTTAAAAACAGTGTACAGCTTTCTGTTTATGAACACCCAAGCTTGACCCTTCATACACACTCTGCTCAGCTAAACAAAGACCCCAGGTGACTTCCATAGTAAAAGGGCAAATGGTGTTACTCCTGACACCTCACCCTCTCAGCTGGTACTTCAAGCCTAAGAATAATAATTTCCCCACTAAACTGTGCCATGATCTGCAATGACTCTTTCAAATGTGAATATGCAACATCTCCACCTGTGACTTAAGGGGGAGAATGTTTCATAAAGAGTGTCCTGCAGAAGATGGTCTCTTCCCAGAGGAGAGGTCTGTCTACGTGCCATTTGCAGGGCTCCCTGCACACAAACACACAGGTTCATCCTGACATCCAGTCGAGTCCCGTCCTGCCTGCTCAAGGCAGGCTGTGGTGGGTCTCCAGTTCTTCAATTGCCCGTTCTCTTTGGAAAGTTACGTATCAGTCACATTCCCTTGCCCAAAACACGGGGTAGAGAGGAGAGCAGCCAAAAAGGTCAGATTTCACAACGGGAGCAAAGTATGTGAGCATGTGAGGAAATGTGCGTGTCTCCTCAGTCAGAGAGCCAGAGAGCCAGAGGAGGGCAGGAGCACGTCATGGACCTGTCACTGGCAGTGGATGTGTCACTGGCATGGGGTGCATTTTGTGCCAGTGGCTGCGTAAGACAGTACAGGGTGACCTGGGGCAGCGCCTGCCAGTCTGGTGGGAACTCCTGGAGGAAGCCTCGTCCCACTCGGCAGTGCTGTCAGGCCCACGAGGGACAGATAAAGGCGGTGTTGCCCCGGGCTGGACACTCCTCACACTCATCTTCAAAGGGACAGCCGGCAGTGCCAGCTGCCCTCCCCACCCGCCTGGCAATGCTGGCAGGCAGGTTAGAACAGAGTCCTAAAAGCTGGCATGTCCTGGGACACGTGTTTTTTATAAAAAAAGCCTAATAATTTTCTAAACCTAGTCAAAATGCAAGATTCATGTCTGTGTAAATAGTACTTTTTACTATCAATAAATTACGCCCATTTATTGAATCACGTTAAAAGTAGGATGAGAAGCAAAACTTTAAGCAGGCTGCCTCCTGGCACAGCATTTAGCCTGTGGGTCTTGCTTGCAAGTATTTCCTCCAAGCAGAACACCAGTTTCCAAGCACTCCCTGCATTCTTTGCTCCTGGTGAGTATCTACCTGGGAAGTGACTTTTTCCAGTGTCCCTGAAACAAAGACCTGGTCAATAAACAGAGCTGACAGGCAGTAAATTAGAGCTAACCACGTTTCAGAGCCTGGTGCTGGCGTTAAGTAAATCTTCTAGTTTTGGCTTGAAATAAAAGCTTATATATAAAGAAACAAATGAAAAAACAAAACAAAACAAAACAAAACCAACCCTCCACAGTTGAGAACTGTTATTGCTTTGACACTCTAACACAGCTCTTCAGGACAAATAATGAGAGCACTTATTTTCTGGTAGCACTAACTGCAGCCTTGCTCTTTCCACACTCTCCAGGGCATACCCAAACCTTGGGGCCCTCCTACCTTGCTCTCACTCTGTTATCCCAAATAAAACCTGTCCTTTTCAGCTGCCTGATGCACCCAGCCTTGTCACCACCGCTCACCCTCACAGCTCTTGGTGCCAGCCTGGTAATCCCCAAAAGGATCTGAAAGGATCCGAGTGGGCAGGCGAAAACAACTAAGTGCAGAGTTGGAAAAAATCCCGCTGAAAGAAGGACACAGCAACCTCCACTGAATGCTTCTAGGATGCTTTCCAGGCTTTCAGCTTAGAAGGCGTTGGATAATGGGTTGGGCTGATATAAGCCTGTTGTGATTTACAAAACAGGTAATCAGAAAAAAGGTCACCAGACCTTTCGGTAACCGTAGGTGTAAGTGCCCTGTGTACTCACTCTGTCTCGCTTGCATTTAGATTATTACAGAAAGGACCAAGCCCAGGATGCACGAGTTCCAGTCTGAGGTGTTTATGATCATAGGGGGCTGTACAAAGGAGGAGAAGTTTGTAGCAGAAGTGACTTGCCTGGATCCTTTGAGGCGAAGCCGCCTGGAAGTGGCAAAATTACCAATCACAGAGCAGGAGCCGGAGAATGAGAATAAAAAATGGGTGGAGTTTGCATGCATTACCCTAAAAAATGAAGTCTACATTTCGGGTAAGGAACAAGCCGTGGGGAGGGCAAGAGGGAAGCAGAGGGGTCTCACAGTTATTTCCAGGGGTCTCACAGTTATTTCCAGCTTTTATCGAGACTGTGCTCGAGGCAGCTTTAGGAAGATTAAGCACTACAGGTGTTCCTAATGCTTTGGCTTTGAACAGGCTCCAGAAAGCACTGGAGGTGTGAGGACACTGCCTGGCTCTGATTGTAGCACAGGATTCCTTTTAAAACAGTTTCAAACTACATGCATGGGTGTGGGGTGCTTGTGAAGCAGCACCCTAAAGAATCAGGGACCCTAAACTCTCAGGACCATGGTCACACAAGGGCTCTGGAGAACAGTTTACCAAACATAAAATGAAGAATTGCTCCAGCATCCTCTTGTGACTCGTTCATTTACAGCTCCACACGCATTAAGGAAAACGCTGCCAGAATCTGACAGATTCTGAAGCGTCAGTGAAGGAGCTGCAGGGAACTGTCCCTGCTCTTTGACTGCTCCCTGGAAACTGCTCCTTCAGGAGCACCTCAAGAGCCAGCAGAGAGGACTCCAGAAGTGCCAACTTGCAGTTATTAACTTAGCAGTATAAACTGTCCCAGCCAGATGAAACCAAACAGTCCAGACATACAGCATGGGTCTAAACATCCCATTTGCTGGCCCTCAGCTTGAGAGCTTCAGGAGGCATATTTAACTTCACATGCAAACAGACTGGAGCTTCACACAGAAGTTTGATTCTGGAGCCGCAGAGATTTTATTTTGACAATTAAAAGTGGTAAACTCAAGCTTGTTAGTCAGTTTAACAGTTGGTTTTGATGGCCGGTCAAAAACAAGCCTGATGATCCTGTTCTGCTTTCCAGAGGAAAAGCAACAGCAAGCTTTTCATCACTGTCATGTTACAGAGCAGGACCTCCATGGGTAGGATACCCTTTTTACTGCAAAATCATTCACCAAGTTCTACACTCCCTTAAAACAAGAGAGTAGAAAGGAGGAGGGAGGGCCATCTGAATACTTTGCCTAAGTATGAACAGCAGTCCACTGCCTTCCATCACATTCCTTCTTTTGGGAATCCACAAATTTTTGATACTTCATTCCAATTTAAAGTTTATTAAATCTTTATCCTGGGATAAGAATTAGATTATTCCTCCCCTAGTTACAAATAAAGGAGGTTTTTCCTTTCAGCCCACCACAGAGAGGCGGCATCAGTTCCTCTGTTAAAAGTTGGCTGTAGAGGCAAATCTAAATCAAACATCTCAAGTAGGGAATATCCATCACACCCTCACACCCTGGAGTTTTACCATTAGCCTTTAATCTCCTACTCTTTCCTCCTTTTAAAGGTTACAGACTTATTGCATCCTTTTATTCCTGACATCTTTTCCAGTGACTTTCTCCACAATTCTCTTATGGTCTATCCAGGCTAACATATTTCCTGATGTGGTGAGTCTAAGTTGGCTTCCCCTTTGCTTCAGTTCTCACAGGTTCTCTTTCTTCCTTCTCTGCTTAATTTCACATCTTTGTCTCTCTCTCCATTCCCTCTTTGCCTTTCTCCTTTTTGCCCTTTCCACACAAATAAAAGGCTGAGTGGACCAAAGCCATTAGTAGAGTTTTTTCTAGTTAAACCAAATTATAAGTGTCTCATTGTAGATTCAAATCTGCCTCCTCCTCTGTGTCCTTCTGCTTGTTTTCTTTCTTTTATCTCCTGTAACTGCCTCTTTCTTGAACTCGAGTTGCATCTTTCCTAACCTGATCTCCCCTCCCTTGTGCTTATTTCCCTCCATATCTTGGTGCAGTCCAGAGTCTTCCCTGCACTTTTAGTATCTAAACAATAGGAAAGTCCTTTGCACAAGACTATGACTGCTGTTAGATCATGATTTCCCCCAACAGTTTAAATGCTTTGATTGGATAGACTGAAACACTACATTTGTAGCATAAATAAAGCAGACGTTCTGTTAGTTTTACTAACTCAGGTATGATTTCTCCTCAAATTAGAAAGAATTGCTGACCACAGAAAGAACAGAAACTAAAAACCCCCTCCAGTTCTCTCAAAAACCTCTCCCTGCCCCCTGATGTGCAGCAAATTCCCCCTCTGGTCCAGCCCAGGCTCCGACAGGAGGTTCAGCAGGAAAGCACAAGCCAGAGGGAAATTTCTAGCAAGGGCAAGGGCAACACCTGCAGTCTCTCAGCCCCTTTGTAGCCATGAATGCTGCAGTCAGGCCCTTCAGCCACTTCAGCTATTAGAGTGCAAATAAAATTCGACACATACATGTGAAAAATACTGAGACAAAAGCATTACAAGCGACTCTTTCTAGCATGCTAATTATCTCCCATTCAATCTGCTCTTTGGCCCAGAGATAGGCTCCATCCGTTTGCAGCGACCTGGCTGCAGTACAGAATACCAATGAAGGCAGACACTTTCTCAATAGAATATGAATTCCCTTTTCAGTATATTCACCAGTGAAGCAAATGTTTAATCAGGTTGCAGATGATGGAATAAGCTACTCAGTCTGTAGGCTTAACTAGATCCGTTTGTGTTACAGCTACACCAGGAACTGGACGCAAACAAAAGCGCCTGTTTCAAAACATCACCCTCTGCTTCAGCACCAGGAAAGAGTCACTCGCAAGTCAGCTCTAGAATGAGTTTGTAGGGCCCAGTTCTGATCTTTGAGCAATAAATAGGAAGGAAATTCAAGTCTGCAGGGAAAGAGACCACAAGGAAAGGTACAAAAATGAGATCCCAGCCATATGGTCCCATGGTTGAATAGCAGAACCTCCAACAGGTCACACAGGTCTAGTGTTGGTAGGAGTTCAGAGCCAGGTCTTCTCCTTCGCAGTGCAAACCATAAGGCTGGCTGGACCCACCAACTGGCAGTGCCCCACTGCAGGTCTGTCTTTGAGGGATTTGGCAGCAGCAGCTGCAGCCTCCTCTGCCACCTCGTGTTTGTTTATTAGTCCCTTCGCTGCGTTCTGCAAAGCCACAGAAGTGGTGCACAGAAGTCTCCTGCACATCACCACGCTGTGTGCGGTTGGTCGCGCACTCGGTTCTGAAATGAAAGCGGTTGTGGTCTGGTAAAGTGAGGAACAGTGATTTATCTTTACTGAGTATTTGGCTGTGCAAATTGTTCAGAGTTTCCTTCACTATTAAGTAAACTAAATGCAGAATTTTTGTCCTCCTGTAACAAGGCCAGGCCTTCAGTGCAGGTAATTAAGAAGTTAATAAGTAACAATTATTTATTTTCTATTGTGAGAGAACATATTTAAATTCAAACATATTGGAGATTTTGAGTAAATACAAGCTATTCTATCCTATTTACATGTGTCATGTACACCACAGGTGGCAAGGAAACAAAACATGATGTCTGGAAATACAACGCCTCCATCAACAAATGGATCCAAATTGAGTATCTAAATATTGGGCGATGGAGGCACAAAATGGCAGTGCTGGGTGGCAAAGTATATGTCATTGGTGGCTTTGATGGCATGCAGAGAATCAACAGCATGGAAGCTTACGATCCCTTTCATAACTGCTGGTCAGAGGTAAGATGCTGGATCACAGAATATTTTCCTCACTTGGAACATTTTAATCAGAAAATGTTAGGGCTTGGAATCATAAAAATCATCTTGTACAATCCTTTTAAGCATTTCTGGTCTGTAAAACCACTTTTTTTCTATAGAAATGCATAGCCTTCAAAAAACCAAAAATCCCTGGATTGCTGGTCATTCGTGTGACATCTAATGTTTAACTTTCTTTTTCTTGGTTGGCTTTTAAAGCAAGTAGGCAGTGAGGATGAGTATGGCATACATGAACCAGAGCACAGGCTGAAAACTGCTCTCTGTTACGTTACATTACATATATAAAATGTGTATATCAACCTGTGCGTTATATATGGTACATTTAAGTTGAAAGGACAGATTTCAAGGTAAACAGGATGAAAAAACCCACAGTTCTATTAACTGTACTTCAAGCAGTGAGAGCAGAGAATTAGGTGGCCAATTAATCGATGACAGTAATGAGACTAGGCATCACAACGGCAGATACAAACCTTGGTTTCTAGATTATACAAAGCAATGTGGATGAATCTAACAACCACAGCTGCGAGTAGAAAGATCAGTATGAACAAATTTAATTGTTTTTTTCAATGTACATAAGTGTGTAAAGGAGATTTGGGGTATTTCTGACATTTCCTAGCTTTTGAATTGTTGATCATGTAATTTTAATTCCAGCATTTGCACTGAGCATATTTTTATTACGTGTTTCTGTAGTCTTAAGAAAAAGATGTAGCCTGTTTTTCCCTTGTCTCTAGAAACGTCATCTTCTGAACCTTACTTAAAAAGGGACCTTAAGAGACTTAAAATTCCACAAGTTCACACCCAATAGGCACCAGCCCGACTCGTTTGGACCGTTACTTATGATTTTTATGGTCCACAGGCTGCTCCCCTCATGGTCAACGTGAGCTCCTTTGCAGCAGCAAGCTACAAGAAGAGGCTCTACGTGATCGGGGGAGGCCCCAACGGGAAGCTGGCGACGGACAAGACCCAGTGCTACGACCCCGCGACCAACGCGTGGAGCCTGAAGGCTGCGATGCCCGTGGAAGCCAAGTGCATCAACGCCGCCAGCTTCCGAGACCACATCTACGTGGTGGGTAAGTGAGGCACCAACGGCTCTTCTCGTCTGGACACAGCAGGGCTTCCTCCTGTGCCCTGGTTTAACCCGCAGGCTCTGTGGAGGGCAATCACTCGGGTCCTCCTCCCACTGAGCTTCAAAAGGGATGGGAATCCAGCACGTTCACAGCCAGCAGTGAAGGGTCACCGAGTCAAAACCCCTGTCAGGGTGGTAGGGGTCTTGGAAAGCTGGAGCTATCCCAGAGACAGCTCAGAGCCATCCAAAGGTGTGCTCGTAGTAGCAAGGGCATGATTTCACTGCTTCATCGCGTCCCCTCTCCTCTCCAGGGGCCTCTCACGGCCCACTGCACGCAGGATTTATGCAGGGATAAGAGTACGAGGAGCAGCTCGTAGGAGCAGAGCCATGGACACCCAAAGAGCCAGAACTCTTCCCTAGATTGCACTTGGGGTTAATTCAGTCGATTGCCAGCACTGGATGTAAAGATGAAGGACCAAGTGATGGTGGTGAGCTGAACCGTGGAGGGAGGAGGGAGCCTGCACACATCTCCAGATGGTACTGGAAAAACCAAAAGAAGAAAAGTGGAACATTTGTTTCCCAAACAGGAGTTCTGAAAAGTTCCCCCTCCTCTCAGCCATGGTGCAGAAAGTTTCTCACTTGCTGTATAATCAGTGTGGTGCTGGGACCTGGCACAGAGCTGGAGTATTCAAATAATAAGTGGTGCTCTGAAGGGAGATTTATAATCTGCATGTGTGCGCATACACACACATATATATATATAAAATATTTAAATATATGAATACATATATATATATATATATATGCATACACCTTTTATACTTCTCCTTAGCACAGGGATTGGCCTCATCCTGTTTGTCCAGAATGACAGACAGCAGGAGAAGGCACATGACTTACGGGCTGGGTGATACAGCTCCTGATAAAAACTGACACAATACTCCAGTTGCATTCATTCAGCACCTTCCAGACAGGGACATACACCAGTAAACCTCTTGTTTACCTATCTGAGAACCAAATCTAGTTCAACTGGGTAGAAATCAGCCCCACCTGAAGTTTAAAAGATAAAAGAGCATTTGGTTACTGCATCCAAAGCAATCAAGTTACCCAGATCAATGAATTACCAACTGCCAGATGAATCACTATAACTGACATCTGTTTCCAGTCTGCTCCAATTGGGAAATAAAACTTGTTTAAGTCACCTCACAATGACTTGATCATCCCTCAGGTACTGGACCAGCATTGTCAGACCCAGCATTTATTATAAGTACAGTAGATAAATGCTCATTTTGCCAGCAGGGGGGATCCCTGGCATTGTTGCACCTCATCCATAAGACTATGGCTTCAAGGCTTCCCCAGCCCTACTCAAGAGGGGCCAAGAGGATGGTGCCAGATGCTTTTCAGTGCCCAGCAACAGGACACAGAGTAATGGCCATAAACTAAAACATGAGAAGTTCCTCTTCAACATGAGGAACAACTCTCCATGCACGGTGGCAGAGCACTGGAACAGCTGCCCAGGGAGGGCGTGGAGTCTCCCTCCCTGCAGACATTCCAATCCCACCTGGCTGTGTTCCTGTGTCACCTGCTCCAGGTGACCCTGCCTTAGCAGGAGGTTTGGACTGGATGATCTCCAGAAGTCCCTTCCAACCTAACAATTCTGTGATTTTGTGATTCTGGACAGCTACTACAGAAGACACATCCAGCTCCTTCAGGTTTCAGAATAAGAACCATTTTGCTGTCGGTAGTCTCAGGAGGGAACATATTTCCATAGCCTCTCTTGAGAATTGAATTTTGACAATTTTGGGTTTTTTTTTTTTTTGAGAAAAGGATCCTGAAAAATTGAAAAGGTGCACAAAAAGTTTCAAGAATGACTGCAGATTTGGAAAACTTAGAGAACCTGAGAGTTCTCCATTTAACAAACCCATAAGACTATTGGTTCAGTCTGACAAACACCTAATCAAGGAAGGAGCTTTTGAAAAAGCCCTCCAGGTGGGAGGTTTGATGGAGAGACGGACACTGAAGTTAGAGGAGTCAGTGAAAAAATCCTGTACCCATTTCTCACAGTGATGGCTTCCCACACCTGATCCTTCATGATCTAAACTCTTTTAAACAAGACTATTTTCCTGAAGCTGTGTCCTCAGCTGAAGACTCAGGTATGAGAAAGGTCTGTTGCTGGCTGCCCTGTTGTCACACTGAAGGATCACAGCAGTTTGTTCTGGCCTTAAATTCCACAGCCTGATGAACAGTAAGTGGCCTTCTGCAGATCAGGCTTTCAAAACCAAAAAGTATCCCGTGACCTTGTTTTTTCTTGGCTTTGGGTCAGAAATTGTTCTTACGAATACCAGGAACAGAGTCTTGTTGAAGCGGATGGTTTAATTAAAATCCCTCACGGGAATGACTACAGCAAATGTCCATTTCCTCTCCAGGTGGAGCAATGAAAGCCCTCTACTCCTACAGCCCCCTGGAAGACACCTGGTGCCTGGTGACCCAGTTCACCCACGAGAGGGCCAGTTGTGGGATTTCTCCTTGCAACAACAAGCTGTTTATCACCGGCGGCCGGGATGAGAAGAACGAAGTCATTGCAACAGTGCTCTGCTGGGACCCTGAAACTCAGAAGCTGACAGAGGAGTGTGTCCTGCCCCGGGGGGTGTCTCATCACGGCAGTGTCACCCTCAGGAAGTCTTACACACACATCCGTAAGATCGTGCCCGGGGCAGTTTCTGTCTGACCGCAGGAGACCTGCAAAGAAACCCCATGGCTCCGTGTCCCGTGTCCCAGACTGCAGCGAGGATGGCTTTTGGCTGCTGGGAGCAGGGGGTGGAAACACCTCTGGGAAGTGTCTGTACATATGCTCAGCCCTTGCATTTCCTCTGTACAGTGTATCCTTAAATTATCTTAATTCCTTCCCTCCACAGAAAAAACGGGGACCAGCTCCAGTTTACTCCCACCAGCACAATACCTCCAGTGAGGCAAAGAAATGTGTGGGTAGGAAATTTCCTTCCCAGCTATACCTCCCCTGAAACGTGCTTGAACTGGCTCAGCCTGGCCCCAAAGTTTGTTCAACTATTTATTGTGTTAAGTTGGATTTGCAGTGCCTACTAGTGAAAAAGAGAATATGCTTTTTGGAATGAAAGATTTGTACCTTTGGTGAAACGTTGTTTCCTTCAAAGTTGTGCTTTTTTTTCCAGCAGTGTGCACATTAGATTAAGTTTGAATGGATTTGTTTGTTTGAAGATACATTGTTGGTTTTTCAGTTCTGCCCGACCAAAACAAAAACTCATCTCAGTTTGCAAACCTTGCTGTCATTCTCAAGAAAGAGACTGCACAGGCTGCAAATGTAAATGAACGCTAATCTGGTTCCACTGAACAGTCACTGTAGCTGTTTTTTAATAAAGCAGACCAAAACCTAGTTTGCCTTTTCTTGTGTTCTGGAGTGGTCACTGTCCTGCCTGAAGGGGATGTTCCTCTCCTGTTGCTAAACAAGCCAAGTACCAGAGCCTGTGTCTCCCAACCTGCCTCCATCCCTTCCTCCATCCCTTCCTCCATCTCTTCCTCCATCCCAGCCTCATCCCTCCCTCCATCNCTGCCGAGTTGGCTTTATTAGTTTCTTCCTGATCCTGGGAGTTCTGCAGAATGTCCTCCCGGCCCGTAAATTCCGCATTCTTTGTGCCCACTATCAGCGGTTCATCCTTCTCCCCACGCTTTGCTAACCCGCCCCTAGGTCTGAGAACACTTAATCTTGTCAAGCCCTAAACCTTAACAAGGCAACTCTACCAGGAAGTATTTTATCTTCCCAGCACCTAAAGACCAACGTGGGCTGCCTTGGAAGGGCCGCGCGCCGCACGCAGGCCCCCCGCAGGAAAACTTCGGGCGACACCGCGCCCGGCGCCCCATTCCTGCCTCCCTCCCTGCCTCCCTCCCTTCCTCCCTCCCTGCCTCCATCCCTGTGTCCATCCCTGTCTCCCTCCCTTCCTCCCTCCCTGTCTCCCTCCCTTTCTCCCTCCCTGTCTCCCTCCCTGCCTCCATCCCCACTGGGTGGCGATGCGCTCCCGGGATTTTTCTCACGGGTTTCGAGTTCCTGGAATGCGCTCGCACAGAACAGTCTGTTGGAGCCCAAACCAGTTCCAGGTACTGTTCCCAGCCTGATTCCCGAGACCATCACATGCAGTACCAGAAGGGCCAAATGTCCGACTGGCCAGGGGGGCCCGAGTCTCAAGTCCCGGCATCTGGGTCAGTTGTAAGGAAAGAAAAACAAACAATGGAGAGGTCATGCCTGGGACGCTCTGGGACACTCTTGGCTAAAGGCTGGGAACATATTCCATCCCTCCTCCCCTGCCTAGTTGCTGGAAAGAGCCAACCCACTGAAAACAGAAAACACTGTGCAAAACAAATGTCTCTAAGCAGAGACCAGCGACTCCTTTCAGTCTCTCTCCTCCCCCCTCCCCACCTCTGTAATATCTCCTTTTGCCTCTTACAGTATTAAAAGTAATATTTCTGTCATGTTGGGCTGAGAAGAAAACTTGGGTTCCTGAATTTCAGCACAGTAATGCCGGAGTGCTCAGAGCCTCCTGGTGCAGGCTGAGCAGAGCAGACACAGCCCATGGGGCAGGAGGAGCCCTCCAAAAGGTCTCCAATGTGTCCTTCCCTCAGAAGGACTGCAAGAAATCCCATATCTCCTGCAATTTGCCCCACGCCTTGAACTCGCTTCTGTAATTCCAGCCAATCTCCACATTTTCTAACTCGAATTTTCCAACAGTCCTTCCATTTTCAATTTTTTTTCAATTGCTCCCCTTCCTTCTTTATGTTCCTGTCGTTCTGCAGGGTGAGCACTTCTCACACTCCCAGGCTTGCCCACCCTCTCCCATCCTACTCTGATTTTCTGAGGCATGAAGAAACACTCCCTAGAAAGAGCATTTTACTTCAGAAGGCTTTTGGTGACGAAGGTAGCACCTTTGACTTGGTTAGTAGCTGGTCTACAGGGATGGAGAGAGTGGATACATGGGGGGGTCTCCCTTTCCCTTGAGGAGCTGCCTTTCTGTATCTTTACCTGCTGGTAAAACCAAGGACAGCAGCTGCCGAGGCTGACTACTTCTTCCTGCTGGGAATCATCCTAAAAAGCAGTAACGCTCAGGAATCTGTTGATGATTTTCATGACCACAGAAAAACTCGTATTTTTTTCCTTAAGAAAAATAAACCACTGAGTTGGAAAAGAGTTGTCCAAATAAACTTCTTAATGCTAATTCTTTACATAATGGAAGCAGAAAGCAGTCTCTTATCTCTCCTGCAGTGGTTTCCCAGCCACATCTACAGACTTTGGGCCAGCACAAGCCATAACATCCCTCACTGACAAACGCGAGACAGCACAACCACAGCTTGGCTCCTTTTCCTCTCCTAACTCAGGCGTTGCTCAAAAATTCTGACGTTTCAATGGCAGCGCATGAAGAGTTGTGTTTATTGGCCTCCCTGCTCTTTGTACTTTCTGAATTCCTGTTGCAATCTGAAGGACTCGAAGCACACTGAAAAACAAAACCATTCAGGATCAGCACCTTTGTGCAGACACCAAAAACCACAAGGCTTGTGAAAAAACGACCAGAACCAGCAGTGCTGAGCCCTCCGTTACCAGCAGTGACGTCGGGGTGGAAACAGAAGACAACAGAAATCAAGTTTCAGGGAAACTTGTGATTTCCTTTTCCTATCGTGGGCTCGCTCTCATCTGTCGTGCGTAATCCCCTGCGGCAGGGAATGGCCCCAATCACAGATTCTGTCCAAAGAACACACAGTTTCTCGAGGTACAAAACAAGAGACTCACGAAGGACGGAGCAGCCTCTCCCTGCAGGAGATGCCTCCCTGTCTGGGGGCAGCTGGTGCTGTTCCCCAGCGCTGGGACACAGCCTGCGGCTCTTGGGGTGCCCCCAGCGCAACCAGGCAAGCACCAGTTTCCTTCTGCCCTGTTAATATATTAAACTTGGCCCAGCAGACTGATGGAGCAGAAGTAGACACCACAATATTAATTACAAAAACTGCAGGGGGTTAATTAGTTTTACTGAATAATTACTCAAATCGTTGCAATGAACTATACCCCAAATCCAAAGCCGTGTGCTTGTTTACCTGCCTGGAGATCCTCGGTATCTCCTGGCACTGAAACTGATCTCATTTGAGGCACAGACTTATCTCTGATGTAATTGTGTCTCCAGTGTCATATGGCACAGCCCCAGTCCCTGGAATGCGGGTCTGACTCCCTGCAGTCTGCAGGTTACAGACAGCAAACTGCACTGCAGATCCAGCTGGGAGAGGAAAGAGAGTAGTGTTGACAATGTTGGCACAAGAAAAGAGAGGAAAAACTGGGCAGGAATATATTTAGGTTATAAATTAGAATACTTCTAGTGATTCATGGTACTGCAATTCATTAAAGGATTACTGCCCCCAGCTGCCAAATCACATGTTAAAGCCAACTGCTCTCCATTTCACTTTAAATTAAAATGCACAGTGACATCCAAGAAGTTCACTCATGTGACCTGGGAGAGGTCGATTGCTGGGCTCTGGTAAATAGTCTCAGTTTGCATTTCCAGAGCTTATGTGGAGACAACCTGACAAGGCTGGTAATCACTACAGCCGCGAGGTTCTGGAAAATACAAAATCTTTAAGGCAAAACTCAAGGCATTTATGAAAAGTTTTACAGGAACCCTGTGCTTGAGATGTTGTTCTGATGAGTCCTTCGGTTTTATTCAGATAGATTGGGGAAATCCTCAAAGGCAAATGATTCAGGGGTATGCTGTGTTTCCTCTACACGCTCTGCAACACGCTGCTTTTGTACCAAACAGCGCAGTAATAGTCCCAGGAAAGAAGTTGTTTGCAAGCAGTCACTTAAGAAAAATGTATCTAATGTTAAACCACTTTGAAGTGGATTAATAAAACACCAGCTTGCAATGATCTTTCTTAGAAGGTCATTTCCATAAAGCAATGTTTTGTTTGCCTGGTCCCTGTGATACCACTGTGGGCAGATTTCATATACACATAAACTTGCCACAATCACTGATTCACTTGCTCTGTCTTTCAGTGTCCTTTATGTTACCAAACTTCTAGTTGTATCTAAATATATCCAGGGGATGTGTATGTAAGAAAGAGCTACAGAATTGGCAATAGAATCCTGTCCAGGAGATCACCTTCACAATTGGCAGGAAGATCAAACACTATTAACCTGCAGCTATGCAAAGTCATCTATGGCTCTGTATAGAATTATGTTACTATTTACATAATTCTATAGTATTTACATAATTCTATAATATTTACATATATTCTATAGTATATATCTTACATAATTCATAGTATTTACACAGTTATCTTTACTCATTATCATGAAAATTTCCAGTAGAGGTAAACGTGAAAGGTCCTTGCATGGACAAAACAAACTCCAAGTGACCAGCATCTTTGTCAATGGGCACTGGCATAAAAAATGTCACAGGATATGGGGATTTACAAGTACCTCTTCCATTCTGTATTTTTCTGCATGCCAAAGGGATTTAGCAGAAAGCACTTGCTTTAGCATGCAGCCATTTCCCCCATCCTTCCTAAGGTTATGGAAGATCCCTGTTACAGGCTGAACATGGAGTCTTCAAACACAGTTTCCGTGACAGATGGTACATTCATCTTGGAGAAAAACAAAAGAATCCAGTAAAAAGTGACTTCCAGATCCTTTTATTGAAGAGGATTGAGAAGCACAGAACCATGGTTAAAGCAAATATGCAATATTAGAGTTTATTCACTGGCAACAACTTTACCTGAGAGATGCTTCTTACACAAGAAGTGTCCCTGAGCAGCAAAGCCTCTCTAAGGTGCCCCTGCTCACTTTCCCCCGCCCCGAAGTGGAATTTGTTACCCTCTCAGCTGTGCTGACACAGCTGTTTGCAGAACATCCTATAGACACGGATCACTGGGATAATCTCAGTTAAAATAAAAACAACGCCACTTCTCTTTGAAGGGATATTTTTAAGCTGCAACCCCAGAAGCAGTTGCATCAGCAAACAGGAGACAGCAGACACTGCAATGCGAGGAGAGTAACAAACAGTTTGGGAATGAGGAGAGAAGATCAGCAGGACTCCTCAAATGGCTCCATTGCCAAAAACATTTCATGCAACCAGACACCAATCTCCTCCTGGCTCACACTGCGTGGAATTCTTCAGATGAGTGTGAAATAGCCAAAAGCCACATTCAGCACTTTCTGTGCATAACTTCGAACAAACAGAAGGTGGAGAGAGACTGCACACGAGGAAAATACTGCACAGTGAAATCAAGGAGCTTCTTTTTAAGCCCAATGTATTTTTACATAAACTACTACAAATTCGAATTATCTTTAGGAATACAGAGTTCTTTTATCAAGTCCAAGGAACAGAACCACAATTTAAATTTCCCACATTGAAGTTGATTTCTAATGAAATTTTGGCTTCTTTGAAGTCAGAAATATGTTTCACTTGTCCTCTAGAGGAAAGTGGCTGATCTGTAAAACCTAAAAGGCTCCTACAAGGTCTCATTTTTCTTGCCCCTGACTCACTCATGGGCTCTGCAGCTTCTCCTGACCTAAGGCTTTGGTGGCAGGTGCCCAGCAGCAGCTCTGACACGGTGCAGCTGTAACCTGGGATCAGGCTGCCAGGGACGACTCCTGGGGGGCAGAACTGGGAGAAGCCTCTGCAGGGACTCAGATGTGGTGTTTATGCTTATTCCCTCGCCCCAGGTCCTGTCTGAGCCATGCTATGGGTACACCTGTGCCCAGCCTGGCACCCCTCTGCTCCTGCCCTGCTGCCACCACTGCTGGGCTCAGCCTGGGTGGGTCACCTCAGCCCGGGTGAGTCACCTCAGCCTGGGCTCAGCCCTGGTGGGTCACCTCCACCTGGGTGGGTCACCTCAGCCCGGGTGGGTCACCTCAGCCTGGGGTCAGCCTGGGTGGGTCACCTACACCTGGGTGGGTCACCTCCACCTGGGTGGGTCACCTACGCCTGGGTGGGTCACCTCAGCCTGGGCTCAGCCTGGGTGGGTCACCTACACCTGGGTGGGTCACTTCAGCCCAGGCTCAGCCCAGGTGGGTCACCTGAGCCTGGGTGGGTCACCTCAGCCCGGGTGGGTCACCTCAGCCTGGGGTCAGCCCGGGTGGGTCACCTCAGCCTGGGTGGGTCACCTCAGCCCTGGTGGGTCCCCTCAGCCCGGGTGGGTCACCTCAGCCCGGGTGGGTCACCTCAGCCCGGGTTCAGCAGCAGTCAGGGCTCTGGGCTCCCCTGGGCTCCCCTGGGCTCCCCACTGCCCGCTGGGCTCCCCTGGCACCGGCACAGCCCATCATTGCCTGGCATGGAGGGAACACCACCCGCTGCCTCCGGCTTGGCTTCCATCCCAGAGCAGCCCATCTGTTGCGACGGCCGAATAAACACACAGGCAGGCTGAAGACTTTGTCAGGAAAAGGAAAAGGCAAAAGCAAAAGCCCTTTATTCACACACAGCTAAACTTTTATACCATTCTACTACAGCCCAGAAGTGTCTCTGCTACCCATCATTGGCTGGGTGTTCTTGTCCATCAGTCTTAGTCCATCTTCTGAGAGGTGGACATCACCTCTCCTCATGCTGGCAAATCTCAAAACACACTCTTGTTATTCTTGGTTGTTTTCTTCAACTCCTTCTGCTTTCCCAGGCCTGGCCCAAGGACACGGGTGGTGTTTGCTGCAGCTTTCCCAGGGCTACAGTTGCATCCTCTCGAGGCCGAAGGTGTCTGTGGCCCAAAGTTCTTCCATCCCCATCCATCTCTGCAGCCCCCTGGCACTGCCATGTGCTGGGCTGCCCAGCAGGCACCGAGCAAAGGTGACTCCTGTCAGACAGAGATTTGATAAAACTTCAGTGTTTTGCAATTGCCAGGCAGAATCCGTAAGGCAGCAAATCCCCCAGCACACTGCACAGCTGGGGCACAGCATCTCCCTGGGCGCAGCAGTTTCCAGAGGCACCTCCCAGTGCATGTTTTAAAGAGTGGGACGTTGGCTACCAACCTTGCAAGAATACACTGTGCATGAAAGAGATAGCTGTTCTGTTCACCGCCCATTCAGTTAAGGATCCTCTGCTGCAGGTGGTGCTGTCCAGGCACCGGTGGGTACCCCCTCTGCTTCGCAAAACTTTACATTTTCTTTTTTCCAGAAATACATTTGCAACAGGTGGGTCAAAACGATCTTGATTTAATATCTCCTCCAAAAGGTTCTGCCTTTCACATCAGAACAAAGCTTGGAACTTCATCCAGGGTAGCATTTGCTGTATTCTCAGCCACGATATAATGAAAGATTTGTGGCCTTTTGGCACCAAGGAGGCTGAGCAGTCAATCTATGTCCTTCTCTACCCATGGGTTGATCACTTCTTCTCCATTTCTTTGGAAGCTGAGTGATTTCCATCAGTCTTGCACGATAACAGGGTAAGACTGTGCTCTGCGCCGGCTCAGGATGGTGGTGGAGCAGGTGACACCACACGGAGCTGCTTCCTCCTGACAATGGACCTGAGGGAGGCTGAGATCTCTCTGTATCGAAGCCCATACAGAAAAGGGAACAAAACTTTAGGAAGAATCATCAGGACATTGCAGACTGTCAGGGAGACCAAGATTCCTGTCTGCAGTCTGACGGCAACATTAACACACAAGAATGATTCTATGAAAAGGGCCAAGAGTGGAAAGAAGTAAAAAAATAACACCGTGTTGTGCATTAAGAATGTCACACTGGCTCTGGAGCAGATGCTCTCCCATATACCCGAATGTTTGGTTTTAAAATATAGAATCGCATAGCAACAAAATATTACAGACAGGCAGAGAAAGATAACCGTGGTAGAAAGCCAGAAACAGAGTTTCAGAGCATCAGTCCCATTCAAAGTTAATATCAGTATTACTGGAACTGAGCACATTTCCAGGACACAGGGCACAAAGGTGTGGGTGCTCCCTAGCACCAAGAAGAAAATCCCAGGGAAAGCTCCAGAACACGTCCACAGCAAAGCAATGATTTTCTTAGTCCGTGAAGGAGGCAAAATAGCCGCGTAGCGCAAAGGAAACAAAATAGCTACGTATGTGTCGAGGACTATGGCAGCAGCTGTGAAGAGTCCCCCGCAGTACGCCACTGCCAGCAGGAACAGCAGGAGCACACAGGCTTCCTTCGGGAGATGCAGATGGGCTGCATTGAGAGCAGCTGACAGCGTGTAGAACAACAGGTAGAGCAGATCAGAAAGCAGAGCATTTCCCAGCAGCAGGTACCTCGTTTCCTGGCGGATGTTAAACTGAGAGAAGATCACAAATAAGATGGTAGGAATGATGAGGACACCTGCCACGAGGCAGACAACTGGAGAGATTATAAACATCTTCATGTTTGTGCCTGATGAGGTGAGAGAAAATTCCTCCAACAAAAAGTACAAAGTGGTGTCATCCAGACTTGAGGAACTGTTGAATTCTATCTCCCTGAGGCGGCGCAGGGTTGCATTTGACCTCCTTACTGAGGCACAGCCAGGGAAGTCCATTTCCTTAGGATTTTGGGATGATTGTCTGAATTGAAGAAAGCAAGACAGATCTTCTACACTCA
The DNA here is from genome assembly GCA_013396735.1 of Grallaria varia. Classification (NCBI taxonomy): domain Eukaryota; kingdom Metazoa; phylum Chordata; class Aves; order Passeriformes; family Formicariidae; genus Grallaria; species Grallaria varia. The sequence goes on along the minus strand of VWZG01001097.1, from coordinate 327,513 downwards.
GTCCTTAGAAGGGTAAATGAAGCAGAGGTTGCAAAAAACCCATGGAAGTAAAGTGATTTCTGCAGCCAATTCTACCAGCTCTTCCCAAGGACAGGAAGTCAAAAGTTGCAAGTGAATTCTGTGGTGTCAAAAGCTGGTTTTGCCTGAAGTGGAAATTTTATTTTCTTTCCGTAAAATCTAATGTTTAGAAAAGAGAATGAGTCTCTGTGTGGTTTAAAAAAGACTAAATCCCTCAGCTAGCTCTTTGATCAGAAATGAACTGGGTGATCATTTTCAGTAATTTGAGTTTGTCCTCATCACAGTATCACTCCAATGAGGCAGGTGAAATATTGGCTTGATTGAACAAATATGCAATGATACAGATCAAGGTTTAATGTGTACTGATGTAGGAGAGTCATAAATGTGATTGGGTGGTTTTGCACCAATTTGTATGCAACAACACAATTGATTTGAAGTGATCAATAAAAAGGCTCTCAGTCCTGCTGTAAAATTGTAGCACAATGGCTCTAGTGAATGAAATTATACCATTTGTAGATGAAAACCATTTTTAGCTTCAGTGAATCAAACCATCTAATTCATGACTGATAAGCCTTCCCCTGCCTTTTTTCCTGCATGATATACAAAATTGCAGACTGACAGACGATCTGTGAATTGTCTGGAGTAAGTGACATACAGTGTGATGTACCAGCACACCCTACAGCAGACTCGGTGTTTCCAGTGCCCGTTTGGAGATCAATTCCTGGCTTGCTGGTCAGCAAACTCCTGCTGCACTGTGCTGCCCTTAAAATCACATCTCAGGATCACAGCTCGGGCTGCAACAACAGAATTATGAGGGATCTGGACTGCAGAGAAGGAACTCTTCAAGTTCTTCCAGGCATGTTCTGATCAGAAGAAAAGCTAATTTTTTTTTTGTTGCTGCTTTTTAATAGGCGTTATTGCATTCATTATCCGCACAGCACTACCAGCACATGGCAATGCAGTATCCTTCTCTCCACGGGGGTCAGGACACAGCTCAACACGCAGAAGGCCGTGCTGTGCCATGGACATGCTGCCTCAGGGCATGCCAAGCAACAGAACAGACAGCTCGTGGAACTCAGCATCAGCCGTCAAATCTTGGGCATGTTTCATTTCCTTACACACTGATAATTGGCATCCACAGAACGGGATGCTAAGACAGCTGACAGGCGGCACCACATGGAACAAAGGGACAGGAGGAAAAACCAATGGTGGTTTTAAGCACAGCATTTCAGTCGCTCTGGAGCCCGGGGTAGGCAAAACAGAAGGTGATTATTATTGCTCGCTCAATCCTGCGTCCACTGAAAAGTGCGTGAGCAATATTGATGCAATTATGCATTTGCCTTCAGGATCATGCCCTGCATCTGTCATTGATGATGATAATATAATACCTTCAGTAGACATTAGCACTCAAAATTGTTGAATTATTGCAAAATGGAAGGGAAACAATGAAAACTCAAGTATGCAAATCACCCCTCAAGTATAATTTCAGACCCCTGGGAATGGTGGAAGTGTTTGCTGCCGCCCAGCTAATGGCATTCCAAGGATGTCCTGTCAATGGGCAGCTTCTCTCACTCCTGTTCAAATCACAACTCTATTTCTCACCATCTGGTTAGGACTCAATGTGAAAGAAACAAGAGCTCGTTGTCATCTCAGCTGCACACTTTTGGCTGGTAGAAAAATAAATCATAGAATGGGTCGGGTGTGAAGGGACCTTAAAGTTCATCCTGTGCTTGCTGAGCGACCACAGGTTCACTCAGTCGACGTTCTCATCACAAAGGCAGAGTTGTCTCCTGAGCCTCATTCAGCCCACGTACAGAGAGCCACAGAGCCCAGGAGGCAGCCCGAGAGCACAGTCAGTGTGTGCCACGCTCAGCTCCTCCTCGTGCTCAGCTTTCACCGTGCTCCCCCCAAAAGGAGCACAGGAAGGCTTCAGTTTGGCAAAAATGGGCAACAGCAAATAACTGGAAGACAGATTCGACCCCATCAGATCCGCGCAGGTCCAGCCAAAGCCAGTCCCCCTCAGTTTTCCACAGGGGCTGTTTCGGGACAGTCCTAGATTTAAAAATGTGAAAGGTTGGTGTCTTGGTACACTGAAATAAACCCAGAAATGGGTGGCTCTGGTGAATAGTTGGTTGTTCGCTCCTTTCATTTTCTTGACAGTAGGAGGCATTTCCACATCTGGGCCATTTGCAAGGGGCTGGCAGCTCTGAAGACCATTCCTGAGGGTTCTGAACTCAGACGGCTCCTTGCCATTGCATCTCAGTGTTCAATATTTTGTGGTGCCGACCTGAGTGATTCTTCTGCAATTTCCTGCAAACCTCACCTTAATGCTCTCATTATTGATTTTTTGAAATGCTCCCTGGTAAATTTACATTAAGTGGACACACTTTTTACGTATCTTGCTGATGCAGACACACCGTATTAGCAGACCCTCTTCTAGCTCAATACAGTCTGTATTGATTTTCAAACTGAACCACAGACTGTTAATTACTTTACTCATTTCTGCTCCAGTACACATCCTACTGAAAGCGTAGCTATCTGATGAGTTTGGGAGATCGTAGAAAGTGTGCATCCAGCCACACAGAGCACTGTAAATCCAGCAAAGACTGCACGACATTATATTCTCTTACTGGCTGTAAACAGGTATTGCCAAGCTGAACAGAAAAGATTAGAATTATTACTGTCTTGCAGTACCTGGTATGAACTTCACTGTGTACACACAGAGGGGAGTTTCCTACTTCACAAAGAGTTCAGCCTGACCAACTGAACAAGTCAACAAAGCATCACGCAAGAAAGGGAAGCAACCTGGATAATGCTAACATTGCCCCAGCCCTTCATCCCAAGAGACCGTGTTAGAAGGGGCTACCCAGAGGAAAGGTCTGACTGCACTGTGTGCTCACATTCACCCCTGAGGCTCCCCAGACCGTCCCGTCTCTGTCTCAGTGTGATCACGGAGCCTTTGAGGTGGCTGCCTCCTGCAGCACCACGCACCAGTCCCAGCCTGGAAACTGCTACAGTGCTGTGGGTCTGCCCCAGGCTCTGGGCTGCCCGGCCAGAAGTCCAAGGGCAGGGCAAAAAGGCTGCCTCAGACACTGCAACAGCTCCTTGAACACAAGTGTTTTGGATGAGACAGTTGGGCCCAATAAATCAACGTTTCCACTGGAATTTTGTTTCATGGGGATATTTCCAGCCATGTTTAGTAACAAAGCCTTGGCCACAGGAGCCATCATGTGCTGTCACAGTTTCTTCAGCTTCCTCCCATGAATGCCCTCCTTCCAGGCTTATCTAGGGTTCAGAAGGCACCTCCCTTGCAGGTGAAGCTCCCCCAGCCATGAATGGCCAAGGGCCCAGGAGCAGGCCAGCTCCTCCCAGCAGGGCAGGGAGAACCAGGCCTCCTGCCTGAATCCATTTAACTGTGCTCTTTTTCTGGTTGAACCTTCCCTTTTCCTTCCCCTTTAAATAGAAAGTCAGTTAAAAGACAATTTTTTTCCCCCCCTAAACCTTTAAGATTCCCTCCTTTCTGCAAGCCACACGAGAGAGGTACAACCTGTCCGTGGCTTAGTTATCTGTCCCCACGTGGGTCCAGAAGGATTGTTCAGCCCTTGCTTGTTATATATTTACTGTAGATAAGAGACATACACATTGCTTTTGTAACTGTTCAAAGTTCACAAATAGGGCACAGCAATTACTAAAGTTAAGGAAGTAAAGAAATGGGTGTGAAAACTAAGCTCAGATTACGGTGTATTAAAGGTCAAAGGAAACCTAAACCAAAAGAAAACAAGAATTTTCTCACATAGAAATTTTCACACATAGAAAGTGCTTGTTTGATGACATTTTGATGAGCTTCCCAAACAAAAGAGAGGACATTGGGAGAGACCGGGAGGACTCAGCATTAAATCCCTATATCATTTTTTCTAATTCCAAATACCATCAAGCCATGGTGATCACAAAGCCAAGGTAAATTTTGTACCAAATCTGCCTTGCAGGTGCAATATTGAGAATGAAGGTGGATGTCACAAGAAGAGAATTTTGGAATATTTGGCAGATATTTCTACAAAAGCTTAGAGAAGTGCCACTGTAAGTCCCAGACACCACCTGCTTTCCTGCAGGTTGCTGAAAGGACCTACCGGACTGATCCACTAACATGTTTTCCTGTGATAAACTGCAGGTATGACCAGGGATTAATGGCCAACAACTGCTACTCTTCATGGTCATTATTGGACAGACTCAAGGGACACCAAGAGAAGCCATCCTAGGCTGTTTCTTAGCTTTAATGATCTCTCCTGCCTGCCTACTTTTCATAGCAATGCATTTGTGAAACAGGACAGACTACTAAATAAGACCTGTTTTTAAAATATTATCTGCTTTTCTGAAGCACTTTCATTTGTAAGGAGAAACCTTGCTTAAATTTTGAACACTATACAGCACTGGTGCTAACAGGAGTTACCTGCAGAAATCTATGGCCTTTCGATAAAGCACAATAACATATCACTCTTGTCTGAGAATTTAGCATCTGTCAGAAGAGATTAAACCCATATTCAATATCACACAGAGTCATGAGCAGAACTAGAAATACACATCTGAATTTGTGGCTCCTTCACTCCTCCTTTAAGTCAGGGAGAAAGTTCTTTCTCCTGAGAGAAAGCTTCTCCAATGGGGGAGCTGCATACACACCCCAACCTCCTCAGAGCATCCTTCCATCTCAGGCTGTCTGTCCTTCTTGTGGTCGCTGGCACCAAAAGCTCTGTGTCTCTGTCCTGTCTCACCTGCAGTGATCTCCAACATCACCTAGGAAGGGTTGCTGCTGGCCAGCAAAAGCAGAAGCTTGCTGGCTGTGTGCCTTTCTTAACATGTTTTGTCTCATGTAAAAAGCCAGGCAGTACAGGAGGGGTTTAGCACGAAGCTTCTGACTGGATGAGAAGGCAGACAGACGGCTGGAGAGAGCAAAGTGCAAGTGAAACACCAAACAGAGACTGAGGAAAAAAGGGCAGAAGAGATGGGTTGGAATATAGAGGCAGAGAGACAGGAGGACCCCAGCCACAGCTGGACACTGTCACAGTTCCTTCCTGACAGCTGGGAAGGGTTCGCCTGCCCTGTACAACCGGGGGGACAAAGATAATAGAGGAATCAAGATGGAAGGAAACACTCCAGATGTGGAGTTGAAACAGAAAAGGGAGCTAAAACACAGTGTGAAAGAAAATACGTATTATTATCTCTCCCTATTCATGCCTTTTGATGACAGGCTGTGAATGAATGGATACAATCTGTCCATGGCATGGAGTAGCACAAGGCATGTCCTGGGGAGGAAGGAGCTTCTCTGCCAAAGTGAGGATGCTCCTTCCCAGTTCCCAGGGCCGCCCCTCGGAAGGGCAGTGGATCCCGGGTGGCAAAGATGCCGAAGCGACATCGATTCTCTGCACTAAGTGTGCCCGCAGGGAGACGCTGACCTTGTGTCACACGGAGGGAGCAGGTGCCAGGCACGGCCGCCATATGGCACAGGGATTAACGCCAGCATGGGCTGAATAAGAGCCCCCATCTCCTGTTAGCCAGGCAGGGCACACGCCGTGGGCTGCAGACACACCGCCAGTCCCAAGCGCTGTGTCCCCTCCCGGCAGCCCCTTTGTTATTTATTCAGCAGAGGTGCTTAGAAATTAGATTCTCTCCACGTGAGGCCTCACTCGCCTTGTCCCCCTAACAGCGCCTTTGTCCCGCTCCCACTCATTTCCATGCCCATGCCCTGGTCCCGCACACCGGAGACTCAGACCTCAGGGCAGGCAAACAGTGTTAGGGGCACGAATACGAGCACAAATGTTCCCAACTCGTAAAGAAAAGAGATTTTTTTGGTGGCAGGACCTTACCACTGCTTGGATTAAGTAAACCCACATCAGTGTCACTCTCCTGGTGACCTCCACAGGCATGAGGCAGAGGGCACATCACCCCCAGGTATGTGCAGAACGTCTCCCCAGAGTGAGAGTTCCAGCTCACAGCAGGGACAAAGTCACATTGCTGAAGGCACCCAGCAAGCTGAGATCTTCGCTGAGCGCAGTTAATTTTATTTCTAGTTTCATTATTTGTTTCTTTCTTCTCCAGTCCAAATTCCAGCTCATTAAAGGATGCACACGAGAAGCACTAGAGAAGATACATCCTCTCTTTTCCTTTATTATTGCCCTCAGCAGCACCCAGAGCCAACAACAGCTCCAAAATACCTGCAGGTAGCTCGGAGATAGCTCAGAATCCACAGGCAAATGTCTGTCCTGTAGGAGTTCATTATATTTACAGCTACAGGGGTTATTAGAAAACAACCAATTTTTCTAACCCATTCTCAGCATTTTCTCAGGAATTTCTAGATGCTTTTAATTCAACTGTTTTTCCCTTCCGATGAAGCAGCAGTTTCTTGCTCCAAAGAAAACATTTCAGTGCCAGCCCAGCACAGTGGATAGCAACTGAGAGGAATATAAATATGAACAAAATTGCTATGGATCACAGAAGCTTCAAGAAAACTCATAGAGGAAGAAAACTTAAATGAATTAACAACCTCTTTAAATGAGCCATTTTAACAAGGTGTGAGATGAACCAGATGCAAACACCTCTGGTGTCTCACCAAAGTCCCCCAAAGATGCTCTGGGGCAGTTCAGGGGCACACACTCCCGTGCAGTTCCCATTCCTGGAAGCCCCCCCACCACTGGACGTTCTGGTGGTCACCCCAATACCAGCCGCCCCCTGACTCCTTCCCCTTTCAAACACCTGGTTTCCCTGGGAAGCCCACAATACTCTGTTGATTTGGGATCTTGCCTGAGCTGTATTCAAATCAGCGCTGCTACATCAGTGCCAGCTACAGCTCTGGCACAGCAGTGGAGGAATTATGTGTGCCATCCCCCAGGACACCACCTCGACCCCTGCCACTTTTATCTCTTCATTTCCTGCCAAGTATTGTGCCAATTCCTTTGGCATCAATTTCTGAGCTAGGGCTGTTTCTCTGCTTATTTCTCTTTCCTGCATGCTACTGGAGGCTTGAAGGGCTGGTGAAAATGAGACGCACAGTGTCACTTTTCACCCCCAGCTATCTGTCCTGAAAGTCTCCTGTACTATTTGCGATCCTCTTCAGCAGCTGTCAACACCCTCTGTGAGTCAGTTTCCAAAATGCACCACTAATCCCCACTTTTAGTCAAAACGAAGACACACCTGAGGCTGTTTGTGCTGTTGGCAGCCTGAGAAGCTGAGGAGTCAGCTTAAGGGGAAGCCCTCCTGCTCCTGCAGCCTCAAATCTGCACCACCAGTATCACTGAACCAAAGAATGGTTTGGGTGGGAAGGGACCTCAAAGATGACCGCATTCCAACCCCCCTGCCGTGGGCAGGGACACCTCCCACTACACCAGGTTGCTCAGGGACCCATCCTGCATACCCTTGTCCAAAGTCCATCTCTCTTGGAGCCCCTTTAGGCACTGGAAGGTGCTGTCAGGTCTCCCTGGAGCCTCCAGGCTGAACAACCCCGACTCTTTCAGCCTGTGCTTGCTGGAGAGGGACTACAGGCTTTTCACACGCTCTTGAACCCCCGCTGTCTGCCTGGGCTGACACAGGAGCTGCTGCCACGTGGTCTACGTTTGGTTTCACAGCCAGTGTCTCACCTCGACACTGCGCTAAAAACATTAGAGAAGGGGTGACCTCAGCCCCGAAGGTGACAAATGGCACGTAAGGACACACCAGGGCAAAGGAAGGACCGCTGAGGCTACACCCCAAGCTGTTCCAGGCCCACTCTTCCTGTTCCCAAAACAGAGAGAAGTCTGTCCCACGATTAGCCATCAATAAACACCAGCTTGGGGACTTTTCCCCCACCACACACCAAGGCCTTTCAGCCTGTTGGGGAACAGCTTGCAGTGGGTTAACTCCCTCTTTGTCAGACTCAAACTGGGGTCCTTGGAGCCTCACAGGGTGTCTGCAGGGACACAGAATTAGAAAAAGGTATTTGTTTTTGTCAGTGAAATGGAAGAGGGTCAGCTCCTCCCACCCACCTTTCACGCTGTCCTTTCTGGTTTTAGCATGCTATAAATGACCAACTTCTCTGATAATTTATGCATAATTGGGACTGATTTCAGCAAGTGGCCCAACAAAAGCTGCTCTGAATTACTAAGTGATTTACAAGTTTTGTTTTCAATTAATACAGTAGCTTTAGGAACAAGCAGCCTATGTTCCTTGTCTAGGCAGAAGAAGATCTCTAACCTGACAGAGCCATTCAGAGGCTGGGATCATCTGGTCATCTGAACAGTGGGAAGAAACCTCCTGCACTCATGCACCTTATTTATTTTTCAGAGGACCCCTCCTACTCTGGAAATTTTTATCCATTGTAATCTGCTCTGGAATTTCCTTTTTTGTGCCTCCAGACAATCCCTTTCCTCTTCTCAGGGAAATACCATGCCTGCTCTGATCTTTTCCTGGCTTGGGGGTTGGGTATTTTTTGGGTGGAGGGGTGCTGGAGGGAAGGGTTTTTCTGTACAGTCCTGTCCTAGGAGCTGACCAGCCCAGGCCTCCTGTGTATCCATGCAGTCCCAGAGGAGACAGCAACAAATGCAATATGCCTGAATATCGTGCCTCAAAATCTATGCAGGAATTAAGCCAAACATGAGAGGATGTGCAGAGGGGAGATTACGGCCATCTAATTCAGTGTGCTCCGGGCTCTCAGGCCAGACAGAGCATGCAAGACACGTCCATCTGATCTACTTCTATCTCTGCACTGTGACCTCTCGTGGGGACCGCCCGGGAGGGGATTACGGCTGCTGGGAGTGGCACGGAAAGGCCACTGTCCCCTCACCCCCTGCCACATGCATGTTTCCCTTCCAGGCCAGAGCACCCGGGTTCTTGCTATTGGAGCCCAGCACAGCCGTGACTGGCACCTCCAGGGCTCGCTGGCTGTGCTGGGGTGCACTTGGAATCACATCCACCCTGAAACTCTGAAAAGGATGGGCCAGAGTGGCTTGGACTGGGAACAGTTCGTCTCAGGGTAACTTTTTGTTAAACAGATCTAGCCTGGGCTTGGCAGGGCTACAGTATGACATGATTACATTTATTATGATGAGCCAAGACCATGTACAGGCACCTTTTTTCACAGACAACTCCCATAATTACAAAAAAGTTGGGTTAACCCAAAAGCTTGCCTTTCCCTTTGCAAATTCACACTAACAGTGGCACTTGAAATTATTTTCTCTGCAATTCACATGCCCACGTCTCTTCTCAGCTTCTGGTTCCAGCCTCGAGGTTGTCCAGATTGTCCCTTTGTCCTTTTAGGACCTCTGCACCAACCACACTAATCCTCAGTAAGCAATCAAATCTCCCCATCTGTGCTTTTACTATTTCCCTTGGCACCACAGTAAGACTTCTCTATTTTAATTAACTCGAGCCGGATGCCTTGTCAAGACTTAGCTGCTCTGATTCCTCATTATGTTTTCATAATACCATTTAGCAACAAAAACTGATTCCAGCCCCTTGAAGGTAGCACAGTGAAACAAAGGGCACTCACCAGGGCCCACAGCACTAGTCAGTCACATTCTTGTTAACCTGCAGCATTTCCTTCCCAGTGAACCCACCAGTCCTGCCCACTCACAAAAGCACACTTTAAGATATGTTTTCTTATTTTGGTTTTGATGGTCGTGATAATTTAATTTCAATTTTTAACCCCTCTAGGGAGTGTGCGATGATTGTCAGCTATATGTATCTTATTAGTGACAGTTTTAATTCACTTTTTACCAGCCTCAGTTGTTAGTACCCTATGGAAAAACACTGGGCCACAGACATCTTCGGCCTTGAGAGGCTGTGGCTGTAGCCCTGGGAAAGCAGCAGAAAACACCACCTGTGTCCATGGGCCAGGCCTGGGAAAGCAGAAGGAATTGAAGAAAACAACCAAGAATAGCAAGAGTGTGTTTTGGGATTTGCCAGCGTGAGGAGAAGTTATGTCCACCTCTCAGAAGGTGGACTAAGACTGATGGACAAGAACACCCAGCCAACGATGGGTAGCAGAGACACTTATGGGCAGTAGTAAAATAGTATAAAAGATAAGCTGTGTGTGAATAAAGGGTTCTGTTCTGCTTTTGCCTTTTGCTTTTCCTTTTCCTGCCAAAGTCCTGAGCCTGTGTTTTTTGTCCGTCGCTACAGTACCCCACACCCCTGTTTGCCCTTTTCCTGCCAAGCAACTCATTACTTCAAATCGTCCCAAACCTAGTTTGTATTTCGTAGAGGCTTAAGACCCAAAGTCTTAACTTCACAAAGTGAGAAGGAAGGCTTTTGTTTTCATGTCTTTCCAACCTCCAACACCTCAGTCTCCTCCTCAGGCCTGTTTTCGTCTCTTAAATTCCCATGCGGTTCCTGCAGGTGCTGTGAGTTGCCATTTGGGCACAAAGCACCAAGTCAGCACCAGGGACCTGTTTAGCCTCAACCCTTGGTCAGCCCTTTGGTGAAAGCAAAGGTGCTCTTTGAAGCACCTGCACGGCAGCAGAACTGGACACAGTATGTGCCACACATCCCCCAGCAGGCTCGCCTGCCCTGCTCTGTAGTGGTTGTGTGCCACTAACAGGGGGCGAGTTGTCCTCTGGGAATGAGTAGTGCTGGAAAAGCCGCCTGTGAAAGGAGTTTGCCCACATGGAGCTCATGGCAGGAAGCTGAGACTTGTGTCAAGCATCCAGCAATTTAACACCAGGCAGCATCAGCAAAATGCAAGGAAGGACAGGAAGGTGTCATTGGGACAAACAGCAGCGACTTGGAGGAACAAATACAAGGAGGTGTTCTCTGCCACACTCCAAGGAAGACATTTCCAAAAGAAAGGCCTCCTGTTGGCTTGGCATAGGCAGAATAATCAGAGGGGATCTGTCACAAAACTCCTTGACCAAAATCAAAGCTGAGGATGATTAATGCAATTCTTTAAATGTTACTAATGACAGCTTAAGATTGACCAAGAGATAGACAACAGGTTAGCAAAGGCATACAGTGCCTTTGGAAGACTCCATAAAAGGTCTGGCACAATAAACACCTGAAGAAGAGTACCCATATTAGTGTCTATAAAGCCATTGTGCTGTCCACTCTTTTATATGGGTCTGGATCGTGGGTCATCTACCGCCGCCATCTGCGTCTCCTCGAATGCTTCCATCAGCGCTGCCTCCGCACTATCCTGAACATCCACTGATCTGGCTATGTGACCAATGTGTCTGTCCTTGAACAGGCAGCAGTCACCAGTATTGAGGCCATGCTGCTGAGAACGCAGCTGTGCTGGGCAGGGCACGTCTCCAGGATGGAGGATCATCTCCTACCTAAGATCGTGCTCTATGGTGAACTCACCACCGGCTGCCACAAGAGAGGAGCCCCGAAGAGGAGATACAAGGACTCTCTGAAGCAATACCTCATCCTTGGCCATATTGACTGCCATCAATGGTCCACTCTGGCCTCCAGTTGGGAGGCATATGGAGACACACCATCCATAATGCTGCTGATTCCTTTGAGAACACACGCAGGATCAGTCTGGAGGAGAAAAGACAACACAGAAAGAGCCGTGCCTCACCGACACCGCCTATGGAGACTTTCTGCTGTGCCTTTGGCAACCGGGCTTGCCCATCTCGCATCGGCCTCTTTAGCCATCAGAGCGCTTGCAGCAAGCGTGGGTACAGCCCTGCCCAAACCTTAGTTCTTGAAGCCTGGCCATGATGAATGACAGCTTACATCTTCTGACGATTTAGTTCTGTGTTTTTCTCCCCTTAGGAAGCCCTGCCAGGTGTAAACATCTTAAGCAGAACAGCTGAAACAAACCAAGTGACCAGGCTGTAATGTCACTCTTTTGTGTCTTCGTGAACATGCACGACAACCTCAGCCTTAAGTCCCAGGTCTTAATTGGTTATACACGGATAAAAAGCACATTTAACAGCCACTTTTATTGCTCCCATATTCTAGAAGGCAGGATTTTGAGCATATATATTATGGGTACAGGCTGACAGTAAAAAAAAGACTAGGTCGAATGTATGTGGGTATTGGGCTGCCCCGTTCCTGGGCTGGAGGAGGCTTGAGCTTGGCCGACACAAATCGCGGAAAAGAGGGTTTGTTGACCAAGCTTAGAGCGAAACTCAAAGCCAAGAAATTGTTTCCGTGTTTACATGGACGCACATCCAATGTTGGATGCGCAGGGCCATCTAGTGGGAAGCCTCTTTGTGTGCCACAGCAGCCCCCAGAGGGGCCGTGTTTTACAACAGCCTGAACAAAGGCACCTTTGCCTGTTACATCTCTGAAACATCATTTCATGCCGCTTCCCTGCTGAGACACTTCAGCATCCCCAGGAGAGCCTTTGGAACAAGCAACCAAGCCTGTCTCGCCGCAGGTTCCCGAGCAACAGAAGTGTGTGTTTCCTAAAATTAATTTCTTTTGACTCATGACTTCAGAAAGCTTTTCTCAAAAAAAACCCAACCCAAAACCAAAACCAAAACGAAACAAAAAAACTCCACCAAAACAAAAAACCAAACCAAACCAAACCCCCACCAAAAAAAAAAAAAAAAAAAAAGAGGAAAAAAAAAGAAAAAAAAGAAGGAAACAACGACCACCCCCCCGTGTCCCCCCACCCCAAACCCTCAGTTTCAGTTTTTGTTCCCATTAACACAACAGTGGCACTGTCAGGCAGCACAGTGTGATGGAGCAGAAAGGCATTAGTGTATGTGTGACACTCCATCTCTGGGACTGGACTGAATTAATCAGACAGCTGTGCTGGCTGCTAATCAGTAACTTTTCACAGAAATATCGAGTGTTCTGAGCGAGATTCTCTGGTCAGATGACTGTGATAGCCCAGGAAACACTGGCATCCCTTCAGAGATGCTCAGATTAATTCACCCATCTGTGCAGTGAGGAGGGTGAGAAGGGAGTTCACAGCACTTGTAGGGTTACCTATAAATCCCACTGTGAATCCAGAAAACAACTAGGTTTCCAAAAGAGTGGGAAAATTGCTCATATTTAAGTTTTTACCATTTTCTCATGTTTTATTTACTAATGCATTAAAGCTTATAAAAATTGCTGCTTAACAGAGGGTTCCCCCCACCTCCCTACTGATTTACATATGAAGTTATAGTTCAAGCCCTGTAACAAAGTCTGCTTTGCTGGGATCTTGTTGCCTTTGCTATCTAAGATGCTTACCTGCGATGCTGTTTTCCTGATTTCCAATGAAAATGGAGTTTCTTTTCCAGCCCTTTTTCTCCTGTGGAGCCACTTACACAGCCTGTCTCCACCCAGCTTTATGAAACATTTAAATAAAGGTAATATTTTCTGACTATTTTTCTCACTATCTCAGGTTAGTCTAACCTGGCTATTAGATGTAGGAGTTATTCAATGACAGGGACAAAGAATAAGATTTTGTAAATCTTTATAATCTGGAAATTAAAATTAAAAAAAGTTACAATATTGTTATAAATTTTCCTGTTAAAAATTCTCTAAGATTTTGCAAACAATTACTTCATTCCATGAAAGCTGACGTTGACTATTTATTTCTTTTTTATTATGAAACAAATTAAAGCACAATTGTTTTAAATGAGAATATGCAGTGTCTGAGAGTGTAGTTTGGACTGTTCTCTAACCAACCAGCATCTCTCTTACGAGCTCAATACTTCATATATAACACAAATTATGCCTAATTCAACCAGCAAATTGAAAAAGCCCAAAGAATTAATGGAAATAATAAATCCCCATGTTTGCCTGAACATTTTTCTTCATCTAGGAATATTTCAAATGCTTATTAACAGTCACCAGCACGCTCCCCATGGCTCTGAACGGGGCTGAGCACACGCAGTAACCTGTTGCTGGGCTGCTGAAATGCAGTGTCATTATGCCTGTTTGCTCCAGCAGTGGCTCTGGCGTCCCTTAACGCCAGGGATACTCATGGACACCACGAACTGACCAATATGATCAAGGTAATGCCATTTATTGTTGTGAAAACACCCCTTAAATGACCCAGATAGCACACACACTGCACACACACTGCAAACCACCCTGGGACTGGTTAATGTGAATAACACACAACTCTATTGGTGTAAAATAAAGTTCTCGTGATCTCTCTCCGTGGCCGTTGTTTTTCAATCTTCTGCTGCAGCTTCTCTAAGTTTCCATTCTTCTCCCTGTTGATCTCCACAGAGGCTTCTTAAAAGCAGCTTTTCACTGCAGTCTTAAAGGCCTTGCAGCATAACTGCATCTAAAGTTCTAGGGTCGCTCACATGTCCATTTTCTGCAAGAAATTTCCCAACAGTCCCTCCTCCTCGCAGAAAGTGCTGATGGTTGCCACAGTCTGACAGGCATGTCATCCCCACGGAAGGCTTTTGTCCTCCTGTGAACTGCCAAAGATGAGTACTCTGAAATAAAGTGTACTCTGAAATAAAACATACTCTGATGATCTGCTCACGCCACACGCTTGGGCACTGAAGGGAGGTGACAGGCCAGCACCTCAATAATCACAGCTCTGTCACACATTTCAGGTGGAAACAGCAGCACGCACACACCAGGTAAACAATTCACGCCTTCAAATACCTGTTCCAGAGTTCAAGAAAGACCTTTATGTGACAGGGAAAACACTGTTCTCAGAGAAACCCTGATGAGGGTGCGCTGGGAGCACCGTGCCAGGGCTCACCTGGAGCTGCTGCTGGGAGAGCAGGTGAGTCCTGCCCACCTGGCTGCCCACTCGTCCCCTCGCTGCCACCAGTGTCCTGCCCACCCGTCCTCTCGCTGTCACCAGTGTCCTGCCCACCTGGCTGCCCACTCGTCCCCTCGCTGCCACTGCACTGGTGGCAGGAGGATCACAGCAGTCCAGAGTCAGCCTCCTCCTTGACTCACCCTTCTCTGCACATTACCTGCGCTCTCCACTACCCAGGTACTGCAGCACCTTGTTATTTGAAGCAATTCCTAATTACTGGGGCAACGCTTGCCAACCTGCAGCACACTAACCTGGGTTTGATCCATGCTGGCATTAGGGAAAACATCTATGACAGGGAAGAGCCAAAGGCAGGGAAATCTGCCTCTTCCAGCCCCAACCGGCAGCACTGGCACTCCTGTGATGGATTTGCAGGGGGGACACCACAGGTCCCCTGCCCCACACTGTGTGAGGGGATGCAGTGACAGTTCTTGGACAGAAAAGCAACAAATGAGGAAATCGAGGTCCCCGTCCCTCTGCCATCCTCATACCACTGCTGTGACAACACATGTGTCTACGTGTGAATCCAGACTTCATTCTTGACTGGGCAACTCATTTAATGAGCTGAGGAAGAAGTTAACTCATTTTGTGGCTGGCTTCTGTCCACTTCTGTCAGCCCTGAAAGGACCAGGCTCTTTGAGACACTGCCAAGCTCCAAATGACTATGTAGCTAAGACCATGCAGTCAGCAGCACTCCCCACTTCACTCTCTCTCATACACCTTCCACTCAAACTCTGCAAACTCATCAGTCTCCTGCTGCTTTTTTTTTTTTCTTTCCCTACAGTAAAACCCCAGCATATCAAGGGTTTTGAAGCACCTTAAAATGTTTGATTTTCCAGAAAAGTTAGACTCTCTTCAAGGTGTTTTAAACCAGGTGCCTAGAAACAGAGGTATTAAAAATACACTACTGCTTTTCAAAGGTGCATGTTGTAGAAGTGCACTTGTAGGGCAAGAAACGGCCATTTCTAAGGCCAGGTTGCATGAGGCTTTGAGCAACCTGGTCTAGTGGAAGGTGTCCCTGACCATGGTAGGGGATTGGAATGAGATGATTTTTAATGTCCCTTGCAGCCCAAAACATTCCATGATTCAATGATCTCTGGATTAAAGCTGGAGAATAACTTCTGAATCTCTTTTCCCAGATTAAATTGCCCTGTTCCAGAGGCTTAGCATCCTCCTAAACACACAGCAACAAAGAACAGAGCACCCAGCCCAGCTGTCCTTGAGCACACTGTCCCTGTCTCCCAGCCCTGCACTGGCCCTCGGCCACTGCCTCAAAAACAGCTTCTGCACATTCCTAAGAGAAACACGGAACAGTTTCATATGCCCAGGCACATCAGCTGGCTCAGAAACATGAACAACCCTCTGTGAAAAATCAAACTGCTGGGAGAGAATGTTTTGTTGCAGAGCGACGGCAACAGCCAAAGCCACGCAAGGCAAAAGCCCAAAGAACAGTACTCAGCAAATCACTGCTCTCTAAATAGCTACAAGACCCATAAAATATCGTATTTTAAAACCTACTGGTGTAGCTGCAAACCAAATTATGACCTTGGCATTGTCAATACTCATGATACATTAATGGAGCACTTTGTCAGACGCCGAGTTTTTCAGGTTTTCTGCTTTATTTACTGTAACTGCAAAAATACATTACTGGTCATATTTCATTACCGTAAGAGCCTTGCTTGTAATGCCACCCTCCTAGCAAAAACAACACTTAGTGACTTCAAGGAACACAGTCAGAGGTGTCACCTCCCGGCTGTGGTGGTGGCAGCTCCTGGAGTTGGCAACCACCACCTCAGCACGCGGGAGGCAGGAGCAATGAACACAGCCAAACAGTATGTCTGCTAGCAAACTGCATTTAGATCTGTGCATTTTAGTCTTTTCCAAGATTTACAACTTGCCACCTCGTAATGAAATCTGGCTGTGACATTGCCACTAACAACACAAATCACACACACAGAGTTATTTCCAAAATGCGTGTTCTGCTGAGTAAATCAAGCAGAAGCATTTTTAACCACATTGTTACCAACTTCAGTGCTGGTGGTTTCAAAGGCTTCATTCCTCATCCATCTTCCAAATGTTCTTTTGTTTGGCTGTATATAGATACTGACTGGCAGACCAGTGGGATTTTATGTACAGCAAAGCACTACTTGTTGCAGTTTGCAAACTGGCTTGAAGGCTCTTTTTCCTCGAGGACCGACCAGCTAAACTCAGCCAAGAGGCTTCATCCCTTAGAACAGGATTTATAATTTGGTTGTGGCTCCCACACCACTCATGAGGACTCCTCTGCAAGGTCCTGTGACAGATGCATCCAAGCAAGCAAGCTGGGCAACACAGGATTTATGCTTTCCACTGAGATATGAAGTAAAATCATGCAAGTACTGGAAGGCAGCAGTGGCAGCAGCAGCCTGTCCTGCTGACAGCTCCGTATGCCCTGTCCCTGTGTTTAGACCTGAGCTTGCTGTACTGTTGTGCTCACCCTCACCAACTTAACTGACTACTCACTTAGCTCTTACCTAAGTCTTTTTGGGTTTAGTCCTCTTTTAATCCCAGTTTTCTTATTTGGAAGACTGTCTTACAAGAGCCACGGAAATAATTTCTGCCTCACTGATGGTCGGTATCTGTTATTTGAAGCTGTGTATCTATGGCTACTTACACCTGTGCATCTCTTTTTTCAGTTTCCAGACTGAGCCTTTAACGAAGCCCTCAGAGCACTTAATTGTATGTATCCAGACAGGGAGCAATGCAAAATTAAGCAGGGAAACCAAGTCACACAAAACAGTCATAAAAAATTTCCTATAACCTTCCCTCAAGTCATCGCAATGGCAACTTCCTCGGCAGAAGCTGAGAAACCTTTGGTTAGAGGTTGCACTGGGATGCCTGTGGAACAGCACATTTTGCCATCCCCATGCTTTACTCTGAATAATTATTTTGCCTTTGAGATGGCAGCATCTTTTAGTGAAATTCAGTAAAGTGGAGGTATTCTTGCCTCATCTGGAGAGATGTCTATGACACACAGGCATATCTGGAATGGAAAAACTTCTGAAAACATGACTTGTGTTTAAACATTTCTGTAGTCAGGTCCCTGAGGTTTCGTGTCCCTCGCAGGTGTTGTCTCTGGTCTCTAGAGCCTGGAAGCTCTTCATCATTTCGTGAAACAGTTCTTTTGATGTAGTTCTTCATAGCAAGTAATGCAGCTCATTTTTCCACATTGATTTTTAGTCAGGTATTTTTTACCCAAGAGCTTTTTGTTGAAAGCAGAAGGTTTAAGGGCAGCCACTACTCCAACATAAGTTGGAAAAATGTCCTCACCACTTACCTTTTTTCTCAAAAGTATTTTTAACTTTTGTGAGGTTCACAATCAGCCATCCACAGTCCCCAGAACAGCAACACAGAGAACGTGATCAATGCCATTCCAGAGGCACTCAGCACTCCTTCCTGCCCCCAAGGGCACCACTATTGGCATGGGGACATCTGGCTGGAAGGCAGGACAGCCAAGCTTTTTAATACCATAATCTTACTCTTGCAACCTGCCTGCTGCACCTTGTCCCCTTGGCAGCAAACAGGGCAACATCGGTGCCTTGCAGGAGAACAGTGGGGAGACATTGAGGTGAAATACACTTGCAGAAATCCGTGGATAAAAATCCTATTTCCATTCCTAAGTACCAATGTTATTAACAGGAATTCACAGTCCTAAAATTTGCAGCATACACCAACTCACCAAGCAACTGAGAAGGTAGTAGCAATTAACTTAATGAAAGCCCTGGGAAGCACTCAAATAAGTAGCAAAGATTGCTCACTTCAACCCAGGGCAGTCTTCTGGAAGCAATCTGGAGGAAAAGCTCCATATCCCATTACCAATTCTCTTCAACATGCAAAGCCAAGAAATACTGATAAGAATCCATGAATAATTGAGTTTAACCTGATGTTAGCAGAAAGCTAAACTGGACTGGGGATGTTAAGATGCTTCGTTAGTTCACTGGCAGGAAATGGCCTTGGTTAAATTCATTCTGTAAGTAAATCCTTGGAAACAAATAGAGCCACCTCAGCAAATGCTTCTGTTCTGAGTCTCAGGGTTAAAGAATTGGCTACATTCTTCCACGGCAGAAAATTAAAAAATAGAACAGCTTGCTTTCTCAGCTCTGAGTTTCTCATGCTAATAGTAGTCTGTTGCATCACTGGATGCAAAAATTCAGTGCCCACCATGGGGAGGGACAGGCTTCCAGGCCCTGGGAGGCTCGGCTGCTTCAGCTAAAACCTCCCTCCCTGTGTTTCCCATTGTCCTTTATGGGGATTTCGCTCCTCCTTTCCCCACTCCTGCTCATACCAAGGATCTCTGCTGCCCTACCCTTCCCTCTCCAGGGACTGTACATTCCTCAGTCCCTCTTCTCTCAGGGTCCCTCCTCTTACTCCCCACGCCAAGGGCTGTGTGTGTCTGCTAAACAGAGGGCAGCTGTGCCGTGTGCCCTGCATTTACAGGGTTTTGATTTCCCTTCCCTTTTATGCCCACTGATGCCCAAAACAATTCTGGACAGACTGAATTGATCAGAATTAATTAGAGAGGATGATTAGGTTCTCCAATGGCCAACATTTTGAGCCAAGCTGATCACCAGCCACAGTGAAATAGCCTGAAATGAAGTGGCAGCAGAAAAGGATAGTTCAGGGAATGGCAGGTTTATTGCGAGGGAAACTTATGGACACTACAAACTGACCAATATGAACAAGGTAATGCCGTTTATTGTTGTGAAAACACCCCTTAAATAACCCAGATAGCTCACACACTGCACACACACTGCAAACCACCCTGGGACTGGTTAATACGAATAACACGCAACTCTATTGGGGTAAAATAAAGTCCTTGTGACTTCTCTCTGTGCCATTGTTTTTCAGTTCTTCTGCCGCAGTTTCTCTAAGTTTACATTCCTCTTCACTGTTGATCTCCACAGAGGCTTCTTACAAGCAGCTTCTCACTGCAGTCTTAAAGGCCTCTCAGCATAACTGCATCTAAAGCACTGAGGTCGCTTATATGTCCGTTTTCTGCAAGAAATTTCCCAACATAGGTTGAGAACTATTAAGGAAAAAAAAAGCTGTATTGTAATGCATATGGGCTACGATGGGTCAGCTGCTGTTCCACATACTGTGCATTTGCCAGTGCACACAATGAGACTGGGATTTAGGTCAATGCAGGCTATGGCTATGGATTGCTATGGCCATGGATAACTATGGATACCTATGGCTGTGGATGGCCAATGGGTTTAGGCTACTTCCCTTGATGAAGGGAAATAACAGGCTCTAAAGATGGAATTGTCTGTCCATATGGGCATCCTAACGTAACCCTCTAAAACCTCAAGTTCTCTCATTGCAGAAGCTGCTTTACCTGAGTCCCCATTAACAGACTTGTGTGTTCCCTCCAAGTGATCCCCCCTAACTCCTCCAGCAAACGGACAACAGGTGCCATTTGTTAGAAATGGGGACCCTGTACAAGAGCTTTCCCAGTTCCTGAGGAGCAGCAACAGACTGTTCTAGAAATTGCAGGCATGGAAGCTGCATGAAACAATACTGGATGTAAGAGCTCCTCCCTGGCCAGATTATGTTCTCTAAATATTTGAGGATGGCTTGTTTTATTGAACTTGATTTGAACATGATGTAGGCTTTAAGTGTAATTTTAAGTGCTCTCTGTGCTTCTTCTGATGTCTTTAATGGCTACACTTCCAAGTTGAGAAATTCAGCTCAGAAATTGTATGCATCAATAATTTTCGAATTAAAAAAAAATAAATCTAAGTTTGCTCAGACAATACCAACACCAGCCATCAGCGCAGAATCAGCAGCAGAATCATAGAATTATAGAATTTCTAGGGTTGGAAAATACCTCCAAGATCATCCAGTCCATCTCTTAATGCAGCACCACTGTGTTCACCACTAAATCATGCCCCCAAGTGCCACAACCACATGCCTTTTGAGCACTTCCAGGGATGGTGGTTCCACCGCTGTCCTGGGCAGCCTGTTCCAATGCTTGACAACCCTTTTGGTGAAGAAATTTTCCCTAATATCTAATTTAAACCTCCCCTGGCACAACTGGAAGCCATTTCCAACACTGCCACTTGTTACCTGGGAGAACAGCCTGACCCGCCACCTCATTACAACCTCCTGTCAGGTAAGGTCTCCCCTGAGCTTCCTTTTCTCCAGACTGAACACTCCCAGCTCTCTCAGCTGCTCTTCATCAGACTGTTCCAGTCCCTTCCTCAGCTCCATTCCCTTCTCTGGACTTACTCCAGCACCTCAATATCTTTCCTGCAGCGAGGGGCCCAAACTGAACCCAGCACTCGAGGTGTGGCCTCACCAGTGCCCAGTGCAAGGGGACAGTCACTGCCCTGGTCCTGCTGGCCACACTATTGCTGATACAGGCAGGTGCCATTGGCCTTCCTGGCTACCTGGGCACAGGTGACAGCAGCGACCCTCATGTTTATCAGCATGTTTAATGAGCCTTGGTGTCACTTTGAACTAAGAAGGACTTCTGCATTTTATAAGGTCCCTCTTTCCAATACAGAGTGCACAAAGTGGAAACTCTCAAAAGCGACATCACTGCAGAGCAAGGATGGACTACCTGAAAACTTAGTGGCTTCACATACCCATCATGAAGAAAAGTTTCCTCCTGTATTAACACTAACATCTCATGCAGAATAAAAACTGTCAAATCTATTTCTAATTAATGTATTTCTTCTCATGAGTGTGCTTAATCTAGTTGCCAGAGCTACTAGGATTCACTCACAGCTTGTTCTCTCCTCCCACCAGTCTTTTGGTGAAGTCACACGTGGACTTTCTACTTGTTCCAGGTTGGACTGAACCCAGGGGTTTTTTTCCCAATAGGCAATTTTCCAGTCTCTACCATCAGGGACACCTGAGTGGCTTCCTGGCTGACACTCCAAGCAGGAGCACTCTGTTCTGCCTGTTTCAAAGTTAACAGGCTGATTTTTCAGCTTTAGAAGCTCAGTCAGCACAGAAGTTCAAGCTCCTTCCCTCCCACGTCTCCAAGGTTCAGTGAAAGCACATGGTGAAAAGGAGGATGAGAGCAGGTAGCAGGTTAAGGCTTTTGTCCCCTTTCTGCTGTGATGTGGGGACCGAAGAGACCTGCTCTCTGCCTGACGCACCCGCTCCAGCTGGGAGGGAACGCTCACCTTTCCTTCACACAGAGCCAGAGGTTCTCTGAATGCCTCCATGGGCTGGACTGGTCTGAAGCTGCTCTGTCTCACTCAGCCACGCGGGCGCTGCCCGTTCCCCACCTTGGCGCTGCCCCTTCCCCACCCTGGCGCCCCCATCAGGAGGGCAGTGTCCCTGCAGCCGTGCCCGTCCGCCCGAGCCGCGGCATCACCCGGAGCGCGGCTCCCACCGCAGCGCACGGCGGAGCTGCCCAAGGAGTTCACCCACTGCGTCACGGCACACACCGGGGCTGCTGCGGGGCTCCCGCCGTGCCCCCAACGGAGGCGCTTCAACAAGCAGGAAGGAGAAGGCAGAGGGTTCGAGAAACTGATGTAAAGGACGGAGAGATGGAAATGGAGCTGGGGACGGGGACAATCAAGGTATGATCAGGTCGGGAGCCCTTCCAGGGAGAAGCCTGGGCCAAGGATGCCAGCTTTAAACTTTCATGAAATCAAAGTGCTGTTTGTCATGGTAATAAATTCATCTGTACAACAAAGAATGATGCTGTAACATCAGATGTTGCAACATCAGCTGTTGCCTTCACTGCTCGCTGAAGCAGAAGTTAGACTGGCTGTAAGGAGAATTTGGTGGATGGTGTCTGTGGAAGGCAGGATGAGGCCAACACCAGCACTCCAGCTTTGGACAGCAGAAATATTCACTCCTTCCCCTTACACCACTTTGCTCCTGTACAAAATCCCCTCCAACTTCAATATTAACACAACGGCTACAAACTGTGGCGCAGCCCAATAACCTGCAGACACTGCGAGTGGAGCTTCTCACTGACCTAAAACCCATTAGGATCGCTTTCCCAAATCCTAGTCAGAAACAAAACAACACGTGAGAAACGAAATTCATTTGGATGTTTTCCTCCCTGTCTAATCATCAGTCACACAGAGAGGAACCAAAATGCTGGCTCAGGACTCTCGTGCTTACCTTCTGGGCTTTTATTCCTAAAGCAATGGAGGCATTTTCCACGGCATCAAGCAGACGGCTGAAATAAGCATCTTTCCTCTATCAAGCTACATGTGGAAGCCCAGAATCTATGTAAGGTACGAAAAAGCCACAGGCAGGAGGGATGAGGGGGTGGGGATGAAGGAAAAAGGAGGAGGAGGAAAAGAGAGGGGGTGGAGAGTAACAGTGGAGAGCAGCAGTGGTCCAGCCCCTCCGCATCTGAGAAGCATCACAGGAGCCTCTGGATAAAGACCAGCCTCAGTGGCAAGGCTAAGAGACAGAGGATTTCTGCTCAGCAATAAACATGGTGAGTAGGAATTTTGTGGTCTGCCTTATTGCTGGCTCTGGTGCAATGGCATTTGCTTTGCTCCGACACTCACAGCCGCTCTGAGGGACTGGGATTTTGGGATGACTGCTTGTTTTTGGAGCATTGCTTTCGACTTCTTTTTCCAGTACATCCTATGTCCTTTTAAAGCAATAAATTAGGGAGGGCGGCCAAATCTATCAGCGTTAACACTTTGCTGCCTGGTACCAACAGGCTGCTGGGCAGGGCAAATGAAAACGCCCTGTTTCTTTCTCAGGTGCCCGGTGGGAATTCCTGCCCAGCTGCCTTCTCCTTGCAATGCAGTGAGGATTCCGTAGCTCCCCGGGCAGGAGTTCAGGCTGCCCTTTTTCACGGTGTAATTGGAACGTTGCAAGCAGTTACGTTCCTTTCAGCCTCAGGTATAGAAGAAAACTGAGTGAGGGGTGAGGATTTGCCAGGGAAGAAGCCTCTTTTTGTCATGGTCTCAGCCTCATTTTGCTCTGCCCTACACCCCATGGGGCAGGGGGATCAGTGGGTGCCCCAGGTGAGGGATCAGTGGGTGCCCCAGATGGGGCTGGGGGGATCAGTGGGTGCCCCAGATGGGGCTGGGGGAGCAGTGGGTGTCCCAGATGGGGGACCAGTGGGTGGGCCACGTGGGGCTGGGGGATCAATGGGTGCCCCAGATGAGGGATCAGTGGGTGCCCCAGATGGGGCTTGGGGAGATCAGTGAGTGCCCCAGATGGGGTAGGAGGGAGCAGTGGGTGTCCCAGGTGGGGCTGGGGGGGTTCAATGGTTGCCCCAGGTGGGGCTGGGGAAGCAGCGGGTGCCCCAGGTGGGGGATCAGTGGGTGCCCCAGATGGGGC
>VWZG01001097.1:258459-303301 GCA_013396735.1 Grallaria varia | reverse complement strand
GGATGAGTGGGTGCTCCAGATGGGGCAGGGGGAGCAGTGGGTGCCCCAGATGGGGATGGGGGATCAATGGTTGCCCCAGATGGGGCTGGGGGGAGCAGTGGGTGCCCCAGATGGGGCTGGGGGAGCAGTGGGTGCCCTAGGTGTGGCTGAGGGATCAGTGGGTGCTGCTGTGCCCCCAGGGATCCCTCCTGCCAGCACACAGCAGGACAGTGTGCTGGGAGTAGAAACGTGGTTAATTTTACTATGAAAAATCTCGAGCTCCACAAAACAGTTGTCAGGGCTTAAAGGAAGGTTCAGAGTCCCCTATAGCACATTGCTAATAAGATTAAGCATTTAACGACACATCTTTCTAGTATTCTGCTGGGGAGCATAAGGTTTTACTTCATGTGCTCATTGGAATTAAGGCTGAAGAAAAAAACCCCAGTGTGCTTTTTGCTGGTTCTTTATGAGAAAGCCGTTGCCTGACCTAAATGTATATGCAAGTAATTAGGCGTCCTGGGTTACCCAAGACAGACAAATGATTAAGGGGAATGATAAGACAGAGCCACTAACGATGATGGGAGGAGTACTCCTAAGGAGAGGCATGATCTCAATGCAGGTTTGTGTGTCACACAGGCGTCTTTAAAAATAAACATTCTGCTGTTTCCTGAATCATGACTGTCCCTGATTACATCCTCCATCCTTTCCACCCTGTTCTTTTCTGCTTTATAATGGAGATGAGATAGTAGCAGGGTAATCAGTTTATGGGAGAAGATGAGCCTTGCTTTAAAATCCTCTTTGGTTTTTACCAGAAGAACTGTTGTATTTATTTGCTTACTAGAAACAGTGTTAAAATAACTGCAGGGAGGGTACCACTACCCTCTACAGCAAGGAAGCATTTTTTTGCTTTGCAATTAAACATAAAATTAACAGAATGGAATATATATTCATTATTACTAGCAAGTATTTCCATTATTAATTTTTTATCTTCCGAGATAGTTAACGCCTTTGACTGCAAATAAACAACGTTATTCAAAAAATGCCCCTCTCAGACACACTTTACTGGGAGCACCAGCTGTTCCTTATGCACTGCTGATTAGATCCTAGCATTCAAAATTAGTATTGTGCACGGTCTTTGGAAGTAGCTGTGGCTTTCACCACCTCATGCTTGGTTATTTTTGCATTTTAGGACTTCCAACTGGTGCCCAGCAAAAATCCTCCTGGATGTTAACTGGGCACAGGAAGGAAGAACCTCTCTGAGCACCCCGTTCTTTTCGCCCTTCCCATTACACAGTCACTTAAGAAATACTTAAAAAAAAACTTTTCATCTTAAAATGCATAATTTTTAAGCACTATTCATATTCAAGTGCCCACACCAGAT
Organism: Grallaria varia; assembly: GCA_013396735.1. Taxonomy (NCBI): domain Eukaryota; kingdom Metazoa; phylum Chordata; class Aves; order Passeriformes; family Formicariidae; genus Grallaria; species Grallaria varia. The sequence goes on along the minus strand of VWZG01001097.1, from coordinate 301,941 downwards.
CCATGTTTTCAGGAAATTTAATTGTGCCACCATTTTTGAGGGGCAAGCAGGGTAACATTTTCAAAGGTACCTCTGATACTCAGCATCTTAAGTCTGATTGATATGAAGCCACTTGTGGAAAAGGGATTTTGGACCCACTTCAAACTTGCATCCTAAAACGTAAAAGCAATCCAAAGAGAGGTTTTGCTTTTTTTTAAATTAAAAAGCCTAAGAGAATATTCAGTGTTTATCAACTCTTTCATTTGATAGAAAGAACACACTTTGAGGGAGGTGAAATTCAGATGCCACGTGACAGGCAGAATTCTGCTTAGCAAGAGGCAGCAAGGCACCATCCCCACCACCTGCCAAGCTGTAAGCACGACATAAATGCAAAGAAAGAATACTCCTATCTCCCCTGCAAAAACACTGTATTCTGAATTTTACTTATTTCTAGCTTCAAGAGAGACAATTATATATACATTCCATATCAAACAAGCAAATAAGAGTGTCCAAGCCAGACAGCAGATTAGATTTTGGAATAAATGAACCTTAATTATATTTTTCCCTATTTAAGCAAAATTATTTTTGAGCCAAACCTTCTGAAGCCAGAAAGTTCATCTAAATTTCCTCTTTGAAACACTATTATTTCTATCCATGCAATCACACTGAAGGAGATACTTCTACTTTCCCAGTAGGATGACCTTCCCGAAGTTACGCAGAAGAGGACTAATGCCGTCCCTTTTCTTAGAAGATAACCTAAACGAACCTTTCCACGGTGAGATAAGGCAGTGAGATATAAGGTAACAATTTTGACACCAGCTCAGAACCCAAAGCAAGGCTTCCCCCTTTCCATCACAGAGGGAAACTTGTAGACAGCCAAGTCTGGTAGAGGCAAATGTAACCCCTCTCTTTGACTTTGACCCACATGACAGACAGAGTGATGGGACAGTCTGAGTCCTGCCTCCACTCATTTTCCTAATGAACGTCTGGCTCCATTGCACCCCTCTTTGGGGTGCCTGTTTACCTGGACTTAGGCAGAATTTAAGTCGCCTGAATATGGCTCTTATTAACCAGAGCCGTTACCTAATTCAGTCTTGTTCAGGTCCTCATAACCCGGACCCATAAGCAATTGCTTTGACTGTCCTAAAACCAGTTCTTCTCAGCCCACAGGAATGTGTTCATCTTTCCATTCTAAAACTTTAATTTACTTTTAGATGAATCACAGATACAGAAAAAAGGTAGAAATCTTTCATCCCTGTGGAAGAACAGATATACTGCAAGTTAAGTCCAAGAGGAGAGTAATTAAAAAGGAACAGACAGGCAATAGTGCAGCTGAGTGCAAGGGTCAAGAAATCCTGGAGAAAATGTACTGGTTTTTAAATGACTAAAATAATTTTTCATAGAATTTTGATTAGCTTTACATAACCACTGGAGGGTAACTTTCCCTTACAGCACTTTAATCTGTTTCTGACTTCACTGGTACAGCTTCTGGCGTTAGAGATAAAACTTGTGTCCCTGCAAAGACAAAAAATATGTATCATGGCATAGTCCATTACAACCAAAAGGGCTAAAAGTATTAATAGATGTAGAAAGGGAGCATCATCACAAAACCACTTCTGTTCTTCATTTGGAAAGAAGATCGTTGATAACTTATGTCATATGAGGATGAAGAGAACTCATAGTATGGGAGGTGACAAGTGTTTTAAAAAATCTGCAGGCTCTGGTGGTCTGCCCTGAAGAGCCCCCAAAGTGTTGACTGGGGAGGTCTTCCCTTTCTTGGTGCTCATTCCTAATAACATTTTTAATGTGGAACTTTACTGAAGATGTGACAGTCTTAAAACAGAATAAGCAGGATGACACAATAAACTAGTTACTAAGTCTGCCATGAATCCTGGGGGAATATTAGAAAAAAGAGTATATGGGATCAAATAGAGACATGAAATAATCAGAATACAAAGCTAGGGATGATATATATAGTAGATATTAAAAAACCCAAACCAAACAAAAACTCTGCAAAACCCAAATGACATCTAACATTTTTTCCCTCATCAGAGGAAACTGAAGAGGTAGCACAGGTTACCATCAGTGTATTTTACATAATTATAATACATATATTCTCAGTGCAGACGTTATTCAGGCCATTTGGGCTTTCATGTTAAAACTATTAATCTAACCTACTACAAAAAAACACAGAAGAACAAGCCTTAAAGTTTCTAGAGCCAATTATCAAACTGGTCGTGTACTGTGTATCTTATCAAGGAGATACAAATCAGAGCAAATATTACTTTATTCCAAAGATTTTCTAATGACATCCTGAATTCTTAGCTTTAATGCATTTCATACTTGACAAAAAGTAAATCCACCTCTAAGGGCCTTTTTAATGCATCTGCAGAAGAAGTTCCCAAGTATGCAATACCCTACAAAAATGACCCTTGCTCAATAGTCAGAATGGGCAGGAACAGCTGCAGGACTTCAAAGAGTCCTACATAACGTTGTTATAAGGCTGGCATTTGCCATGTCACAGACTTCTAAGGAGCTTCTCAGCAGCATCAGGCGCTTCCCACAGGGACACAGTACCTACTTCTACACCTGCAAAGGACTGAGATGTCAGACGTTTTATTTTGGGGATATTAATACCTGGTCTTGCATCAGCTCTTTCTGATTGTTTTCACCGCTCTGCCAGAGCTCTGTACACTGAATTTCTCATTGAGCACACCTTGCTTTTCAGAAGGAATGTAATCGTGTCCCAGTGACCTATTTCTAAATATGCAAAACAAGTTTCCCGCAGCATCAGTGAACTCCAGATCCCTGGCAGTGTAGTAAAGTGTTTACTGGCTTTCATTAAGAATGCTCTGCAACTCTCACATGCAGCCCCAAGTGCAAATAAATGTGCCAACCTCTCAATCACACTGATAGACGCCCACCTATCGCCACCCACCACGTCTTCCATGGCATGTCACATATTCACGCTCTGCCCTTACGTTTTCTGTCTTTCATCACTGACCTACATATTTAGCTGTAAATATTGCTAATCACCTGCTAGTTTGCAGCTTCTGTGAGCGAGGGGCTGTCACTGCTCTGCCTGCTGGAGAAGAGCTGCAGGTGGCAACTCCCAGAAGCACAGACCACATCTTGTGAGCTGCTGGTCAGAGTGTGGCCATTCCCAGCAAGCCCTGGCAACTGGAAAGGCTACAGACAGCTGTTATAGTTCAAGGTACCCTGAAAGGCTGCCTCAAATTGTACTTTAGGAATACAAAGGCTAGGCTTGGTGCTGAATTTAAAATCGCCCATTTGGTGTCTCCCATTGTTTGCTCTTGTCTAAACGAGATAAATCATTAACTGAGATTTCACTGAGGAAAGATCCAAGCATGTCCTTTCAAGAAATTTGTTTTTTCTAACAGCTTTTAGGAAGTGCTTGCTTCTTCCCTGACCTACCTTCATGTAACTCCATTGACTTACTCAATAATTGAAGGTGATACAAGGCAGGAAAGTATCAGATGTGTCTATGTAATAACTGCTGGAAAGGTGAAAGCAACATGGCTAAAATAATTAATGACTAATTAGATTTATGAAAATGCAAAACTGTCTCAATACCAAACCATATAGGCAGAGCCTGAAATTGGCATTGATAAGGTACTAGAATATTTTTAGAAATAGCTAATCAATGCACAGTCCAGATTCAATGTGGCAATGCCTCTGTGTGCTCCACTGGCCTTTGGAAATTGGAGATGACACTTCTGTCATAATTAACAGTGATTTTCTATATGGTATTTTTGGCTTTTTACAATAAAAGTAGTAGTGCAGAAAATGTTCCGTTGTGTTCAGGATGAAACAAACCCAGTAATTCACTTTCAGCATGCTTCCAGGGCAGTACTGAGGTTTATGGATTTTCTGTTCACAGGTACGGATTATTTTAATATAAAGTGAGCATCACATGTCAAATATTTGATCCATTTGCTCAGGAGATTTCCCACACTGAGCTCTTTGTCCTCCTCAAACATACAGATTTATGAACTGCTGCCTCCCTGATGTACGCACTTGTGTGGTGAAGTTTCTCAGGTGTTGTTTTTCATTGGTGCCTCTTCTACTTTCAGAACAGGACATCCATCTTGTTGAAAGCCATCCCAAAGTCATAATCCTCAATCCAAACCCCCTTATTTCTAACATCCAAAATGTTCTTTGACTGTCAGCTACCAACCCATAACATGTGTACTGTCTCCTCCTTGCTGGACCTTCCAGCCAGCACACTCGTTTCCACTCGATCTTTTTCTCCGGCAGTACCACGACTTAGTGAAGGACATGTCCAGTGGCAGACAAACCCAACTCCATAATGCTTAATATCCCTCCCTTTGTTCTCCACTTGCTTTCAGAATTCCCAAGTGCTCGCCACCAATCTCACAATAGTTGTGTTCTGCTGTTTTCTTTACAGAAACAGATGTGAGGAAGCAGCAATGGAGCTCAAGAGAGGAAAGACCTTCATAAAATCCAGTGTGCAACATGAGAAAGTGCCATCGGTGCATACAGCTCCGACCAGCAGAGATGAGATGGGGAAAGACAAAAAGGCAGCTCTGGAGGGCAACCAAAGTGTGGCTGAAGTCCAGCTGGCGTGTTTGGCCACACACAAGAACTACAGATTTTCCACCAGAGCAACAAAGAATGGAGCTGGTGACCACAGCCTGGAAAAGTCATCTGGGTCCTCCTACAAACTTGTAAGGAAGAGTAAAACCCACGAGTGCGTCCCTGAGGCAGACAAAGCAGAGCACTGCAGCCCCAGCAGCAGGGCTTGCGAGGAGGGGTTTTCGGGAAAGGGAAAGGGCCGGCTTGTCAACAGCATCAGCTTTTCAGGGCTGTCCAGCTCCAGCAGTAAGAAGGAGTGTGTGGTCAGCCCCAGCCAGTCTGCCTGCAGCAGTCAGATGATCGATTACAGGAACTTTGTGCCACAGATGCCTTTTGTGCCAGCAGTCGCAAAAACCATTCCCAGGAAGAGGATTTCCCTCAAGAGATCTAAGAAAGGGCTCAGAGATATATTCCATATCAGAAAAAGTAAGCCAGAGAGCCTCACATTTCTGGTTGAGAAGGACAAGAGCCTGTCCTCTCCAGGTTGCAAGAGTGAGTTGCCTGGGCGTCTGGCGAAGTATCTTTTCAAAAGTGGAGAAACATTTGCAGCTGATTGTTTGTCACAGGACTGCTCGGACAGTGAGCTGCAGTCGGACTCCTCCTACGACTGCTGCAATGCCCTGTGTGAAGATGTTGCCTCCCTGAAGAGCTTTGACTCCCTCACGGGCTGTGGGGAAATCTTTGCTGATGAGAGCTCTGCTCACCTGGAGCTGGAGAACAGCAAAGACCTTCTGCTGAGGAGAAGCAAGCACAAAGACAACCCTGTGATGGGCTCTTTCCAAGGGGGTGTGGAGCAGCTGGCCTCTCCTGGCCAGAATGAGACTGTGGAATTTGCAAAGTTTTGGGACAACATCAACAAATCAGTAAGGCTACATCAGAGTGCTCTGTTCGAAAAGAAGTTACTGAAGATGCCTGGTTCTGACACAGAAAAGGCCAGAAGTCAGGCTGCTATATCGGTGACAGACTCCCAAGTGTCACCTGATAAAGAAGGTGACAATTCCAAAGACAGCTCCACAGAAACACCAAAAAGTGAAAACCAGGAATCCACATCCACAAGTGATGAAGGCTACTATGATTCATTCTCTCCTGGACAAGATGATGAACTGAAGGACGGTCAGACCCCTGGTGTCCCAGGTAGATTTCCAAGAGACAGCTACAGTGGGGATGCCCTTTATGAGCTCTTCTATGACCCAAATGAAGTCAAAATAAACCCAGTCCTCGACGATGACTTGTGCGCATCTGAAACTGTTTCAGAGCAAGCCATTGAGATCCCTCTGTCCATTTACAGCTTTCATGTTGGGGCTGAGGAGAACATGGCTTCCCAACCAACTCTAGACATTATCAGCCAGGGGTTTTTCCACAGCACATGGAAAGGCAAAGAATGTTTGCTCAAGCTCTGTGATACTGAGCTCTCACTGACTATGGGGATAATAAACTGGCTGCGAAAACACTCGGGACTCGTTTCCTCCCCTGACTCTCTTCAGAGTCCTCAATCACAGCCAGAAAAGGCCAATGATTCATCAATCCTGCCCAGTCCCAGTCCAGAGCAAAAAGGGAGCACAGGCACTCAGTGGGAGAAACCAAGCAAGGAAGAATGTAACACATTTGAGGTATGTGAGTCTTTGGATGAAAGCAAATACCCAACCCAGGCCTCTTCAGTAAACGTTGCTGAAAGAGACCACAGCCAGGACTCCTGCCCAAACACATCTAATCTGCATTTCCAAGGAAGAGAAGGGAGTCACCATAAGGATTTATCCACAGTGCCTGAGACTATGGAGACCACCGGATCACCAAGTTACCCACCACAATCACAGGCTGGTGGAGACAACCTGCATTCGTCTTCAACTGAGAATGAGAAGGCAGCAATTTCATTGGGATATGAGACCTCCGGAGATAAAAACCCACTGCCAGAAAAGCTGAACAGAGAGAGTTACTCCCAGAGCTCTGAAAATCCTTTATTAGATGATAATCATGAAGTAGAATCATGTTACTCCTACAAGACTGCTGTGACCTCGCTCCTAGATCCCCTTGAGGGGGAGGACAGAAATAACCCAGTGCATCACTCCCTCTCCGGTTCCTGTGACAAACCACGGCAGCCTCTCACCCTCAGACACTTCCAGAGCTACATCAGCCCCACACCAACAGAGAGCAGCACCAACATCGTGCAGCTCTTGGAGCACTGTGTAACACAGGTGGCATCATTAAAAATCAGCTTTGAAAACAAGCACCTGGAGGACAAATACATTGGGAACGAAATGAACAGTATCACTCATAAGATGTCTCAGTACAAAAACAAGTTATTGTTGCAAAATGAATGCAACTGCAGTGCTCCAAATCCAGAATACCCTGGTATTGCCAGCACAAACCAATACAATTATGAGACAGGTTTCCAATCCAGCAGTTTGTATTTGAAGCAAAATGGGGAACAAATTTGCTCTGAAGATCGGAACAGCAGGGCAAAAATCCTAGATGAGATTACTAGAAGCAAGATAAATTTTGAATATGCCCAGCTAAATAATCAAGCACTCTCCTACTTGAAGGACTTTGGTCTCACTCCAAGTGACTCTGCCCCTGCAACGTCTCTTAGCAGACCAACATTTTTGCCTCTCTTTAACTCCGTCTGCTCAGACGTAGCTGCTCCTTTCTCACACAGCGCTGCTGTCCCTGCAGCCGACCCTCTGCAGCCTGGGGAGGCCAAGCAGTGCAGCCCAGGCTGGGCTTACACACAGCTGCCCTGCCAGGGCCTGGCTGCAGGGAGGGCTCTGTCCCCTCTCCTGGAGGCAGCGGCCCCCGACACAGCAGTGACAGCCAGGAGCCACCAGTGACACACCTGCACGGAGAAGGTGAGTGCTCAGGGAAGTGGGAGGTCAAATGTGAAATGAGCAACATCTGTTCCCTTTCCACTGAGGGACCCTTATGGCAGCATCTGACATATAGAATCACAGAATCATAGAATTGATTGCGTTGGAAAAGACCTCAGAGATCATCAAGTCCAACCCTTGGTCCAACTCCAGTCAGTTTCCTAGATCATGGCACTCAGTGCCACGTCCAATCTCAGTTTAAAAACCTCCAGGGATGGTGAATCCACCCCCTCTCTGGGCAGGCCATTCCAATGCCTGATTACTTTCTCTGTGAAGAATTTTTTTCTAATATCCAACTTAAATTTCCCCTGGCAGAGCTGAAGCCCGTGCCCCCTTGTCCTATTGCTGACTGCCTGGGAGAAGAGACCAACCCCCACCTGGCTACAACCTCCCTTCAGGTGGTTATACCTGGGGTCTCTCAGCTACACAAGGAAGCCAGGGATCTGCAGCCTTCAGCAAGGGCTGAAGCCAAGGCATGCTCCACAAGCAAGGCTTGACAGGCTTCTCGAGAGAGGGGTTACAGGGTCTGTGCTGCCCCTCAGATGTTTGAAATCCTTGAGCCACCCTTCCACAGTACAGGGAGATCCAGGATCATCAGGTCAGAAACACCTCTGCTGTAAACCAGAGCAGCAGATGAAGGACACAGCCATTGTGCTGGCTCAGGTTTGGCTGTCACACGGGGCTTTAGGCCGGGGCAGGTACTCTCTGTACACACTGTCCCAACTCTGTGTCAGCTGAGAAATCCTCTGTCCTCCACCTGCTGAGAGGAGGCTCTTGCAGAAGTATAAAACTTTTGTTCTCTATCATGTGCCCTGCCAAATCTGGCAGAATGGCTGGACTCTGCCCAGCCCTGGCACTCTGAGAAGGCCCCTTGGAGGTGGTGGAAGACCAAGAGGAGGCTGCAGCAAAGGCCAGGGTGGAGAATTAAGGAACAGCTCATTATTGAACAGAAGGGTGCAGGGAACACAACACTTCTCTGGCCCTTGTTGCTCACAGCAGTGTGACTGCTTTCAGGTCATCTCTAAAAGCTTCCTAAGAAGCACAAACTAAAAAGGACAGTATTTCTCTCTGCATGAGGCAAGAACACCCTTACATTTTCAAGCCTGGGGAGATTCAGCCACTCACTTTGCTATTTACATCATTGTGAAAGTGACCTTGCCCACTAACAAGTCTCCCACTGCAGGTGGGGGTATTTTTTAGGGTCTGCATTAAGTTACGGGCCAGAGACTGTCTTCCTTACCCTCTATTAACACATCATTCAGTTATGATCTGTTCATCAGTGAATTATGTCTTCCTCTACTGGAAGAACGGATTTTGGCTTTTCTCCATTTTTGTTGCAAACTGCTGCATTTGTGGTGGTTCTGCTGACTAGTGAGTCACTTTCTTGTGTCACCAGATTTTTTTAGCAGAACTTGCCATTCAAGAACATGGCACAGTCCTTAGAACTACTTGCCTCTTTTAGATATTTCTGAAATTAAAAACTGAGTAACAGGCAAGGCGTGGTTTGTGCTCACAGCTAGTATATGTAAGAAACCAGGGCTAGGCACAGCTTTTTGGGGTTAGAAGAATAGATCAATGTATGCATTGGCATGATATTTTTGGTTTGTTGTGAATATTAATTCACAGGCTGCTGCTAAGAATATCCCTGCCTTTGCAGGCTAGGAATGCAAAGGGATTCTAATTTTGAGGAGTTGCTTTCTGGTAGAAACAGAGAAAGGGAGTCATAGCTGTGTGAGTGGCAGGAGTGGTAACAGACTGTATTTTTACACTGAATAAGACATAACACGAGCAGACATTGCTGGGCTGGGGGTACTTTCCTTGCATTGTGTCAAGTGGCAGCTGCTGTGTGACACCAACAATACCTGCCACGGCAGGGATGTGACACAGGTCACATGTGCAGTATCATCAGAGCCTCAGAGAGAAGGCAATTCAAGTTTTTTCTAAAAGGAAACTGTTGATTTTTATGGAGGTTTATCTAACAGTAAAAGGAATGGCACTTTCAAATGCAGATGGAATTTTGCATATTCATAAAATGACTGAGGACTGGGCTCATTTCAAGGGATCGTTTTACTGCAGGCTTGCTGTTTGTTACAATTTCTTACAGAAAAACAAGTTAGACAATAATTAAAATGGCATTTAACATGGTTAAAAGAAATGGCTGTGGTGACTGATATAAACACTGCCACGTGACCAAGTTTTCCTGCTCAGTACCTTCTTGCCTGCCCACGGTCCCAGATGGCCCACAGGTTTGTCGGAAATGTTCAATCTTTGTGAAGATGACTCAGGATCTTCGCCTTGATCGCGGGGGTGGCCGTGTAAGAGAGGCAACACACAAACGTGGTGGCGCCTCGGAATCCATGGAGACAGACATCACCCAGAAACACTCCTACGGAGGACATGACTGTGCAAACCCCAAGAGCTTATACGTGAAGAAGGGTTTAAAGTGCCACACTAGGGAGCTGTGAGAGAAGTGACAGATCCAGAGGTGGCTCCTGCTTTGTTCCTTAGAACAAATGTAGCCCCTGCTCCTGTCATGGACTCCCAGATTTGACGTGAAGGAGATGGGAAGAAGGTCAACTTTCCTACCATTTGGACACTTGAAAAGCTCATATCAAAGGCCATTAAAATCTCCATGTTTCACCAGCTCACCTCCACATGTCCCCATGCCCAGAGCAACAAATGAGCCTGTCCTCTCTGCTCCAACTACTGTGCAGGGTTCCCTGAGCTATGCTTGGTCTCTGGAGATTCACTACCCTGCTGAACACAGACACAGGGCTGTGATGAAGGATGGTATGAGAAATACCAGTCACACCTCCTCTTCCATTTCTCCTTTCCCTGGCATTTTTTGAAAGAAATCCACAAACTCCTTGTATCTGAGCTCACCAGGAATTTGAACCATGGCAGTAAAGAAACCCCAGGGGCAAATACCATCCTTACGTGGGAATATAGAAGGGTTATGTAGAAGGTGAGAATTGCCAGTAGAAAGTGCAATGAAAGGTATAATTTCCATCCCTCCTTATCTAAAATCTAGGACTTGGAAAGTGAATGCAGTTCAACCCCTGAATACAGGGAGGATTCCTAGATCTGTACATTCATGGATCACAGAAAACAAGCTGCAGAAGTTTGTGCTTTTCAACCAGATGTTTTTCAGCAGAAACTTCAACAAGGAAACAGAGTCCTCAAGCAGTGCATTGGGATGTCTTTCCCAACTCTTAAAAACCCTGGAACTAATCAAATAGAAAACACTGCATGTCATAGCAGCCAGACACAGGTAGAACAAACAACAGCATTTCAGACCACTGAGCCATTTCTACCACTTAATGGGGTTTGAACTGCAACTTCCATTAACTGGCAGATGTGGCAGAGCAACAAAACCCGTGCGTGCTCCCAACAATACATGCTCACTTCATTGAAATGCTGAACTGTCACATTATGCACCAGTTGAAGATTTTGGACGTGTTTCAGTGATAGCCCTGAAAGGAGCACACTGCAATAAGCTTGCCCTCAGGTCAGAAAAAAATACATAACTGTCTGTCAAAGAGAGATTGCTATAACAGATAGGGCAGCTGCAGATAAAAGGAGACAGTATTGCATGCGTGATTGCTGTTATCAAGGAACTGAGATTCAGAAGCAGATGAAATACAGCCTAGGCACTGCAAGGTGACAGAATAATGTGTATCTGATCCTCACCAACTGAAGGGCTACTCGCAGTCTAGGCAATTCCTGTAATGCTTTTTATTCCCTCCTCATTCAGTTTTATTCCTTCCTGATTCTATTTTATTCCCTCTCTCTTAAATAAGGTTGCATGTCATCTAGACAGATAATTTCTCTTATCTGCCAGGCATAGCGAAGGCAAACTGCAATATTTGGATTTGATAAAAAGGGAAAGCAGAATGGAGCCTCATCTGCTGTAGTTTATCGTCTGATAAACTACAATATTATTTCTCAAAATGGCCAGAGAGATACCTTAATAGGTGAAAAAATAAAGGCAGAATCTCTGTGCACACAGGAGGGAAAGTGCATGGTAACATTCAAAGACTGGTGTAAAAATCCTCCTATTTCCATGCCCCCTCCATGGCACAGCAAAGGGGTCATCTCTCCAGTCTCACGAATTGTAAAAACAATGAAATGCAGAGACAGCCAGCACATTCTCTGCACTGGAATTGCCTCTGGCTCTGAAACACACACCTGTATAATGTCGGATGCCCAGATCCCGTTGCAGTGAACTCAGTATTGAAATACCATCTGACAGTCCACCGGCCACACACACATAGACAGAGTCACACACACACGCAGTCACACACACACGCAGTCACACACACACGCATACACACAGTCACACAGNCACACACACACGCAGTCACACACACAGTCACACACACACACTGCTGCTCAGAGAAATGCTCCATGAAGTACAAACGTACAGCTTGTCACACAGGGTACCACAGGAGCAAAGAGCAGGGAGGCGGAGGTGACAGGTCACTGCCTCTGCTAGTACATTTGAGTGTTAGTCACCATGTGCCCAGATACTTGGGCTAACTGCTAAATTAAACGATTTTCTCCTTCATTAAACACTGTTGCTTCTGGACTTGGCTCTATCTCACTGCACTGTCTTCATGGTACTTTGTCATCAGTCCTTTCTCTACGCAAAATCAGAATTCTATTGGGAGGAACAAATGTTCTTGCCAGCTTACTTTCTAGAGAGGGGTTTTTCCCCAGAGTTATCAGCACAGATAATCTCCTAAATGGCAGATGCACTACAGTGTGTTTCATTTTAAAACTGAAGAAATTGATTTGCTGCTTTACCCGCTATTGCAGCAGGATGGTTTCCATGGATACAGCCTTATAGGGACTCTATTTTTCCCCTGTTGACAACAGTACAGAAAGCTAAATTCTCGTCTTCATTGCACCAGCATAAATTTGAAGCTAGGGGAATGATTCCCAGATTTAACCCTGAGAGCAGCAGCTGACTACCAGTCTCCTTCAGCCTTGAATTTAAGATTTTCAGGGGGATGGCAATGAAGGAAAAAAAAAAAAAAAGAAAACCAGTTTCCATGGACAGCAGCATGGGTTGAGGGATAGGACATCGAAAACAGCACACAGAGCCCCTGTATGAGAAATGGGGAGAAGTCAAGGCAGAGCACAAACACATTAACTGCTAATTCAGAGGCTTAGTGTCTTGCCTGACATTTAACTGCAAAACTACAAGTCAGGTTTGGGCTGTAGAAGTTTGACTGTAGAAGGCCTTAGAATTACCTGCATGGGATTGATCCTTTCATTTAAATGAAACAGTTGTTACCACTCTGAAGAAGACCTGCTTCACTTCAGTTTTGCTGAGGTGGTCAGGAAGGCAATGTGCAGACTCCACAGAACCCAAAGCCTGTTGCAATTGATGATGCACAAATTGAAACCGGAGCGTGGCAGGATCACAGTCTAAGGTTGGGCAGGGTTAAGGATCTTTGACACACACCCCCACCACCCCTTTGTTACGTTTTTCCACCTCACAGCCAACAGCGGGGGGAAAAAAAAAGATTAAAATCAAGTCCAGGTGGTTTCTGGGCTGTGCCACCCAAGCAGGGAGCTGCCTGTTGAGAAATCAGTGGCAGCACAAATTCTCTGTGACTCTGGTGTGGATGGAGAGGGAGCCGGATTCACAGGAGGAGTCATTAGGCTGATAAGGGGATTTATCTCTTAAAAAGTATGTTTGGTGGTTGTTTTAAATCATTTAGACATGAAAATAGCCTACACACAGTGGGGGAGAGAGAACCAAGGCCAAGTGGTTTCTGTAGATAATAAATCAAGGAATATGTCAAAAAGGTAAGATAACTACAGAAATTCGTTAATTAGACCAGTTCGAGCTGTTGAAAGGACTGGCTACAGCTGCATTCTGAGCCAAGTTGAAAAGGGCACAGTGAGGAAGACCCACAATCTTCATCCTCAAGACCCCCAAAGACCCCTGCCCAAGACCACTAGAAATCACTGCACAAACTCAGATAGGAGGGGCTTAGGGCAGAGAAAATGGAAATTACTTCCGGGAACTGATTAGAAAACCCCTGTCTTTTTCTAATAAAATAATGCAAATGTAGGGAGAAATAATGAATGTGTGCACTGTAATTGCATATAAACAAGCCTGTGAGCGCAGACAGGTGTGCACGTTTTTGGAGGCGCGACCCCCGTGCATCCAGCACTGAATAAACACACCTCTCTATAACCTCTTTGGTTGTGGGGCTGTTATTCCGCAAATCAAGGCAAAACACTGCATCAGAAATTTTCACAGCTTTTCAAAGACACTGTGTCCTCTGCTTTCAGCTGCACTCTTAGGAAAGACTTGATTGGGTGCTAGCCTTAATTAACCCTGGCGCATTGCATTTCTGAAATGAGGGAACATTGGATTTTACACAAACATCAAACGGGGCTTGTTAGCAGCAGGAAAAATAGTGAGGAAAAGGAACAGCTCTTCCTGTGTACTTTAAATAGAGGATGCTGCAATTTGTGGCTCTTGGAGAAGTACAAGCTGTATCTCTGTTCCTTGTCTATCCTGTCTTCCCTCGAACATACAGGCAAGTTGGGTTTTGCTGTGGAAAAAGCACCAAGTTGCTATAGCAACCAACTCTCTGAAACCCATTTATAATTAAGATGGTGGTCTAACCATCCAAAAAAATCATCATGGCTCGGCTTCGTGAACAAAGATTTGGGCAGGGCTCTATCCACGCTTGCTGCAAGCGCACTGATGGCTAAAGGGGCCGATGCAGGATGGGCAGTCCGGTTGCCAAAGGCACAGCAGAAAGTCTCCATAGGCGGTGTTGGTCAGGCACGGCTCTTTCTGCATTGTCTTTTCTCCTCGGGACTGATTCTATGTGTGTCCTCAAAGGAAGCAGCAGCGTTATGGGTGGTGTGTCTCCATGCCTCCCAGTTGGAGGCCAGAGTGAACTATCCAAAAAAACAGGTCCTGTAAACCCCCCAGCTCTGCAGCTTCCTAAGTAAAACCTGTGGTTTTACAGCGAGTTGGCCTGGTCAGGGCGAGGTTGGTTCGGTTGGATTGCAAGAGTGATTAGGATTTTTGGGAGGAGTTTGCTACTGAGATAGGAAAAAGATGTCAGGAAACAGCCGGGTTGCAATTTAAGGCTTCTTTTTTGGCTAGATTTCTTAAAGCTTCAATAAATAACAAGATAGTACTTGAATCCGCTCAGCTCTCAAAAGTACTCTTCAACTATAATCTGTAAAATTTCAGATCACTTAATGAATCATATTTACAAATTTTAAAATGCTCTTAGCTTTTTTCCCCTTTCACAGTTCAAAACGTCTTTTACTTTAAAATCACACAATAAAATTAATAATTTTTCTGTTTGAAAAAGGTATGTGAATTTTCCCTTTAGTGTTTACTAAAGGACACGTCAGCTAGACTGTATGATTGAAAGTGATCCTTGAATCACAAATTAAGAGTGGATGAGGTTTTTTTAAAAATGAAATTTATCGCTGATTGAGGGCTGTATGATGAGAATGACATGAAGGCTTTATGTTATGAAATTTTATAGTGATAAACACATCTACAGACACTTAAGAAGAAGATTTCTCTCTTGCTCCCTTGACCTCTGAACTTTACAGATTTTATATTATTGAAGATAATGTACCCGTCAGTCTATATAAAAATTGTAATGTGCTCTGCCCACAGTGGCTTGATCAAATAGCCATCAAACTATGCAAATATAAAATTCTGGGGCAGCTTATTGTTTTTCAAGGAAGATTATACTCTGTTATAATGTGTTTCAAACATGCTTAATAAAAGGCCATTTAGGCTTTCAAATACGAAGCAGGCTTTTAAAAGAAATCCAGAGACAGACAACTTTCATTTAACTGAATGAAGTTTAGTTTAAATATTGATTGCTCATACTTTACTTCCATTTTCCTATTTCGTGTTTGTTTCCTTGGTGAAAAATGTGTGTTTTCTCTTTAGTTCCTCGAATTTTTAGTAGCCATGTTCTAACGTTTTATAGACTAGGAGTAACCTCAGAACCACAAACTGCAAACTGAGCCCTCCAAAAAGTCTAGATTTCATGATCAGGAAAGAAAGGTTCTACCTTTTCAGCCACCTTCCAAGAAAAGATGCTTCTTTCTAGCTTGGCCCTACCCCTTACACTCACCACTGTCTACCAGAACCCCGTTCCTGTTCTCCTGGTCCTGTCTATGCCCTAACTGTGTTTTAGGGAAGCTGTATTATTGTAAGGCCAAATCCCGTAGCTCAGTTTCAGCCTAACAACCAGTAAACACAATTAGGAATTTTTATTGATTTGAACTGATGGGATACTGTTCTTAATACCTGTGGGAGTTCCTCAGAAATCAATATCACTAATTACCATGACAAGTGTGCTCATGTGAGCCATGCTGTGTTCTGCCTCCCCAGATCAGCAGGGCAGCACTCTTCCCTGAGCTGAAATGTGACCTCTGACAGGAGGTTTACTCTCTCCCTTTATTTGATAAAGAAAAAATGATAAAGTCTGTAATTGCATTAACTATTATTGGATACGAACTATTATTGACTTAAACCCTGAGATGCAGAGTGACCCCTGCTGTGTTTTGGATTCTCCACAGGCAAATGATTAAAACTTCAAGTTGCCTGCACTGGCAAAAAACACCAAACAACCCAAAACAAACAAAAAAACGCCACAAAAAAACCCTCCCTGCTGCAGTTTCTCCATTTCTTTATCTAACATTATACCTCCAAAATCAAAAGGATTGGAATATGAGGCAATTCAAATGAAGACACATAAATCATCTGACTGCATATACACTGCAATTATGGTTTTTCATCTAGGAAACATAAAAAGCTCTACGCTGAAAGTCAACAGTGAACAATAAGTCATTACACTTACCCATGCCCTATACTTCAAGCTTTGGAGATAAATTCTTGCAAAGTACAACCAGTCTCCTGTAGGAATACGCTCTAAAAGTGCAAACTTTACTGCTGCCCCCCCAACCAGCCTGGGGTGTAAGGGCAGGAGACAACCAGCCTGGGGTGTAGGGGCAGGAGACAGCCAGCCTGGGGTGTAGGGGCAGGAGACAGCCAGCCTGGGGTGTAAGGGCAGGAGACAACCAGCCTGGGGTGCAAGGGCAGGAGACAACCAGCCTGGGGTGCAAGGGCAGGAGACAACCAGCCTGGGGTGTAAGGGCAGGAGACAACCAGCCTGCGGTGTAAGGGCAAGGGACAGCCAGCCTGGGGTGTAAGGGCAAGGGACAGCCAGCCTGGCGTGTAAGGGCAGGGGACAGCCAGCCCAGCACAGCATGGCTGGGTCGCTCCTCACCTGTGCTGAGGACCAGGTGAGCCAGCAGGGAACAACCAGCCAAGGCAGGAACACAATGCCCTGCCAGTCAGCACCGCTTGGCTTGGCCAGGAGGCACCAGATGGCCCTTTTGGCAATTCAGGGAGCCACAGACAGGATTTCAAAGCGGACGTGGGGGCCAGACCTGCACTGAGGTGCAGTTACTGTAGCTGAGCTGACAGAGGAAGGAAGTGAAAGGAACACTGAAACCTGTATGATCTTAGGAAAGGCCATAAAAATGTTTATGAAGTGCTGGTAGCTGTGAAACCTACAAGTGTGACAGTCGATGAGGCACATCCGGATACGGGGAGCTAACCCTTTACTTAGTAGGGATTTGCTCCCCCATTGTCCCCCTCCACATGGTCCCCAAGATGCCCCATAATGAGCCACACAGACCACAGGAGAGGAAGCAGCAAGAGCTTATTAACATGGGTAGAGGTATTTAAAGGTTTTAGGGGGATTCGAGCTACTACAAGTAAGAACCTGGGGATAACAACCAATAGGAAAGGGTTAACTAAGGGACAATAGAGAAACTTAAACAAACTTCTTCAAGGACGAATTCCTTCAGGCCTGGCTGGTGAGATAAGGGTTTTCAAAGGGAATTTTGGGAAGGAGACAGTGGCTGAGAGGAAAAAACACAATGACTCTATCTTTACCCAACAGTAAAACTTCAGTTTTTAAGGTACTTGGGTTACTTCTTCATCTTCTTCACAAGCCCATTTCTTACAAGATTTTTTCCATTTCTGATACTGCAGGTCCTCTGCCACGTACAAGTGAAACATTGGCACCAACCTAAGCAGCACAATGTAGGCATCCTATAGGCATTTCTGTTGTTGGACTTCTCAAGGTCACCCACCTCTTTCCACATGTGCCCAGGATACCCGGGCAGTGTTGTGCTGGTTTAAAAGTAAACCAGCAGGAGAAATGAACCCAACTCAAAAGAGTTTAGAAGTCAGAACTACAATTTAATAAAAAAATTACGATAGATACACTGATACAAAGGAAAATTGGTTTCAGCCCTCAAAACCCAGTTGTACAACCCAGCCCCCTGGGGCACAAACAGTATGGTGCTCACCAGCCCCTGTGCTGAACACCACGTGGTCCCCGGAGTCCAAAGCAAAAAGTTTTCCTTCCAGAAGGCTGGTGGTCACAGTCTGGTTGAGAGTGGCAGTTGCAGTCCTGTTGAGGTGCTGGTCCTCCTCTCAATCTGACAAGTGAGTGAGTGCCCCAAGTCCCCAAACCCCAAGCTTATATATGCTTGGGTTCAGATGGGAACACCCAGTACCTCCCCCAGGGTGAGGGGTTTCACAATGGGCAATTTACTCAGTGAGTCACAGGATATTTTTGGTCTACTTGATGGCCCATTAGCAGACATGACCCCTCAGGTTGGGTGTGAAGGTGTTAATGACTCCTGGAGGGGAGTTATCACACCTGAATCATTGAAGACAGGAAACCCTCTTATCTCTGTTTTCTCATGCACCCAGTTCATAGCCTGAGGTGTCGGGTGTGTCCTGGGCAGCTGTTGCAAACAATGCATCATTAACAGTTCATGATAAATGGCAGAGAGGGGATGGAATACGCAGTTCCAGTTACATTCCCACAGGGATAAACTGGTCCCAGCCACTATAACTAGGACAAGCGTACAAGGCAGCTGGTGCTCCCCAGTGAACACATCTGTTCCTGTGCTCCTGTGAGACACAGGTTCCAGCAGGTGCTGACAGCTCTCCATGATCGGGGCTTTTCAGTGGGCTGGGAATATCTGCATAGTGGTAAAACCAAAGAAAATACGGGCTCTGTGGAGGGCACTGCAGTAGGACCAAATATTTTCTGCATGGAAGAGCTTCCATCTGGGTTGTCCTGCTAGAGCAGTGAAGAACTGCAGACAAGCCAACATTCTGGGAGGGCAGAACGTCAGACACAGCACGTTCCCACACACTTCCATCATGAGGCACCTCAGCCAGCCCTGTGTGCACAGTCTGCCGGGTGCCCAATCCACGGATCACGGAGCATTAGCTGTAACTGCAGACCCGCTGCCCGCTCTGAGTCCACGCCGGGGGTTGGTGGGAAGCGTCGCTCCCTGCGGAGCGCAGGCACCGCGCTATCCCTTCCCATTCCCTCTTCACCGTCTGCTTCACTGCCCAGCCACCTCCGGGTTTCTCCAGGCCTGTGGCATACACTGGGCACAGACTTTGGCCCGAGCATCGCCGTGCTCCAACCAGCCAAATTGTGCCGTCATTGAGGCCGGTTCTATTAATAAACGCACCGTTAGTCGCTGTGATTTCTGCTGGGATGCTACAAGTGTTAAAAGAGTGAATGCCTCACGTAGCTTCCAATTAGCTGGGAAATGTTTTCTGGTTCTTTGCCTAGAAGGACTCAGACAACAGTAGCATTGTTAGCAATGAACTGCCACCTCCTAATGTTGAGTTACAAGACTTAGTGGGTTACTAAACTACCACTGACCTTTTTTTTTTTATTTTATTTTTCTTAATTACTCAGGAAGCTTTTGAAGAATGCTATAAAATAGGTATTTCAAATTAACAGAAATTGGGACAGTATGTATTTAGAATAGATGAGTTTATTTGCAACTCTGTGGCACGAAACTATTGTTCAGAAAAAAAAATAAGAAAAAGAGACAGGGTTCCTAAATATGTTTTAGACTGGCTTCCAAATCCACTCAGCAAAACCAGTCTTATTTGCAGAAAATTACCTTTAGACAATTGTAGACCCTGAACATTCTCCATTAGGATGTGGGGTCCAATTTCCTTATTCCTGAACAACCTCTTGACAATTCTGTGCTCCTGCCCTGCTCCTGCCTCCTCTTTCACCTTCCTCAGCTTTGATTCCTTTCTGCAGGAGGGGCAGAGATGCAGCCCTGAAGGGCTCTTTCCTGCCCCCAGGAAAGAGGATGCAGAGGGAACAGTTTGCTCTCCGCCTCCCTCTGCTTTCCTTTGTCTGTTCTCTGGACACCAAGCCACAAGACTTCAGGAAGATCTTCCAGGAAGGGACCTCCAGACCCTCTTCTGCTGCTACTGGACCCCCTGCACTGCTCTTAACTATATGTCTCTTTGCCTTGAAGCAGAGAGAGCATCTTACCCTTAACCTGACACGCAGGCATTGTTGTCTCAGTCCTCATTTTTATTTAATCAGCTCAGGAAATCTATAGAAAGTATCCTGTTACCTAATGAGAATGTCACATGGCAATCACCCCCAGCGTACAGATCAATAAACTTCCCCTAAGAGCAGTTTGTCACCCGTCCTATCCCGCAGCGATCCACTGAGGGTTAGAACTGAAGGCACAAAAATTCAAAGTGAGCACAATACAGTGATGAATAATGGCCCAGTACAAACCAATTCTTAGTGGAAAAGAATCCTGCCATAGAGGGGGCTTTCTCCAGCACCCAAGAAGAAAATCCTTAAGTCAGTTAAGACCTAACTATTATAAAGCTCAGTGACATGAACATTGAAAACCTTGTTTTACTCTGCTTCCTGACAGGAGATTCCTGACTTTTTACAGGAGCTAGTTCGTTCCTTAGACATAAGTCTACATTAACATAAATACACAAAACAGCATAATCTATTGAAAAATGTACTGTTATTGACACACAGAATACTTCTTTGTGGTTTTGAGGCATGCAAGAAAAATCCATCTCAGGGAGAATAAAAACATGTGTGTTCATCCAAAAACATCAGAAAAGTTCATTCCTGTAACTTTATTTATTTTCTTCACTTTTTCAATTGTGCAGTTTCTGTATTACAGTATTGAGAAGAGCATAGGTAAAGTCTCATTATTGGAACAATTTGCCAGTATTTCGGGTATGCTTTCAAATTTCCCTTCCATTAGTTGGCAGAACTAGTAATGGACCCAAGTTTAAGTGAAAATTAGAGATTTCTCCATTGGGTTATTTATTGGGCAGTGGTGGTACATCTGCTTCTTTAAGAAAACTCAGTTCTGCTTTGCTGTGACCATTGTTTGATCTCGCTTCTTGCAGGTTTCCACATTTAAAGTTGCTCCTGGTAAAAGGCTAAACTCCCCACTGGAGCGTGCTAAAGATCAATCCAATTTTAGGGAAAAGCATTAACCAATCAAAGCTGGCTAACGGTGGATCTGATTTTGCTTAAAGGTCAGGCTTTTCTTCAAACACAATCTCTGACGATGGGAAGGGGTCACCAGTGGGACTGATCTCTGTTTGCACACCACTGTCAAATACCTTCCAAACTGGCAACTCTGAATCAAATTATAGCTTGGCATTATTTCTTAACTGCATTTCCAAGAACATAAACACCTAAGAGTACAAAGCTCACTGAATGACATCCTTCACCGCTTTCTGAATATCTTGGGTGCTTTGTGCCTTGGGAGCTAACTGAAAACATTCACCAAATCATTGTGTTTTTATCAAAATCCCAAATTTGGAAAACCTCTGCTCAGCTCATCCATGGTATCAATGAGGTTCGCTTCAAAGAACAGCAAAGTGTGAAGGCTTAGACTCAATTTCTAGCAAATAATAATTAACAGAAATTACAAGATTCTGGAATTTTTTCATGATAATTCACAGGGCTGAATTTAGACCTTCCATAGTTCAAGGGTGTTTCTGAGTAATTCTGTTCTCATAACTGAGAGGAAGACAGTGAGAGGCATGATCAGATAGTTATGACAGACAGAAACAAACTGCTGTCAGGGAGTTGTAGAGAGCAAGAAGGTCCTCCCTGAGCCTCCTTTACTCCAGGCTTGACACCCCCAGCTCTCTCAGCTGCTCCTCATCAGACTCATGCTCCAGACCCTTCCCTGGACACACTCCAGGGAGTGTCTTTCTTGTTGTGAGAAGCTCAAAACTGAACACAGGATTTGAGGTTGCCTCACCAGTGCCCAGCCCTGACCTTATCTCTCACACTTTTGCTGATACATGAAGGCAAAGCAGTAAGCTATGTACTAGTGGAACTCAAGTGTCATTGGTGTCACTTTCTCTTCTTTCTGCTCCAAGTTTTCACTAGAAATTTTAGCCATAAAATATAGAAAACTTAATTGTACTCGCTGTGTCCTCCTAACCTCGGAAGTGGCTTTCTGAAGAGGATGCAAATGGAAACTTGAAATGGGACACATTATGCAGTTATGATGCCTAAGTAGCCACTTTTCATCTTTTAAATAAAACAGGATGTTCCCATGCTGTGTAGATCTGCTTTTACAACGTAGGGGCCTTTTAACTGATTCATCTGCAAGAATACAAATGCTTACTAAACACAAATGATAACTGTGTAAGTCGTCTGCCTTTACCAGGTAGAGTTCCCTTCCCCAGAAGGTCAGGATTAAGAAGAATGCCACGTTCAGCTGAATGTGTTGCAGCTGGACACCCTTGGACTGAATTTCCCAGATACTCCAACTCATTCTGTGTTCACATCATTTAATGGGCATGCAAGTTTACAATAGAATGTGTCCTAATATTTGAGCATGGGGGGAAGGGTTACAAAACAGCCTGTGCTGGGTTATGAGAAGTAAGCAGGTCAGTGATTCAACATTTTCTGACGAAGTGCTGAGTTAAGCAAACTTAACGGGCAGTCAAGATGATGGTAAATCACAGACAGATTCTCAGGATTGACTAAGGACCATAAATCCAGTAAATCCAAAGAAAAATTGTGTGGAAAGGGAATACTTGGTTGGCTAAGACAAAGCATTCAATAGCATTATAAAAAACTGTCAACACGTCTGGGTCACATTGGCCAACTTCCAGTTGGCAGAGCAACTCTATAGGGTCTGAAACAAGAGAGCATAGAGCAGCCTACAACAATGACTGGAAAAGAGGAATGCAAACGTGACACAGAAATACTGTCTTCTCCATTCAGGGCAGTCCTGGCAGAGCTCAAGTGTTACTGCAAAAAACTCAGCTGCACTTGTGCTTCCATCTTTTCATTTACCTCTGGGCTGAGCCTGCTTTTAGAACAGGTCCAGTAACCCCAGTAGTATCTTGCATGTTTGCCATCATTATCCAAGCTGATTGACCTGGATACAAGATCTGTGGCTCACAATACCAGACTCTGGTAATAACTAACCAAAAACACCTTCCAGAGTACACAGAAATGGTGCATTTAACATTTAGCATTAGAAAAAACTCAGTGTCTCAAAAGAAGGATGTTAAACCACAGAAAGGTTTGCAGAATAGGAACTCGATGTGAGGCTTCTCCTTGGCAGAAAAGCCAAGGATGGCTTCAATTCTGGAGCACTTGGAGCTCCAGGAGTCTGTAGGAGTCACTCATTGCCCTTCAAGAGGAAGGGAAATTAGCTCATTTCTCAACACAAAATCTGCCCCAAAGTTCACAGCCCTTGTGATCTGCTGGACCCCATCACTGGCAACCCAAGTGATTCAGTCTGGCAGGAACCAAGAAGTTATGAAGCCCAAAGGAAGTAACTTGGGCATTTGCCCTTTGCCTACCCTGAGGTGTTGACCGAGGCATGTCCTAGACTGACTCACTGCTTTTCCTTCCTTTTTTTTTTCCTAAGAGACTGCTATTAAGCCAAACCCATATAGCCATATAGTCGGTTCTAAATATCAGGGTCATCAAACTTACAGAACTTACTACAGCCCAGACCAGTTGCTGTTTTTACGTCGTGAACACTGCCAAACATAGCCCAGGCAGACTTCCTTCTCCCTTCCTCCCCACCCCACGCATGGCTGACAGCTACATTTATCACGTTCACAGCCCTCACAGTTAAAAAAGGAACTTACCTTCCAAAATAAAACCAGCTCCTTCAGCAATGTGAATAGTCACTTACACTATTTAAGATGTAATTTATATTCATCTCTCTAGTTACCTGTATGACATATACTGAATGTAAAAGCAAGTTTTGAAAACAGATCTTTTTTTAGTACATTAAAAATAAGAAAATCTTAGAATAAATTCTTAGTTTTATTTGGATCACCATTTACCTTTTTAGCTTGCCAGAGGCAACCGAGCTTCTTTAACAAAGAAAAGCCTGATCTATTGCTGGAGTTTGACTTACAGTATAAAAAAAAGCAAAAATACAATGCCAATATTTTAGAGTGCTGCAGAAACTGTTCTTTAAAAACATCCTACCAAACTGGATCGGTTCTAAACAGCAAGCTGAAAACACAGGACTTTATCATCAGCATCATCATCACTGCTTTTCCCTATAGACCTATCAGACCATGCAGACTAAAATTCGAAGTCTTGTGTGTCTAAATTTAGGTTTTAAGAACAGATCCAAAATTCTGACTCAGCCTATATATTTCAGGGGTACATATTCCATTGGGTCAGGCTATCAGGCTATAAAACAGAGAAATTCTAATTACATGAAGAGAAGAAATGGAGGGATAGTTGAAATCATCCTGCTATCGAGCTAACTGCAGGCAACAAGGAGGGCATTAAGTGGATCAGTTCATCAATAATGGACTGTGGAGACTGAACACTAAGTAGGTCAGTGGTACATATTTCTGTTTTACCCTTGGATAGTCACTCAGCAGCCTTCTCACAGTGAACTCACACTGTCTCCTTTGTCTTTTTATCACAGTCTTCAGCACCACAAAATTTACCAAATCCTCCCATCCCTGGTGAGAACTCATGATCTGAGAATGTGTGGGGCTTGAAGCTGGGCAGTTGAGGCTTTCCAGGAAGGTTGTGCTAAGAAGTGCATTGATATTCTTTATTCTCTATCAGCTGTGGGCATGTAAAGAAACAAGCCTGTGTGGCTTCTAAAAGGCACAATTCTGCATAAATCTAATCCTGAATTGCTGTATTAAATGGGATGCCTCTCATCAACGAACGTTGTCACAAATCCATGGAGATTTTTCCAGAGACTTGAGTGGGCTCTAAATCAACACCTAACATGACTAAACCACAACATTTTGTGCTACTTATATGAAGCAATACTGATAACTGCGTTACTTTTTGTTCTTTTGCTAAAAAAATTACCAACAAAAGAATGGAAACACACTGTTTTGGAAGTCCCACTTTTCCTTAGAGGCTGCAACAAATGATTTTTTAATTATTTCAGTTAAAGGAAATTTGCTTTTTCTTCCTCTTTTTGAAGTTGTTGCCACAGGGATAGAAGTGGAAAGCTGCCCTGTCAGCCTACCAGATACTTGCTGAGTCCGTACTGAAAAAATTTCAAAGCCAATAGAAGAGAAGTTGACCAGTTCAAAGGCAACATCCTCCAGCCCTGCAGGAGAGTAGCACAAGTGGAAATGCAGAAGCAAGTGTCTGTTCAAAACTGGGGACAACCGTGACATTCAATGCCTTCTGTAAGAAGGCCATTGATTGACTCACAGAAACCTGCAGCAGGATCCTTGCTGGGCACGGTAATAACCAGCCAGGAAATGTGATAGCCAAAGGCAGTGTAGGAAGCCAAACAGTCTGTTAATCCCAGAAAAGATTTAATAGGCATTATTTTTTGCTGCAACCAAACTAAATGGAAAAAGCAAAATCAGAGTTATTATTTCTCTAGGACTTCACATCTGGGGACATCTCAGGGTGGCATCCCACACATCGGAAGACCGAGGGATTCCATTATATAATAATTGAAAAGATCGGATATTAGTCTGTCTGGTAATTTCAACTGTTAAATAACACTTCCTTTGGGTTAGCATGGGCACCAGCTATTACAAAATAAATTAGTTGTTCTGTATGGATAAATGTATCATAGTTGCATTCAGAGAAAATAAAATTTATTCCTATCAACCAAATTATAAAACATTCCTTATTACTTTTGTTAACTCAAAGCATTTATTTGGAAATGCATCTAAAATTAATAAATACTCCTGAACATAAACATTTAAAATCTAATTTATTTGCCACCCCAGGGTGTTTTCATTTGTTTTCCTCACTCTTCTTAACTGAATAAGTAATTTACGTGAGTAATGAAAATAATCTGATTGTGCAGCTTTTAATCTATTATTCAATAGCTAAAAGGAAAGTAAAAATCACCCTTTCTATCAATAATTCAGCCTTGGTGCTAATGCAGCCATTGAGCTGTCCCCTCATCCGGGCCTCATGCATTTTTAATGCTTTGGCTCTTTGTTGGGAGGTCAAAGATGTGAATTGTGGTTAGAAATACACATAGAAATAGAACACACAAATAGAAATAGTTACCAGGTGTGGGAAGGTCAACTGAAGGAAATATTCCTATTGCGAATGAACAGATTAAATTGGCAGGACTGTAAAGGAAAACTGCACCCTTGGGTCCTCTGTGCCTGACTTCGCTGAAGAACAAAAAGACAAAGTCCAACTCCCAGCTGGTAAAGAACCTGGAGCTGTCGGCAGTCCCAGTGAAGAGCTGGACAAACTGCAGCCAGCTTGATCTGACGGTGCCATGTGTCCCAGGTCAGCCTCTCCTCACTTACTGTTCATCAGCCTACCTGCATCCAAAGCCACGTGCTGGGCCAGGTGCTCCCTCCAGAGATCCACAAAGGCCAAGGATCGGGTGACAGCCGCACTTCCCTCACAGCCAACTTTTTACTGCTTTGGATGGGACTACAATTTGGATACCTGTCACCAAACTTCAAACCTGGACTGCCTGGAGCAGAGCTTGGCATCGCAGAAGTCTAGTTGGTGTCTGTAGCTCTACTTGCAGTGCTGCATTTTTAGAGAATGGCTCTTTAAACACTACAGTAGTTTTTGGACCCTTCAGCTGAGACCTGACTAGCATGGGCGACCCTACCGGAGGCACAACCACCACCAGCATAGCTCACAGCCTCATAAGGGCACGCAAGCTTCTCCCCCACAGCAAGGGGGTGTCCATGGAGAAGGACTCTCTAAAACAGTACCTCAGCCTTGGCCATATTGACTACCATCAATGGTCCACTCTGGCCTTCAATCAGGAGGCATGGAGACACACCATCCATAACGCTGCTGATTCCTTTGAGAATGCACGCAGGATCAGTCTGGAGGAGAAAAGACAACGCAGAAAGAGCCGTGCCTGACCAACACCGCCTATGGAGACTTTCTGCTGTGCCTTTGGCAACTGGACTTGCCCATCTCACATCGGCCTCTTTAGCCATCAGCGCGCTTGCAGCAAGCGTGGGTAGAGCCCTTCCGAAATCTTCGTTCATGAAGCCGAGCCATGATGATGAGTTTTTGGAGCCCCAGAGGTATGGATGGTGTCCTTGTCCATCTTTCTTGCAAACTGCGAACTGAACACTTGCAAGAGCAAGAACTTGGTTAGCAAAGCTTTTTTTGTCTGCTAATTACCCCCTCTGAGAGTGTAACTTTCTCTAATGGTACAGTTGCCTTCTTCAGGAAAGATCAGCATGTCAAGTAGTCTCTTCAGGAGAGCTCTGAGCTCAGGGGGGCACCATCTCTCTCCTCTTCAGGGTGGCACAGAAAACTCTTCTGAGTTGATAGAGAGACACTGATGAACTTTTAGACCTCTCTCATGAAGTGGTGCATGGGAGCCTGGCCCCAAGGAGCTGCCGGTGGCTTTGCATGCCTTCCTATTCTGTCAGGCAGAGAGATTCTGGTACAGAGATGGGATCCTTCCCACATGTTCCTGGACTAAAACATTCCTTCCCCAGTGGAGAGGCTCCCCCAGTCAATCTTACTCCTCTGCTGAAGGGTTGATAAGTTAGCTGAAGTTCTGCACTGGAAATGGTTCCATTTTATTTTTACCTCTTTGAACTCTACATGACCCAGCATTGTTTATGACAGAAAAAGTGAAGGATTTGCCTTATTTCATCATGGCTCAAAATGAAGCCAATAAATTTGGATGTAACACTTGGCAATTTCTCTCCAGCTCTATTTATTGCTGTCTGCCCTTCTTCAATAAGAGGAAGTGATATTAATTTGGTCCTGCGGGTGGAAGCATCCATTTTACATCTGGAATTGTTCCAGATGGGAAATTAGCCTTGCTAGTCTGTGTGTCACATCACTGCTTCATGTAGATCTGCATTGCAGTGAAACTTAACAAAAACTTCTATAGATCTACATATTGACCTACCGAAACAATATCGCAACAACTGGCCTTATAAATATGCTCAACAGGTAAAAATGAAGAGGATTTTGGAAGCTCTAGGACCAAAGCTAGTTGACCGTAGAGAATATTCAAGCAAAAGTCAATTTCAACTTCAGTTTTGCAAGAGCAAAAATTAAAGATCACATAATCTTTTCGGTTGCTGCCGTGACCTCATTTTCCAGACCTGGATGTCTGATTTCCTTCCCTTTACCCTCCTTTTCTCCCAGTGTTAAGTGCTGTACAAACAAAAACCTGGTTTGGGGTCTGTACTCCAAAGGTCTAGAAATGATGTCTAGAAATGACAATGCAAAGCAAACATTCATAGATGGATACAGATGGAAGGAAGAGTACAAGGGAAATGAGAGTACCAGTCAGCCCTTCAGAAATGGAAGTGTCATCTTGTGGTTTCATACTTTCAGGGATGGACTTCCAAACACAAAAAGCTCCATAGAACAAAACATTACATTTCTTCTTTGGAAGCATAACAAGGAGACAATGCAGACTCATATTGTTGACTTATAAACAAGAATCAGTGTTTAAGCAGGCTAGGATACCACTGACAGGATAGAGAGTCACCTTCAGAAGGCTTGCAATGGGTGTCAAACACCAAATTATGGATGTTATAGGGTAAGATAAATGAAGGGAAATGCACAAAGCAGCAAGTATTTGGGTTCACATAACCAGAGAGAAAAGTACTATTTTTGAATGGAAATGAACAGGTAAGACTGTGCTTATCAAGGCCAGAGGAAAGGGAAATTTTGATACCTTAGAAGTAATACAAATATAATAAGAATGACAGCCTTAGATAGATGGATAAAAGGATTTTATGCACAGGATAAACCAGATGCAGACACAGCCTGAATGTGAGAATTCTGAGTCAAAAAAGCAGGGCAGTGACTTGCAGGATAGTGGGCTGCACCCAGCCAAAGAAAAGGAGCTGGCTCAGGAAAATTAATTGCAAACATACTTCCCACCAGTTTGCTACTTACTACTGTTTTCTGGGGGTTGTTTGCTGACCCTAACTTTGGCAAGTCAGCAAATACACCATAGGAGTGCAACACAGAGATGACACAGGATTCACTGCAATCCCGCCTGACTGTGCCCTGCAGACACGGCCAACAATCAATGAGCCAGATGCAATGGCAACTCTGCTAACTGCCTGTAAATGATGCATGCTTTAAAAACTGAACAATTTGGGAGACTCTATCGCATTCATTACCATTTCAATCAACAGCAGCACAATGGAGCACTGACAAGATTTAAATGACTATCCAATATAAATAATCTGAAAGGCTCATGATAACTGGGGAAGAGATTATTTAGAGACTATTTTATTATAGGCTTCCTATTTGGCTAAGATTTTGCACATGTGAACTTTTGCATCAGCCATAGCTGTGCAGGCAGCTTTTTCAGAGAGAGAGATAAGAAAACAAATAAGGTTGAGGAAGGCGTAATGGAGGCATGGAAAATTGATTTCCACACTGCCTCTGACCTTGACTCAGAGGTTGAACATGAGCTGTGAAGCAGACAATGAGGATGGGAAGAAGCTGGAGACAGCAAAACCGCAAACTTTGTTTGGAATCAGAGATTACAGACAAATTCTGACAGCCTGACCCTGCCTCCACAATCAAGTGCACTAACCATGTGATGATTTTTTAACTTGCAGGGACTGTTGGGTATTTATGAAAGCACAACAGAGCTCAGGCACTATTTCCCTCAGAGAGGGATGTCATTCAAGTCACTCGTGATGAAAAAAAAAGGAAGAGAAATTTCTGTATAATGTATCCCATTGTGATAGTTCCATTTGTTCACGTTCTCACAAAATATTTAATCTAAATCATTTTCTGCTCTGAAATTTTTTAGGATGGGTCTGTGAAAAGATTCACAGAAAGAATGCAGTCGTGAAGGAGGAGAAAAACATTGGTCTCTGGGAAACTGCACATGATGCAGTTCAGAAAGGCAGGGATGAGTGGCTGCCTGACATTTGCAGTTTGTCACTGAGTTCTGGGGTCAGGTACAAACCGCTCTGAACTGTTTGCTCAGAATTGCAGAACAACCAGTGACCACGTTACCACTAAATTACTGTTTCTCCACCAAGAAGAAATTAAAGAGGCTCTGTCTTAATTTTCTTTTTGTGTCTTTTCTATTGTGTAGTTTGGGGAAAGGAGGGAGTAGCAAGTTAGGTGATGTCCACGCTCAGAGTGCCTTGTCAGCACAGGTATTATATATTACAATATTATGCAGTATATTGTGCTGGCACAGCATTCCAAGGGAGATGCAGCTTGTAAGAGCAATAAAAGATTTTTGCAGCATAACTTCTTGATTACCTGTGAGTGACAAGTTGTTTTTTATGCACAAGCGACTTCAGGTCACACCCCAGATGTTGACCTGTGCCTATCTGCCTCATCACAAATCCAGCAGTGCAGTCCTGGCCTTTGAGCTGTGGAGGAGCCTCTTCTCTACCTAGAAAGCACTGCTTTGGTTTCTTAAGGTTTCTGGAGTGGCACGTAAAGGGTGGAAAAGGACAGGGAATATGTACTAACTTCCCTGTCTAAAGCTCATTCTGAATGAGAATTTGAGGTCTACAAGCAAGGAAAACTGCACAGTGTTCAGCGATGTAATATTATAGCATCAATCAATATTACAGAGATGTAATATTACAGCATCAAGGTGCTTTGGCCCCTGCACAGAGATCCTCTGAACTGAGGGGGCACCAGCATGACTGCAGTCTTTCTGTGTAGGGGGTCAGCCTTCAGCAGGACTAAAATCCAAACCACTATTGCCAGTAGTATTGGGAATTTCCTACGAAATGTATTTCTGAATTAGAAGTCTCAGTACTTTTGTCAGTGCGCAGTAGTGTGCTCAAGGCACTGATCTGAAATGATACATGCTCTGAAAAGGAGGTGTCTGGGAAATGAAAATATTCCAGTTTTTAAAAAAATCGGCCAATTCATGAGAATAATCTTTTAAAACTAAGGTTTTTCATGGAAAGGAATTTTCTGAGTATCTCCATGGCAGACCTGCCACTGAGATGGATTATCCGCCTGTTCTATGCATGTTGCTTATGATCAATTGTGTTCTACTGTAAAATATTCTGGGTAGTGGGGTGGTTTTCCTATATTACTGGAAGCATTTTTTTATTGTTCCAGTAAAACTGAATTTTCACAAATAATATTTAAACTTTTGAAAAGTAGTGTATTACCCATCTGAAAGTCATTCCCTCAGAAAATCCCCAGCTAACCTCCAATGTACACAACCAGCTGGAGCAATTAGCTCTGTGTGATAGCAGAGCTGATAAATAACATTGGTATCAAGGTTACAGCAGTTCGATGGCCAGGCGAGACAAAGAATGCCTCGGGGCATTCCCTTANGGGGGGGTAGGTATGGGGTGCTGGCACAGAAGTCTCTATTGATCTCTTAACTAATGCTGTTATTAAGCTTACAGTCCAGACTTCCTTGACTTAGAATCTCCTCCTCCTGTTCCCCTTCAACTGCAATCACCAGGCTTTTCTCTTGGTTTGGAGAGTCCAGACTAGGTCAGTCTTCTATCAGATAGGTGGTGAATTTCACTCATCTAATCACTCCCAGTTCTGAGGCTGAGATAACAGGCATGTCTTTGTCCCAGATGAGAGAAGAAGAAACCTTACAATGCAGGATTCTTCATTCCAGGCCCTTAAGGGGACAGTGGCCCTACATTCTAACTCACTCC
The DNA here is from genome assembly GCA_013396735.1 of Grallaria varia. Classification (NCBI taxonomy): domain Eukaryota; kingdom Metazoa; phylum Chordata; class Aves; order Passeriformes; family Formicariidae; genus Grallaria; species Grallaria varia. Next base: position 270,504 of record VWZG01001097.1, on the reverse strand, counting down.
TGACATTAATAACTCCCAAGACACTATTCGCTCTAGCAAAGGCTACATCAAATATTTTTTTAATAGATTTCCTTAGGCACATGAGCAACTGATCTTGCAAAACATCCCCTCTGGTCTTAAAGGGCCAGTGTTCTGCTGCAGCCAACAAAAGATTGAAATATGTTCCTTAGGTATGACAAAAAATCACTGACAAATTCAAAACACGTGCAAAGAAGCTTAGAAATTCAACTGATAGCAGAAAAAAAAAAAAATCACACTAGAAAAAAAAGAAAAACCATCAGATGTGATTGTAGGAGGAAGGAACTGAGACTTGGGACGTCGCTGAGTCTATCCCACAGTTTTAACTTGCAGGTAGAGCTGAGATGTCATGAAAACTGCATCGTAAAAGAGGAGCTGCTCAGGAACTGAGTATTTGAATAATGCCAGTAAAGACCGAGCTGATATTCACCCATAAATTCCAGGGAATCTGCAGATGCAATGACTGAGCTGCTGCCTAGGAAATACTAAAACGTCAGACATTCTGCGAGAGAGCTGGACTTAGTAAGGATGATGACCTCGGAAACGAGAGGCTGCAGAGCCCTCCTGCTCTGCCTGGCGCACTGTCCGGACCCCAAAAAGCAGCTGTGAGACCCCGCCAGGACCCGCTGCCATCCCCGCCGCTGCAGCCGCCGCAGCGCTGCTCTGCTGTGCCACCTGGTGCTCTGCGGCTGCCAGCGCGCTGCTGCTGCGGGGACACGGGCACCCGAGCGCATCCCTTCCCCTCGAACCCTCTGAGCCCAGCCCAGCGCGCTGCTGCTGCGGGGACACGGGCACCCGAACGCATCCCTTCCCCTCGAACCCTCTGAGCCCAGCCCAGCGCGCTGCTGCTGCGGGGACACGGGCACCCGAACGCATCCCTTCCCCTCGAACCCTCTGAGCCCAGCCCAGCGCGCTGCTGCTGCGGGGACACGGGCAGCCCTTCCCATCCAACCTTCCGGCACCAGCGCAGCCCGCGGCCGGTGGCACAGCTGTACACGGGACACGAAAATACTGGGATGCTCTGCTGTCTAAATCCACTCTGGATCCTTGAAAAGGCAGCCGTGCTCACAGGTGCTTTCAGCGAGCACAGGCGCAGTTTAGAGTTGGTTGCAATTCATGCTGTTGGGTAAGTTCTGCATCACAAGCATTTCTCCCTGTTGCTACCAGAGCCGCTGTGCTGTCTCCTGTCCTTGTCCCTTTGGGCTGTCCCAGGGCTCAGAGAAAGGAACACATGTTGAAAACTTCCCTTTCCTCTTACCAATCCTGATGCTGACATAATATTTTGAACAAGCACATCACCACCCTGAGTTTTTGACTTCATCATGGCTCGGCTTTGTGAACAAAGATTTGGGAAGGGCTCTACCCACACTTGTTGCAAGCGTGCTGATGCGAGATAGGTAAGACCAGTTGCAAAAGGTGCAGCAGAAAGTCTCCATTGGTGAGGCACAGTTCTTTCTGCATTGTCTTTTCTCCTCCGGACTGATCCTGCATACGTTCTCAAAGGAATCAGCAGCGTTATGGATGGTGTGTCTCCATGCCTCCTGACTGGAGGTCAGAGTGGACCATTGATGGCAGTCAATATGGCCAAGGCTGAGGTATTGCTTCAGGGAGTCCTTGTATCTCCTCTTTGTGGCTCCTCTCTTGCGGCAGCCGGTGGCGAGTTCACCATAGAACCAATCCTGATGCTGACATGTAATATTTTGAACAAGCACATCACCATCCTGAGTTTTTAACTTACCTCACTGCAAAATGGATGTGACATTTATTTCACCAGGGTGACAGGGCTTTGGGGTGATTTTTCACCACAGATGGGGCTTTAGAGACCTGCAAACTACATTACCCTAATCAACTGACAGAAACACCTCTCTGAAGAGAGGGCACACACTGTGAGATTCGCAGAGTGCATTCAACAGAAAGAAGCCCAGCAATCCAAACAGTTGAAGAAGACCTTTACACTGAGCAGCTTTTCACGTCATTTTTCCCGGCACATTCTAAACCCCTTTGCTTTTTTTCAGGAACTGCCAACATTCAGGTTACATGGGGACTTTCAGGTGCCAAAACTCTCATTTTTGGCAAGCATCCTGGATGACTTTGGCACAGCAAAGGAACTGTGCTTCTTACCAAAAAAATCTTAGGAATGCCACAACTTGGGAGTCAACCTGCTAAACGTCTCCCTGCAGCCGACCTGGCCTTGTCAATCCCGGCATGCAAAGCCCAACCACAAAAATACATCTATTATGGAAAAATTCTGCAGCTTGGACCTTGCAGCCTGAGGCTACTCCAGCAGAGCCACAGAGGGGACGTGGCTGGGGCCCAGAGCTGGAGCTCAGCCGCGAGGTGTCAGTGCTCCCCCAGCAGTGCCGGGCTCGGGCTCCATGGGGAAAATCCACGGAGCGCTGGGAATGAACACACGCCACAGCTCCCGGTGGCACTGCACAGTGCAGGAGAGGGCAAACTGGTGCATTGATCCCTTCTGACCCATGGAAAAACTGCCTCCAGATCAAGGAAAATAAACCGTAGCAAGCTTATGAGCATCGCAAATTCCTGTGCTGGCCTGCCAAATCCTACTGCAGTGTTTGTGTTTGGGATTCTCAGAGGATTAGACCTCCTCCCTGCTCGGGAAGAGCGCCCGGGTCAGCGGAGCGGGCAGGAATGCAGCTATTCCCAGCAGCTGCAACATGGACACATGGGAGCTGTTTGTGCTACTGCCTACAGACAGAGGGGCTGGTTGTGTACAGGAGACCCAAAGCATCAGTGTCTGGGTAACAAAAACCTCCTGAGCATTGCAGGAGTACAGGGGAGTCTTCCACTTATATTTCCAGTTACATGAAGTGTAAATAGAGATAGTAAGAGGGCACTAATAGTTTGTAATTTAATTAAGCCATCTATAAGCACATTTGAAGATTTTTCTCGTTTCTGCTGTGGCTTTTATCACTCGAATTTCTAAGCCTCATGTGTGCTTTCTTCAGAGTTTTCACTGAGAGCAGAGCAGGAGTGAGCTCCTGCTGATCCATGGGGGGCTTCAGTGACCAACCCTCCTCTCAGGAATGCCCTGGCCTGTCCATCAGACAGGCTGCCCTCCCCTGCCTGCCTGGTCACAGCTCTGTCACCCGCTGCTCACAATGGACAGAGGTTACCAGTTGGCACGCAGGAACAGAGAATGCAGCAAAAGCCATACTCTGAATTGCATCTACGAGTGCCTGGAAGTCTCAATACACCCGAGAGCTCCACCTCAGCTGATGTGGTAACATTTTTAGCAGTACCTAAGGCAGGTCCCTAGCAAGATCCATCTAGGGGAAGAGTAGGGACATTCTTTCCTCTTCTGCCTCACTCAACGTTTAATCCTGGACTTCTTTACATTAGTGTCTTCCAACCCGTGAAGTGAGTCACTTAGATGAGCTCTAGAAAAAGACTCCACCTGGAAGAGGCCCCATAAGTGACACCAGAGAGAAATAGATTGATCTGTCCAAATCTATTTGCTCCATTTTAGTGATGCTGCTGTCTGAGGCAGAGATGCCACAGGAAGGGAACAGGACAGCAATCAGGAAAGGGAAGGCTGAGAGGTCTGGGCTGGGTCAGTGTGAAAGCTGCAGTTGCTGGGGGAATACTCAAGCCAAACAGAACTGAATGCAGATTGCCACCTTCAATTCCTCAAGGTGAGGTTCCTCTGCAAAAAGACTGAGAAACCATTGTGTTGCATCACTGGAAAGAATCAGTTTTAGGAGTGGTGAGGGCTCTGGGGATTGCTTTACTTATCTCATGAAAATTCAGAAGCTTAATGACAAAACTCCTGCTAAAAAGACACTTGCAGGTAGTGGGCACAGGGGACAACGTTGACAAGGTACCGAGACCTGTTTGTCCTCAGCAGCACAGAAGGTGCATCTCCTACTCCACAAAGAGCCACTGAAATGCAGCTTTGAAGGGGCAGTGTAGCTACCCCAGGGCTTGTGAACTGAACTTTGAGAACAGGAGAAAATGAGAGTGAGAGATGGCTGAGGAGGGGAGGGCTCCTCTAATTTCCTGTGCTACAACACAAGGCCCTGACACTGTTCACAGCATTTGCACCCTCTGCACTCAGAGCATTCTCAGCGTGTGTTACAGTCAATATTTTCATGAGCATTAAGGTAACAGCTTTACTGGAGCTCCTGGAAGAGACAAATTTTGATGCTAAGCACTGCAGTATTCTCTGACTGCAACCCTATTTTCTTTGAATCAACAAACCAGGAAATTCTCTTGTCATTGCTAATCTGACCCTGGTTGCATTCTGGTGGTAACCAGTTTTTATTTCTGGTTTTAGTTATTTTCCCTCCTTCACTCACCAATATATTTTCAATAAAAACTTGAAATAAATACATGAACCCATAAGATGTTTTTGTTTATATTGCAGTTGCAATGCTGAAGATGTAGATATGGATGTCCCCCCCAACATGTGATACAGCACGACACAGTTCCAGGACGCTCCACCAAGATCAGACTCAACAAGGATTTCTCTCTAGAGATCTCACCAGAGGTGTTGCAGCAGAAAACCATCCTAGTCTGTCTAACTGACTGATACAGTTAGGAATTCTGACAGCCATGCTTGCAGGTGGCTGGTAACCAACACTCTTTTCTAAACACAAGACCAACTTCAGAAGGATTTTGAAAAAAGCCATGCCATGACAAGATTTAAAAGACACCATATTTCTGTCACAGCGTGCCACACAAAAACTGAAAATACCGCTATATTTTTAAAACAGAGGTATGTGCAGAATGAGCTTTCACTTGGGAAGCTGTTATAAGGAGGTAAAATTGTTTTTTATGGTACTAATTTTTCTTTAATTTCAGAGAAAACCTTAATGTATTTTATGACAACTGTTTAACCATCTTAAAGCAACAAGGTCCTAGACTGCAGATAATATTGGCATGGCAGGACTTACTGCCTGGGGAAAGGTATTTTTTAAACAAATAAAAGTATTGGGAAGCAGAATACAGTATGCCCTATGTTATCTGAAGTCATGTATTTATCATAGCAGAAACTGTGAATAGAATAATGAGTTATACTTGAAAATCGTCATCAAAAAAGATAACTTCTTTGATTCTGTTTTAAATGACAGAAAACATGTTGTTTATATTTGTGATAATGGCTGCAGTTAATCTTACACGAAGTCCTCTTTTTCTAATCTAAAAGCCAGTCTCAAAGGACTAGATAAGATACATTGTTAACCCAGTTTTCAGTTTTTTGTGGCATCCTTGGAGCCAGTTTTACAGAACAGTTGTTGTTTTCATACCCCAGTTTGAACCTGGTCTTGGCTCTCTCTTACTCTGAGGATAAATTGAAAAAAACAACTATGCTTCATAAATGGAACCCAATGATCCAATGGTCCCATGTGGCCATGGTGTGTTTGAAGAGATTTTCACAACCTCCTCCCCCAGTGTTGTGCCTCACACAGCATTTAGAGGCAATATCTTTGTCCTGAGGTTTGCTGTCATGTGGAGAAGTGGAAGGACTTACGAGGCTGGGAACGGCAGCAAGGGAAAAATACCTTGGATTAGATGCCTGAATTTTGATGTCTAATGTTAAGATCATTTCTACCTTCAATCATTTATAATGTAAAGCACATGTAACCACAGTATTTAAGAGATGTCTGCATTTGGAAGAATTTGGATTTAAAAATGCATGATGCTTCAAGATTATGATGCTTTAAAATGAAATCACATCCCCTAGATAGGCAACTTTCTCAGTGTTACTCTACACTAAACAAAAGGAGAGCTTCTCTCTCCAACACCCCAAGACTGCCAATACAAAGCAATTACCAGAATGTAGTCAATTTACTACAAGTATCTCCTGAAAATATAAATTAAAGATATTTAAGACCCTCTTCCATGGCACAAAACTACATCTCTGAAAACTGCTCAGAATTTGCCATTTAACCTTTAAAAGCCTAAAATGCCAAGGAGTTCATCATGTGGGGACATTCTTTCCAGAAATACTAAATGACATATTAGATTTGAACTAATAAACTAATATTGGGCTTAAAATTCCAGCAACAGTCTGAACAAAAACTAGTTGTTCCTAGCAGAAGTGATCCCTTTCCTTTTGTAATTACTGGAGTAGCCTCCTTCCCTCTCTTCAACTCCCCAACACTCTTGTGAAGGAGAGCCTAGAGCCTCGAGGGAGCAGAGGCAGAATCTCCCAACCTTGTAGCGCATTGCACATCTCTTCCCTGGATTTCAGGTTGAGAAACCAAAACCATGGAGGAAAAGGAAGGCAACAGAAAGAGAAAAGCCACTTTGCTGCCACATAGTATTTCAAAGGAGACTTTTATTTCTCTTGTCTTACAGGTACAGAGCAACAAATGATTTGCCCAACATTATTTATCTCCCAAACCGGTGTCCTTATTATTCTGGTGCTGCTCTTCTCACTGTAAGTCCTGCTCCTCTGTTAGAGCTACCCCGTTCTTGCTATTGCCTGCATTAAAGGTGTTCAGATGTCCTCTCTTGTGGTCTCTGCCCTTCACATCAGGAGAAGCCAACAGGTTCCCACTGTAGGACTTCTGCTGCTTTCCTCAGTGACTCTAAAGCTGGGCTCTGTGGATGGGCAGTGGCTCCCTTATAATACAATCCCCATGGAACATGGGCTTTACTCTTCTTATGCAGGCCCAGCACTGACACACACAGCCTGTCCAGGTCCCTCTGGATGGCATCCCTTCTCTCCAGCGTGGGAACCACACCACACAGCTCAGGGTCATTGGCAAACTTGCTGAGGTGCCCTCAACCCCACTGTCCATGGCACCGACAAAGCTGTTAAACAGCACCAGTCTCAAAACCAGCCCCTGAGGAGCATCACTTATCATTGCCCTCCAGCTGGACATTGAGCTGTTGGCCGCAATACTTCGAGTGTAACCATCCAGAGAATTCCTTATCCACTGAGTAGCCTATCCATCAAATTTTTGTCTTTCCAATTAAGAGACAAGGATGTCACGTGGGATGGTGTCAAACAAGTCCATGTACATGATGTCAGTTGCTTTCCCTTTGTCCACTAGTCCTGTAGCCCCACCAAATTTGTCAGGCACAGTTTGCCCTTGGTAAAGCCATGTTGGCTGTCACCAAACACCTCCATGTTTTCCATGTGCCTTAGCACAGTTAACAGGAGGATCTGCTCCATGACCTTGCTGGGCAGAGGTGAGACTGACTGGCCTGCAGTTCCCAAGGTCTTCCTTTCTTCTCTTTCTAAGAACAAGAGTTATGTTTCCTCTTTTCCAGTCATTGGAAACATCACTGGACTGCTGTGACTTCTCAAATATGATGGATAGTGGCTTAGCCACTTCACCCACCAGTTCCCTCAGGCCCTGCAAATACTTCTCATCGGGTCCCATGGACTTGTGCACCTTCAGGTTCCTTAGATGTTCTCAAACCAGCTCTTCACCTACAGAGGACGGTTCTTCATGTTCCCAGTGCCTGCCTTTGCCTTGTGTGACTCAGACAGTGCGGCTGGTGAAGACCAATGCAAGAAAGGTGATTGAACACACAATTTCTCTGTGTTCCTGCCAGACTACCTGTTCTTGCTTCCATCCTCATTAGGCTTCCTTTTTGTGTTTGTCCAGGAGCTCCTTGTTCATCCACGCAGGCATCCTGGTGTTTTTGCCTGACTTCCTCTTTGTTGAGATTCGTTTCTTTTGAGTTCAGAGGAGGTGACCCTTGAGGATGAACCAGCTTTCTCGGTCCCCTCTTCCCTCCAGGGCTTTATCCCTTGGTACTGTACCAAGCAGTTCCTTCAAGAAGCCAAAGTCTGCCCTCCTGAAGGCCAGGGTAGTGAGATCGCTGTGCAGCCTCCTCGCACTTGCACTCTGAGGCTCAAAGGTCCTGGGTTCAATCCATGCTGCCAAAAGAACAACCGAGGATCTGCATTACACACCATGGAAAAAATGCCTGTGGACAGCCTGTTCATGGCTGCTGGTGCAAGGTTGGGGAAAGCTCAAAAATCTTCCAGGCTTAATCAATCTCCATTTTAAGAACCAACAGATTATTTAGCTCCTCAAGATCATATTGAATAAAGTGTTTGCCAAGATTGGCTGTAAACAAGTTCAGAGGATAATCTTTAATTTAAACTTGTTATATTGCACAAGCAATGTGTCCTTAACAAATGAAGACACGCTAGTGAAATGAATGTGAATATTAAATATTCCCTTCACATGAATATTCAATTGCTTATGCAGTGCATAGCTGTGAGAACAGCTTTGTTCAGCCTGCTGTCAGCCTAACATACCATCATCTCCCTTTGGTGTTAGATGGCTTTTAAACTTTTAAATGGATACAATGGAAAATTAAGATAGGTTATGAAAACTTCTGTACTTGTGAGTACAAAATTTCTGAGCAGCTTGTATGAAACTGCTCATCTATTTCCTCTCCTGCTCTTACAGGAACAGAAGCAGTGACCGGTTGTGTCCACACATAAGGTCAGAATAATAATTAAAAGAAGAACAATGCCTTCGTGCTAAAGGCAACCTCCAAGGCAAAAAAAAAGACTTTTCCCCCATCTTGTGGCTCAATAAAATATACAAAAATATTCCGGGAAAATTATTTTTAAAACCCTATATTCTCCTGAAGACATTGCTTCTTTTAATTCAGTATTCACTGGAGTTTCAGAGGTATTTTTGGAACTCCCAGGACAAAGACTAGGTACTAGAGTAGCCTTAAACTCTCACTTACTGCTATGAATATAGAGACCATTCATCAGTTTATAGAAATGGATTGCAAAGAATCTCATACCAGTGAAAATATCTGAAAAAAACCATAGGAAGAAATACCAGGTCCACATGAACTGTCAGGTAAGTGTTCCTTCCAAAAGCAGAGTATTAAAATGACATTCTGGTATTCCAGTTAAATGTAAGTGATGTGAACTTAGGAACAAGTCCTACAGTAATACTTTGCTTCACTGACAATATTTCATTATTCTAAGTAAGCTGGAGCATTTGGTGGCAGGATATTCTATATGCTTACACTTTACAGCAAATGCACAGGACACACAATAAAGTTGCAGGTAAAATGAGAGATATTTAAGAGAGAACAATCTTACATATTCTGGCTTCTACTTAATGAAAAGGATAAAACTCCTGAATGGACAATGTTCATGCATGGTACATATTAAAATATATATATATGCATAATGAGTGTGTATACACATCTAAAAAGAGGATTTGTGCAAACGTTAAATTCAAGAATAGGGAAGAAATCTGAAGCAGGTACTTTTTAAAATCTAAGTAGCAGATTAATGCAATTTCAGTACATACATGGTTTATTATGTAACTAAGATACATGCATTTATATGCTGTTTAACATATTTTGTTAACTATTTTTCATATATGTCATATCTGATGTACATATGCTTTATGTATTATATTTTAGTTACCATATTCTACATTACATATTAAAGTCACTTGGATTCAATGTTATGTTTGGTCTCTAATCAGCATCACTTTATTGTTTTGTATGACATCAGTGAATTACTATTTTCCAGCATTGCAAATTCTTTGTTCAGAAAAAAACCCAAACCCTTCCTACTGCTTATGAATAATTTATTTTCTTTAAATCTCCAGCCTATATCAAAGGCTTATAAAGGCAAAATTCACTGTTTCTCCAATTCTTCTCCTCTGTGTGGGAGAACCTGACTTATAAGTCAATGAGCCCTCGAAGAATCACAACATCAAGACCAAAATACTACCTACTGTAATCTTATCCAGAGGAAGTTAGTGGATTATCAAGTGTATGTCACTTAGAAAGTGAATTAGTTTCTAACCATAGACACTTACTGCTTTGAGAAGTGCCATGTTTAAGAAGGGAAGTTCTGGGCTCTCTGAGGAATTTGTCCTGATTTAACTACTAAATAAGAGCTCATCCCTACCTTTTTCCACATGCTTTATGAATTAACTGATTGACTCCTTGCAGAAAGCACTGATTTCCGGGCACACCTGAAAGTGGGCCATCTTCAAAAGTCTTAACTGTCTGAAGAAATAAAGACATTAAGGCACACACCAGAGTTTGAAGTAACTATGTAGATATGCACAGTATATTTGCCTTCTCTTTCTAACTGTGGGAAGACATTTAAGTGAAATGATATTTACAAATACTTCAAAATTTCAGCAAGACAAAGATGCGTCCTTGTTTAAGTTGAAAAAACACACTGTTCAATTTAATTTTCTGTAGCCATTTGAAACATAACTACTCGGCTCTCTGCTTTATAAATACTGTAACACTAAGAGCTGGCAGAAACGTTCCTTCAGTTGCTACCACAAAGGAAAGTGACTAGTTAATAGAAAATTGTGACGATAATATAAAACTACTGTTAATCCATATTCTACCCTAGTTTCAGATTCATTTTAATTTACATGCACTGCGAGTGTCACCTGAACTATTGCAGCATTATAGTACATTTTCTAATCTGGGAACTCCAAACTGACTCTCCCTGTGCCAATCACCACAGCATTTCCACTTGAAAGTCAAGGAGTACTCAGGATGCTAAGCAGGTCCCTAAATAGTAACTTTAGTCTTATATTGAGTATTTAAATTGATTCAGTCATAAGTATCTGTCATTCAATTACAAGGACTTTTTAGAGCAATAATTTGCTTAATGTTAGCATAATTGTATCCATGCATTAATGTTCTTAAGTAGAAAATCGCAGAAGGGGAAGGAAGAAGGACAATTTTTCCATGATGGAACATGAATACACTGAAAGCGGGCACAATCCGAAATGCAACAGTAATCACTCAAATGCACGGGAGAACAAGTCACACTTTCCTATCAGGAGGCCTTTAGGAGGTAACTGAGAACCCTCATCAGCTTGAGCAATGAGGAAGGCAATGACAGGCATGATAAGGAAAGGAAAGGTTGATAATACATTAAGAAGGAGCACCTTTATCATGGAATATTCTGAGTTGGAAGGGACTGTGCCAGTTTAAAGGTAAACCAGCAGGAGAAATGAACCCAACTCAAAAAAGTTTAGAAGTCAGAGCTACAATTTAATAAAAAGTTTACAATAAATACAATGATACAAAGGGAAAGGAGTTTTAACCCACAAAACCCAGTTGTACAACCCACAAAACCCAGTTGTACAACCCAGCCCCCTGGGGCACAAACAGTATGGTACTCACCAGCCCCTGTGCTGAGCACCACGTGGTCCCCCTGAGTCCAAAGCAGAAAAAGAAAAGGAAAATGTGTTTTCCTTCCAGAAGGTTGGTGGTCACAGTCTGATCAAGAGTAGTAGTTGCAGTCCTGTTGAGGTTCTGATCCTCCTCTTGATCTGATAAGTGAGTGAGAGACCCAAGTCCCAAAACCCCAAGCTTATATATGCTTGGGCTCAGATGGGAACGCCCAGTACCTCCCCCAGGGTGAGGGGTTTCACAATGGGCAATTGACTCAGTGAGTCACATGATATCTTGGTCTACTTGATGGCCCATCAGCAGACCTCAGGTTAGGTGCAAAAGTGCCAATGACTCCTGGAGGGGAGTTATCACAGCTGAGTCATTGGTGTGAAGACAGGGAATCCTCTTATCTCTGTTTTCTCATGCACCCAGTCCATAGCCTGAGGTGTCGGGTGTGTCCTGGGCAGCTGCTGCAAACAATGCGTCATTAACAGTTCATGATAAATGGCAGAGAGGGGATGGAATACACAGTTCCAGTTACATTCACACAGTGATAAACTGGTCCCAGCCAGTAAACTGGGACAACAACCCACAAGGATCATCGAGTCCAGCTCTTAAGTGAATGGCCCACGTGGGGAACAAACCCACAACTCTTGTGTTACAAGCACCATGCTCTAACCAACTTTCTTAATACATATGGAACAAAGAAAGGTATGTGATCACAGAAATAAGCAAAACACCAGGAAACACACACGGGTGGCGCACCAGGGATGTGCCAGGTAACAACCCACGGTGCTCAGATGTACCTTCTGGCTGGCTACGGGTGTTGGGGCCACAGGGCGCAGATGGAGCAGGCCAAGGCGCTGAGCAGAGGTGGGTGCTGGTGGTCTCACCTGGTGGCGGCTGGGC
>VWZG01001097.1:134942-258257 GCA_013396735.1 Grallaria varia | reverse complement strand
GGGCTGGGCTGGGCTGGGCTGGGCTGGGCTGGGCTGGGCTGGGCTGGGCTGGGCTGGGCTCTCTGACTTGGGTGTTCCTGAGGGTCCTCACCTAACTCCAGCCCAGGGACAGCTTTTATCCCCATCACACAGTTCCTACAATCAACCTCAACTCCTTCCAGCTGGAGGGCTCGTGCCTCAGAGTGCAGCTTTTTCCATGGTACTGGGAAGCTCCTGCCCAGTGCAGTGGCAGTGCTGGGGGGAGAGGACTTGGCTCTTCGATCCGCTGGAGAGCAGGAAGGCTCTGCAGAGGGATCTGGACGGGCTGGATCAGTGCATCGAGGCCAATTGTGTGAGGTTCAATGGCCAAGTGCCGGGTCCTGCACGTTGGCACAACAATCCCTGCAGCTCTGCAGGCTGGGGCAGAGCGGCTGGAAAGCAGCCCAGGGAAAAGGACCAGGGGGGTGCTGGTCGATGATCAACTGAAGATGAGCCAGCCCAGGTGGGCAGGAAGGCCAAAGGCACCTGGGCTGTGTCAGCAGCAGCGTGGCCAGCAGGGCCAGGGCAGTGACGGTCCCCTGCACTGGGCACTGGTGAGGCCACACCTTGAGTGCCGTGTCCAGTGCTGGGTCCCTCATCCAGGACGGACATTGAGGGGCTGGAGCGAGTCCAGAGAAGTGAATGGACCCGGGGAAGGGTCTGGGACACAGGTCCTGTGAGGAGAGGCCGAGGGTCTTTATCCTGGAGAAGAGAAGACTCAGCAGGAACCTCAGTGGTCTCTACAGCTCCCTGACAGGAGGTTGTGACCAGGTGAGGGTCGGGCTCTTCTCCCAGGCAACCATCAACAGGACAAGCAGGCATAAACTGTGCCAGGAGAGGTCTAGGTTGGACATTAGGAAGAAATTCTTCATAGAAAGCGTGATTAGACATTGGAATGGGCTGTACAGGTAGGTGGTGGAGTCACCATCCCTGGAGGTGTTTAAGGAAAGGCTGTACATGGCACTCAGTGCCTGGCCTAGTTGCCAGGGTGGTGTTCAGTCATAGGCTGGACTCAGTGATCTTGGAGGTCTTTTCCAACACAGCCAATTCTGTGATTCCCTGGGCATCATCAGGGAGTGAGTTCATCCCACGGTCCCCTTGGGAAGGTGGAGCAGGGAGTCCTTGGGAAGGTGGAGGGGGATTGTTCTGGAATGCCCCATGAGGGGCACAGTGCTGGGCTGGGGCAGGGCCTTTGGGCTGTGGCAGCATCTGTGAGGACACGTTTTACAGAGGTCCCTGGGGGTCTGCCAGCAAACTTCAAGGCCCTGCTCTGGTTTGGTTTGGGCACGAGGGCTGTGTGCGGTGGCTCAGGGTGGAGCAGGCTTGGGGACCCTGAGTTGCAATGCCATGAGGCTCTCGGGCAGAGCCCCAGCAGCCTGTGTGCCAACCTGCTCCTTTCCCCCCTCTCTCCTGGCACGTGTAGCACAGATTCAAGAGTATCTTAAACAGTGAACAAAACATGTATTTATTACCACTCATCCTCACCGAATCCCAGGGTACTTGTAATGAGCTTGGAGCAAGGGTGAATGCTCGAGCAGGTGGCCAGAGGTCTCCCAGTGAAGAGTAAAGCTCGCCCAGGGTGTTTACATCCTGCTATGAACTAGAATAGTCTCTTTCATGCCAAACCACAAGCTGCTGGTTGAAACCTGAGCTGAACTTCCTGGATGATCAGAGAAGCCTGGTTATGTTTCAGCACAGCCAGTTTTCATTTTAACACCTCTCTCCAAACTTGCTGGGACAAGAACCAAATGTACAAGAATACAGTGAACTCCTATTCCTGGGATGTCGCTGACCCAGCCCCAGGCAGCGTGTGTCAGAAGATGCTAAAAAAAGGTTGCTTTCTCTCAAAAGATTTCCCGATTCGGCTTTTTTTTTGAGGCTTACATGGTCTGTGTTGTTCACATAAACTGCATTTTCAGCCATCTGCATTTAGCTAACCCGTAGTTATAACGCTCATAGAGGCTTTCATTTAAGAAAGCCTCATGTCTCTCATGTGACCCAGTTGCTCCCCTTAGCTGAAGGCAAATGCAGCTTTGGCACTCACCGGGGCTGCCCATCCCCAGCGCAGCATGCAGAGATCTGCCTGTCACAGCCTTTCCCCCGCTGCCAGCGGTGACACACCTGCGTGCACGCTGGCCACCACATTCACCCCAAAGCTCCTCGGGGGGTTCTGCACAGTGGGTTTCGAGCTGAGGTCTGTGGCTTCACTGCCACTGGTTAACCAGCAGTAGCTTGGGTGCTTTTACGTGTCACACCTTCCACTGCAGTGCAGACAGATGTCTGCTGTTTCTGTCCCGGGGGAGGTTTTCATGCATGGCCATCCAGCAGTGACTAACTCATGCAAGAAATAGCTCTAAATACTGCTGTGAGGCTGTGAATAAGTATAACATGCTACAAAGCTCAGAGCAGCACGCTGTGAAATAGTCCAGCCAGACGGAAACCATCCATCAAATACCACAAGAAGGCCAGTTGCTTACAGTGCATCTCTTCACTGTGCAGATTAGGGAGGCTTTTCTGCCTTCTCAGATGCTGAACATATCTCAGCACTACTGCAGGGTATTGCCAGCAGGTTCAAAAGAATCAGAAGTATCGCATGTCCTTGACTATTTTGGGGGATTGCTCAGACAGTTAAAGAATCTGCTCAGGGCTCCCCTGTCGCTCTTTTTAGTATTTCTGGTAGCCAAAATGCTATTTATAGGGCTAAAGGCATTTGGGTTTTGAGTAAAAAAACACAACGAGTCAAAACTCTGATCTTGTAGCATCAGGCAGTGAGAAAGGCAGGGAAGACAGCAGCTTTCCACTAGGTTACCTCCCTCCTGTTTCTTTAAGGCATGTAAAGTTTCAATAAAGAAAGGGCAAGGCTGGAGGTCCTGGAAGCTCAAGACTGTCATGAGACAGTACTCTCTAGCTGCAGAAATACTGGAAAGGGTATGGAGGACCAGTGCGGCTCATGATAGAACTTGTGTCTCTGAACAGCTTTATCTGTCTTAGTGCCTCCCTCTCCGTAATCAAGCAACTTCTGAGGAGCCAGGACACTCATTTTAAATAGATTTCTAACCATCACAGTCCTGGAGGAAATCTTGGGAGTAAACATAGAATGCTCAGAGATACGGGCTCAAGAGACTCGTCTCCGGTGATGGGAGGGGAAGAGTTGCCCTCCCAGTTCTGAAGTTTCACTTGTGGTCACCGGGTACTTGGGGCTGGTCACTGCCCGTGAGCAGCAAAGGGCAGTGCTCTGGTGGTTAATAACAAAGTGAAGTCCTCATGAGGAAGAGACAGGTTCACTCTCTGTTTCAGGTCCTGAGCTCTCTCTCATCCTGAAAGGATTGATTCCAGTCTGTCCCCTGTATCTAGACCGTAACAATGAAAGCAACAGATTCTTCCCATTAAAAATAAAAAATAAAAGAAGGGAAACAAGTAGGAAAATCCCCATTGTGCTAATGATAGAATAACTTGCAGTGAGAGGTGGCGTGATTTGGAGTTATTTTATGCAAATATTCTGGACACCGTTTATATTAGTTCCAGCTTAAAAGTGTCTGATTGCTACTGTTGTTACTAGAGCTAAGTCTGATAAAAGGAGTAACCAGTCACGATAGGACTGAAATGGGCTATACCCTGTTTGAAGATTTTATTTATGTAGATTCTAAGCAGTTTGTAGGACTTTAAAATGCTGTTTATTGCCATTTCACTGGGCCATTTGACTGAGCATTAGTAGAGCCTGTGACCATCAATTACTCACCTAAAACTTGCTTATATCACCTACATACATATGGTAAGTAGTGTAAATATATATTGAATAGGTACATATAAACTCAAATCATACTCCATATGCAACTAGATATTTGCCATAAACCGTTCTGAACTGGAATTTTGCTATGATACACAAACTACAAAAGCCTGCTGGGGGAATATCAAGGTTGAGTAGTCATCTGGGTAAAGTCAAGGTTAACTGCATTCCCAGGGCTCCGAGATTTAATTAAGTAAAATTGCTGGAGCCTTTGAAAGTGGGAATTGTAATGTCAATGCTGTGTTCTCTTCCCCACATCAAAAACATACAACCGTAGAATTTGGCAAGAAAAGCATAAGGTTTAAACAACTCAGTTCACTCATTGTGTGCTGCCAGGTCACCTCATCACCTAACTTAATTCATCTCAGCACTGTTACCAATTTGTCCTTCATCACTGGAACAGCTTCTCAGCAGCATTATGTCATGTTCCCTTGTGTCTACAAAATCTGTTACCTTACATTTCAATTCATTAGCTTTTAGCAGAAATCCCATTCTTCTGAAATGTCTTGGCTTCCTCTTTACAGCCTCGAGTTAAGATGGAATTGTGACAATTTCTATGTCAGCTCTCTTAAATACCTCAGACTGTAGCTACTGAATGCTACAGTCATACCGAGGGTATTAACAAGTCAGCCCTAAGATTGCCCAAGGATGGCAACAAAAACACTGGCTTGAACAATTTCAGAGTTACTTTCTGAGGTTCATTTTCAGAAAGCCTTCTTACAATATGCCTAGAAACACACAGGACAACGAGGTGGAGGTGAGGATAATAAAAATAAAAACTGTGGGCTGCTTCGGGTTTCTTGTTGGGTTGGGTCGGGTCTGTGTGGGAAAGGGAAGGTTGACTATTTTAAAATCCTGGGAAGGGGAAGCATATTCCTACCTAAAGCTCTTATAAGCACCATTTTTTTCCAGGCAGGGCAGAACTGAATAGGGAACTGGGTATGGATTGCCAGGAGCTTACACAGAGTCCTCTGGAGTGTAACATCATGCTTCTGCCATGAATAATTTTTAGTTTAAAATAGCAAAACAAAAAAGCTGGATCCATTATTTTACACTACACTTTGTGCTCGAAAAGCTGAGGGAGGTGCTCAGTAACCGCATCTGGCAAGAAAAGCTGTTTCCAAACATGAATCCAGTCCAAAACAAAACAAAATTGGACTTGTGACTACAGGCTGTGGAGGGAAAATTACCTATCACAGCAGGGTGCTAAAATAAATTGTTCTTAATTGCAATGATTTCTCAAGTTATAACAGAAAGTTACGATTTGGGAAATTTGTTTTATCTTAAGACTTTGAAGCCATTTCAGATACTGAAATTTATGTAGACAAGCAAGCCCAGTATCTGGGCACTGCATGTAGACTGCTTTTTAATTCACCTTCTGCAAATCATTCTGATTTTGTTTTATGTTGGATGTTCCCGAAAAAGTGTTGAAGGTAAAAAAGCTGTGTAAGAACCCTAGATCAGGGACCTTTAAGGCTTGGTCCAAGTCTATATGATTTATCTTCTTACAATTGCTGAGCCTTGTTATTATGGCATCTTCTCAGAGCAGAACTGCTGGGAATGTTGAGTATATGAAGGTTAGAAGTGGATCTGATTTTAACTATCATTTCATTTGCACTTACCAAGGCCAGAAAATAGCTTAGGCAGACTTGTCTCTGTTGGCTCATATGTCGTTATTCCCATCACAAATGGTAGGGATTAGAGAAGAAATACTAGGGCTGAAAATATCTCGTGTAGCAACTTCTTAGTGGTCAGAATCAAAGAAGGGGGAGTCAATGGGAAGATGAAAATCATTCTTTTGCAGTGTGTGGCAATGTCACGTCCTTCTGGGAACAGACTAAGAGAAGGTAACTTGGTAATAGATGCAGTTTTCATCTGCCTCCACCCTGGTAATTTTCTCAGCTGACAGTGTTGTACAAGTTTATAAGCTGGCTCAGTCATCTGCTTCTTGACATTTCTTTGGTTTGACTTCTCCTTCCCTGTCATTTTCTATGTCAAGCGTTCTTTAACTGCCTTTAAAATTGGCAGCAGCAGCGAGCAGGCTTTTGGCAAGGCCACAATGGCTTTCGAACAAAGATAGTAGTCTCCTCACCTCTGGGGACAAGAGAGCAGGCCAGAGTTGTGAAACTTCCCTCCCCATGACCTCCTTTGCTTTCACGCTCAGGGTCAGGAGGTCTGGCTTGTCCCCGGGGCAGAGAAAGCTGCCACACAAGGGCTGTGGTCCCTGCCTGCGGACATGTGAAGGTCCAGGAGGGGTCCTCTGCTCATCTACAAGGGGGAGAATGTAGGGGCTGCTGCTGAGCATTGCTCAGAAGTTGTGCTGGGTCCGAGTAGGCATCGGGTGGGAATTGCAGGCACATGTTGACTGCAGGGGATGGAACTCGGAGGAGTGAGCGCTGGGACGCTGTCCAGCTCCTTTGCAGTTGTCAGAGCCAGCTTGCCTTCAACAGCTGTACCCAGGACTGCCTGCAGGAAGAGAAATGATGTTCCACTTTATTCCAGCAAGCCATCACAGGAAGGTTTGGCTCTCTAATTCATTGTGTTTTCTCTTTCTCAAGTTTGTATGAACGTGAAAAGAGAGGGAAAGAGTGGCAGCTGCACCCGTCAGGAACCAGGTGAGCCAGACACCTTGCAGAATCTATCAGATGAAAGAAATATGTATGTTTTCTGCATTTCATTTGCTGTTTGTTATGGACAGGTTGTATATGGGTGTGTAGCAATTTTGTTTTTACCTTTCGTATTCTGAAACACCCATTCTAACAATAAAATATGTAACTCACAGGTAGCCCTATGAAAATCGTTAAGATTAGGTCAAGGTGGTATTTTATATGGTTAAATCATAAAATTGGATGGCAAACAGTTACCAACTGCCATGTCTGGTGCTTGATGGTGGTCCAGGATGACAGAATCTTTGCATATTAGATCCTCAATATGTTGAAAGGTATTGGAAATCTTGATTAGTTCTTCAGCAAACCACAGTGAGCTCTTCCTTTGCTCGAATATCCTCCCTGTGGTGGGGGAAATAATTCGAAGAAAGCATAAATTTCTGCATGAAGTTACCTGTCAAGTTAATCCTATTGATTAAAATTATGTCTTGCTGATGCTGTTGAATTCTCATAGTTGACATAATTAAACCTAAATCTTTAGATATTTTCTGTCACTAAGAGGTCCTTAAAAAGGTCCTTAAAATTGTTCTCAATGTACCAGTTTGAGCTGTCACAAGACAGAGATGAGCTGCTTAATGTTTAGTTAAAAATTACTTAGTTAATCTCTTGCATATTTTCTTCATATTTTGGCCTGTGGAAGGGCTGTTCATTATTGGAGAATGCCTTGGCTCCAGGCCATCTGCAAGACCTCATTTATTCTTTTGAAATTTGTAGCCTTCACAAGCTTGGCATCTGTGATATCACAGACAATGAATTACTGTGGCTGGAAGTCTCTGGAATTAAAAATCCTCCTCCGTAAGAACATAATTTTTTTTACAGAATTGGGATTTGTTCTGAGGAAACACAGTTGAAAAAAAGAGAAAGTTTTCAAAGATAACAGATTTTTCATCTCCTTTTTCCCCCTCCAAATGAA
Source organism: Grallaria varia (assembly GCA_013396735.1). Classification (NCBI taxonomy): domain Eukaryota; kingdom Metazoa; phylum Chordata; class Aves; order Passeriformes; family Formicariidae; genus Grallaria; species Grallaria varia. The sequence goes on along the minus strand of VWZG01001097.1, from coordinate 250,873 downwards.
CAAGGGAGTACTGATGCCGAGGACTCGCTCTTTAAATAAATGGAATCTTTCTCTCCTCTCTTGGCAACAACAGGAGTATTCTTGTGCTGTATGACAAGGCTTGCTGGTACTATATTTGTCTTGTAGCTGTACACGCATTTGCAAGAGGTGGTTCAATGAGAGAAAGGCAAAAAGCCAGCACGGTTTAAAGAAAGTTTATTCTACCACGGTCTTAACTTTTTGGGTTGGCTTAAAGACAAGGCTGCATGCTTCTGGAGGATCGGGGAATATCATTGCTGATATGAAATGAAAACTTTCCTGAGCTGCCTCTGGAAGGAAGGGGGAGGACGTGGGGGTGTGGCACGACGGGGGTTTTGAAAATGGAGTTCAACAGATGTTTGGGTGCATCAGCAGAAGAGCAAGAAGGAAGACAGGAGGGTGGGGAAGAAGATATTAATAATGCTGGCAGTAGCGTTGTCCACAAAGAGCTGGATTTGGTACAAATGCACCTTACCTGTTTGCCTGAAAGGTGTATGAAGGTGAAATTCCCTCTGCCGGCGTACCTGGCCTGCTGGCTGTTGCTGAAACTTTGCAAGGTAAGAAATTCTAGTACAAATCTGTGGTATTTTTAATTAACTTCCTGTGTGCTTAAAATACAAATTGATAGAAGTGTCAGCCGAAGCATTTGAGAATTTGTTACTGTGTTCCACACAGTTGCCTTCATGCTTTATTACTATAAGGAGCATTGTAAATATTGACATTGTACACAAAACCAGGTGAGTCAACACGGGAAAACATGAAGAAGGTACTAATGGAGTACTATACAAAACAATACACTAGTAATTGTCTCTGTATGCTGTTAAATAGTTGCAAGGGATTTGAGATTATTTAATGTTAATTTCTAGGTGAAATTTCTTGTAGTGCTCTTCGTGGGTTTACATTTGTCTCTTGTGTTGGATGAGCACCAGAATACATTTTAATCCTGAAAATGTGAACATCATAAAAGTAAAGAATTGGGGGGTGGGGGGGGCCGGAGTATTTTTGTCAAATATAACAGGTAATCAGTTCTTGAGGTTGTGGTGAGACTTCTTTGAAATTCAATCTGGGCACATCTAATAAAAATACTTTTGCCTAATGTTTTTCTGGATAGGGAAGCAACAAGGCATTGGACCAGGTATAAATGCTATAGTTCATTCCAATTCACCTTGCAGAGCTGCTCCAATGTTCAGATTGAAGTAAAGAAACTCAGCAAAGCAGTAACATTTAAGCTTTTAGATTTAAGCAGAAAATCACTGGGGCATTTGAACTTCAAATTCTGGTTCTTTTATGCATAACAATGATACATCAGTAAATTCAGAATGTGTAACAGGTCTTTATTTGTCTCTCTATTACTGCATTCAAGTCTTACTCTTATAGGCACTTTGCTGATGGGCAGATCACCAGATAGATCAAAACGAATGGCAAGGCAGCCTTTGCTGGCTGCTTGTTCGTCTGGGGTGTGTGACAGAGGAAATCCATGCTATGATGATGGGGTGGAGACCACAGGAGGGGGACCAGGTGGTTCCTCAGCAGCAGCAAGCCCTCTCCTCTCCGTGCACGGCTGTTTTGGGGCAGTAACTACATCTTTTGCCACCATAGCTACGCAAGACCATAATATAAAAAATGTAAACTGACCAGTACTAACAGTGTTATCTGTTAGATTGCTAGATAGCTTTTTCCGCCATAAATATTCCCTATTCATAGTGTCTTGGCTCTTGTCTGTGTGTAGCATTTGTCCTGTGGTGCCAATTTCTTGCATTAGGGGGCAGAGGGAGACCTTTTCATTTGACTTCTTCCTGTAATTTTTCTGCTTGCTTGCTGCAGGGAGCTTTTGTGAGGTTGACTGCAAGGGGTAGGAATCCACACAGCCCTGCGGGTGGAGGAAATAGCCCCAGGACAGGGGTCTGAGCAACCAGTCAGAGCCGTCCTGCGAGGCAGAGACTTCCTGGTGGTTTTATGGAGTGCTGATCCGGGTGCGGAAGGTTCTTCCTTGTCTGGATTCTTGTTGGTTTGATTGGTTTCCTTGTGGTTTGACCTGTTTGCAACCACTGAATTTGTAAGTTTTGCAATTTGTAATTTGTAAGTTTTAAGAGGCATACGTGTATTGCAGAACGAGCCAGAGCCAGCGGGTGTCCATCGAGTAGTTGGTGTCTCTGTGCGTGCAACAACTGGGACTGGATGATCCCTGTGCATGGATATTTCGGTAGATTAGTCGTGGTATGTGCAGGAAGCATTGAGTGGCCTGGACACAGTGGCCTTCTGCACACGTTATCCTCTAGGATAAATGGTCATTCCATTTCTTTTTGGAAATAGTTTCTTAAAAGACAGGAAGAGTTTTTAAAATACCTAAGCTAGCAGAGATGTACCTGCTCTCATGTAACATTATATTTGCACAGTGCATATAAGTTTTTTGAATCAGGAGGGGCATATTCATACTGCTGTAGAGTGAAGAGAGGTAATGTAGCTTCTGTTAAAATCACAATTTTCTTCAGAAAGCTTTCTGAGCACTTTACAATACCTCATCTAAGCTGAGAGGATAACTAAACCTCTAATTTATTAATGCTTCTTTCTTGCTGAGCTTTCTTAAAGACTGTTCAGATTTGAGACCCCATTTTCTTATTTCCTGACATTCTTCCATGACTTAAATCTCTTCCAAGTCCTAATCCATTCAAAAAGTGCTAATTTTTTTCTCCTTCCCTCTCACAAGAACAAAAGCAGCACAGTGGTGCTTTTTCTCAGGTTCTGCAGCTTGGCAGAACGCAGCAATCCTGCCGTAGTGGGAGGGGAGGGAAGGCCAGCAGCACTGAAATAGTGCTGTGTTACAGAGGCACCCTTTGTGGCAGCTTGTGTACATCCCCTATACATCAAAATGATTCCAGTTCTTGGCTACAGATGGAGCTCCAGGTGCCCATGACTTGGAAAATATCAGGGGCTCCCTGTAACTCCTGATCAATGCTAAGGGGAAGTAGAGTTACGTGTCCTTTGTGTAAGTGGTGGAATGAGCCATGGATCTCATCCTTCTGAGACTGACACTGACAGAGCGAGGAGAGACGGTGTTCAGCACATAAGAAATCAGATACTGGCCTGTGTCTACTCTCATGCAGGGTAATGTGGAGTTTAGGTGCGAAATGATCCAATCCCACCCATGAGCAATGGGAACCCATGCAATAAACCTGTCAGAGTTCAAGAAGTGCCTTCTGTAGTCTGCCATCTGGGAAATGTCCCACTCACGTTGTCGCCAAGGTTGGCTTCTGTTTTTAGGGGTCACTGTGACTTGTGGAAGAGGAGACTTCAAACCTTCCTGAAAGTTCCATGAGCCACCAAGACCGTCCTTGCAGCTGGTGCTCCTTCTCAAGCCCCGTATACAAACATGGGACGGTTGCAAAGAAAGGATGGTCGGACACTCATTTATGTGTCTCGGAACAAATGAAGCTTTTTGCCGCCGTACAAAGATGCAGGTGGCTCAATGTTACAGCTGGTCTGTAGATGGAGCTTTTGTGATTTTCCATGTATTATCCAAGTTAGTGTTCTCAAGATGCCTTATGAAACGGTGACTTTCTTCTCTTGAGCTAACAGGTTTCGGACCAAGTCACCCTTACTTGCAAGGAAGTCCCCTGGATGTGTAAGGCTGATTTCAAACCTTGTGAGGGCAGGTGTGCTGCCAGATCTCACACAGGGGCAGTGCTTCCCTGAGAGTTTTATTGCATATGTTGCTGCTTCCCTGACAGTTTTATTGCATATGTTGCTGTTTCACACTGGTGGACTTGGAATATTTTGTAACTAAACTGCACAAGAGTACACACACATTGGTGGCTGGCTCCTCACCTGCCGAACACAGTCTCTCCTCATTCTGCTAGAGTTAGTTGTTCCCATCATAAATCATCTCTTTATTTTCCAGTTTGTGGTTCCTTACCTGTATTGTGTCTAAAGATAATTGCTCACAAAGAAGCAAACAGCTTTATAAACTCTGGAAAAGCTTTAGAAACAAATTATTAAGTTAGTGCAGTCTCCTGCGGACAGTTATTTATTTTTTTCAATGTGTAAGAATGATTTATATGGATTTAACAAGCTGATTATTTTCTAGCTTAAATAAACAGAGCTCTGAAACACTTTGAAACAAAAGATATCCCCAAAGAGAGATGGACACTGAGTACCACACTGATTTCAGGTCACACTAACTTTTCAAAACAGACAATAGTCAATATGTTAAGCTTGTGAGGAAGAAAATAAACAATTTTAAAAAATCCTAAATATAAAAGCAGGCTTTAATTTAAGTTTAACATAAATTTATTTGAATCAATTCTCTGTTTCAATAATTTACAATATTTCAGTAATATTCAATAACTCTGAATATCAAAACCAGTTGGTTAATGCAGATGATATCCCTGCTACTTGCTATACCTTAAGCATTTTCTGTCAGCTCATCTGGTACATTTTTAACAGTCCAAATTCCATACAAAAGGTAAAATAATGGTGAGAGAGATCAATAATCTAATTTCTTGTCTGCGTACATACTTTTGAATACCAGGTTCTACAGAGCTTCCCAGTGCTGTTGCTCTGAACTTGTACATGCTACGTAAACCTACCAGAATGGATTCCAGGGAAAGATTAAATCACTGTCCTACTGTTTAAGGAATAGGAGCTTAATTCTCAGCTATTCAACTGATTTATTACTCTGTATTCATAATCTTACTATCCTTGATTCAGCTCGTTGCCTCTAAGAGGGATAACAAATTTGTTTGATTTTTTTGACCCGAATTTATTTCAGTTTTTAGTTCTGATTATGAATGTTGTAGGGCTGGACTCTCTTTCTGTGTGTATATGGCAGTGGTGAGGGCAGCCTAAACAACAGTATGGAATGAATCCCTTTCAAGGGAAAAGGGGAGACTGGTTTTCCTTTACTGTGAATGAATTTTCTAGACATTAGGCTGTGATCACAAGGAAGTGTAGAGGCATTACCTGCCCTCTTATGCCATATGTTTTGGGGGAAAAAAGGGGTGCAGAGAGGCAATTTTTAGCCCTTTTTTAGTTGCTGGCTTCTAAAAGCTTTTCACTGAAAGTCTGGCCACTTCTGCAGATGTCACCTATTTTTTCCATACCAACATGCTGGAAACTCTAAGACACAGGTGGTCCCTTCAGGAGAGGGATCTCTCTCTGGATTCCAAATGACAGCTCCTAAGAAAACCATCTAGTGAAGGGAGAAAGGGGTTTCAGACGTATCTCATCACTATTTTAGAGCGATTAGCTGTGATTGTTGCCTGCAAACATGGTGTTGCTCTGGTTTTAGCACTCTCCGTGTACTCTGCTAAGAACACGTAATCGTTTCAAGTTTCAAGTGTGAGAAAGTTGAGTCTGGAAAACCCAGTCTGAGGTTCCTATGCCTTTTGGAGTTTGTTTTCAGCATGACTTACTGTGCTCACGGAAAGGTTTAGGCAGAGGAAGGAGCTGAGCTGCGACACACAGAGTGTGGGACATGTTTAACCAGTGGGCTGTCCTTCCTGTCCTGGCAGGTGGCCGTCGGATCAAAATTGGAAATACTGCAGGGGAAAACAGCGGTCTCCCTTCACAGCTATTTTCCAGCTACCTTAAGTGCTTGTTGGAAATTACAAGGGCTTGTTGTTGTTGTTATTTGATACCTTTACATGGTCTTGCTGTGTCTGTAACTCCTCCCTATTAACTTTTGAACACTCTGGCCAATTGGAGCAAAATCTGAGTGAGGCAGAAGTTACAGGGTTCACATCAGGGAGACTGAAGTAGGTAGTCAGGGAGTGGAAACAGAGACTTAGCTAATGCTCCTCCTGGGGGAAAGGCTCCTGCATAAATCTATCCCTTAATTAACATCAGAAATATTGTAAAATGTTTCCACTTCCAAACTGGAGAACTGCAGAGCTGGAGGAACCAGCACTCTGTTGGTTCAGCTGCTTGCAGAAATACATGTTTTCCTGGTAAAGTGTTTTTATTTGGCTGTTAATGGAACTCCACTGAAGCTTGCTGTTTGTTTTCAGTCCTCGGAGTAAAAGCCAAGAGTTTTAAGAAGTGCAGCTTGAGACAGCTAAAGAGGGATGTTTTTCAGGAAGCCCTAAACATTCCCTCCTCCCCTCCTCTTGGAACTTCAGCTTTTTAAGCTGTCGGCCAGAATTCTTAATCTCCTTTCACTTATTTGGTCAAAACTGCCAATATTTTATTTAGGAGCAGTCTGCTTAGATGCATTTAACTCCCAAAACAGCATAAGGTGTTCTATGGGGCTTATTTTGTTCAGAGGAAATATTTCTGAACCTGTTTTCCTTTAATTTATGTTCCAGTTTTCAGGATTCCTTTGGGCCAGAAATATTGAAGCAGCCTGTTTTACGTTGGAATAGTACTTGAAGTGCTGGTTGGGAATAAGTGCTGTAGAGAGAGACAAAGCAATGACAATGGAAAACAGCGGAGGGGAAATTGGATTGTATGGAACCTGTCAGAAAGCTTGGTTCAGATTGGCTTTGCATTCTGGGCAGAGGTTCAGTTCTTTATGGGCAGTGTGAACTCATTGCCATGCGCCGGGGACTTCGACATCTTCCTTTGCCCACTCCAAAAAACCAAGAATTGAAATTTTTCCAGTATCTTTAATATTCATCAAGTGGTCTCCTGGACCCAGCTCTGAGCTACAACCAGTGTGTTCAGAGTGCAGGCTGCGAAAGGCTGGGGTGCAGAACAGTTCTGGAACATTCTTTATAAAGGCTGGGGAATGACTGCTGGAAAAGCCAGGCATGTCCCTTTCTTACAGCCTCGTCCTCTTAAAACGTTCAGCCTTCATTTGTGGGGGGCAAAGTGTGTTCAGTGGCTCCTTTTCAGCGAAACTGTCTTGCTTGGTTATTGCAGTTCATAAAAACCACTCTCAATCAAAGCTTTATGACTTTCTTCGGGCTGTTAACTTGAGTCCAGTTCCTGCCATGAACCTGCAGACTTGGGCAGCACCGGAGCTCATGAATCAGGGCAGAACTTTCTTGCTGAATTGCAATTTGATGATTAGCTTAAAAAAAAAATTGACTGAAATCCTGCATGACTAGCAGAGTTCACAGGGTCAATTTAGAACCTGTAAATAGATGACTGAGAACAAATCACTTCTAGTGCACGCTGGAATATTTGCTGCTCTTCCTAGAAAGTTTCTCATTACTGCAGAAATCTAAGAAGGTGCTGTATTTTTTTTTACTCCTCTCAGAGTTTTGTGTTGGAAGAAAAGCAGAACTTGTGTTGGACAGAAATAAAACCTCTCACTTGATGCTTCAGGTGTGGTGCTCTGAGTGTGATTATTTGCAAATTTGGATAAAAATTGGCAAATAAGGATGAATTCACTTAATAAGATGTTTCCAGGCAGCACAATTTATAAATACCAACAGGGATGATTGGGCAGGGACAGTTTCAAAAGTTAGCTAGACCACTCTGCCATTCAGGAGCAAGCAGTGAAATAAAATTTGAATTTCCAGCTAACAAAAAACATATTCTTTCTACACACTTGACTCTGATTTACTTGGAAACTTGCATTTGCACAGAGAAGAGTGTGTCTGTGTGTGAAAAAGCTGTTCTTTGTAGAGCCATTAACCTTCAATCATACTATTCCAATTCCTGTAAAAGTGATGCAGTATAATATGGATAATTAAAAACAAACCAAAAAAAGCAAGCAATTTTTATCCCTTCACATTGAGTTTTAATAGATAAATTGCATTTTTCTCTTAGTCAAAAAGCAGGTTTTGCTCTTTGACTCTTAGCTTTGCTTTTGTATGAAATCAGTGAACTTGTTCATGGATTATAGAAAACAGTATAATTTTGATTATGGTCATTACAAGTAGATTGTCATTTAGATTCTAGCAAAATAAAACAGCAGGATAAACCTCGGGAGCTCAACTTTTCTGTCTATGTGATAGATGAGTGAAGTGTTTGGGTTCAGAGATCTTCCAGGTAATACAGGAGTCAGGGTAGAATTATTTACCATAATTCAGGTACAGGCTCTGAGCACAAACCCAAGTTCACAGGCAAGTTTTCAAGCAGTGCCTGTCCAGGTTAACCACTCCAAATTCTCCGGTCCCCACGCTGCTGGCAGGAACTGCTTCTGCCCTGGGGCAGCACCACGGGATGTGCAGGAGCCGCCCTGAGCTGTGGGTTCAGAGTCCAGATGTGTTTCCAGGGGCTGGGTCAGCCCTGCTGTTCCCTTCAGCCAGTCCAGCTGACTTCCCACGTTAATGTAAGCGAGACCCACTAAGACAGGCAAAGTCAATATAACATCCATTTATGTTGTACAGATGACACGAGTCTATCCCTTGGACATCATCTGGAAAACCTGGCTAGTAGGTTGTATTGCAAAGTTGTTTTCTAAAATCTTATATACTGATTAACAACACACCATGGTGGCATCATATGAGAGAGGAAATTAACAGCATAAAAGATACAGGTTTATTTATAGCTCCTTCTGTATTTTCTTTACTTTTCCCTCATAATTAGATTTGATATTATTCCCCAGAAAGCTATATCAATGCCCAATACTAAATTACACGGGAGGCAATTTCACAGTCTTTGTTATACTTTGTGTTCCTGCAGAGCTGAAGTGAAAAGGGTCAGGAGGGGAAAGCCTCCTCGTATTTGGAAACATTTTGTGAATATTTCTGTGCTGCCAAATCAGACAGATCGCTCTCGTGCTCAGACACAGAGTCGTGGGGTGGGGTGGGGCAGGCAGAAGGGATTAATGTTGTTTCCATATGAATAAGTAGGTCTTTTTGGTCGTATTTGCTCTAATCCTATTACAAAATGGACAACCCTAGTACAGTTTGGCAGCCTGTCTCTCCCTGTTGAGAGAGAGAGCAGACCCTTAAGGTGGGGTGGGAAGCGCGTGGGTGATAAACTAGAATGTGGAAGAAACATTAATGTGAATGCTTAGGAGACAACAAATTTCATAATGTTGCCAGTTAAAGTTTTCAAACTGGATTTTTTTCCCCTAAAGTCCCGGCTCCTGGAGGCACATGACTGCATGAGGGCCTGATATGAATATAAAAAAAGTTTTTGGATTTTATACCTGCAGAAGAAAACTGAAATACCAATTTGCAGTGGGAAATTCTCAAACAATGACTCTTTCGTCCTTGGAGCTGCCAGTCATAATGCGAGTGTTTTAGAGCTTGGATCAACTTGTAAAAGATGCTGATTAGAATAGCTGCGAGATTGACTTTTTTCTTTGCTTAGTCCAAATAAAAATTCTAAATGTCACGAGTATAGCAGTATTCATCCAAAAAGTGCAGCCTTTCATTTTGCTTCCCACATAAAGAGCCAGCCAGGATGCCCAGCAGAGAGAGAGTGCAAGGGGGACTGACATCAGCAAAATGTGTTGGAAGCAGGGGAAGACGCCCTGGGAAAAAAACAAAACAAAACCAAAACCAAAAACCAAACCAAGGGAGAAAGATAGAAAGAAAAAAAAAAAAGAAAAAAAGGAAAAAGTTTCCATTTTAGCTGCTGAAAGCAGGCAAAGGCTCCCAGAGCAAATCTGCACACAAGACACCCTGGGAACTGTAGTGGTCATAAATGGGGGAATGTTTCCCAATGTCCAGCAGATCTGCATTTGCCACTGTCCTCGAAAAACAACATTGGATTGTTGGGATGACACCACAGGGTGTAATAATTTAAAAAAAAAAAAAATCTTAGATGATCTTAGTGTGATGTCACAGCATTTCCAATCCTCCTGCAACCAGGGCTTTGCACACACCTTTGTTTTCAGGAACATGTGCTCTTTTCCATCCTATTTGCTTTCAAGAACCTGCCAGCCCTAAGAGAACAGCACCTCTGGCCCCACTGCCTTCTGTTCAGGTATCCTGTGCTGAATGATGTTGGTTTGTGTTGGGGACCACCGACACGGATCCCCGGGGGTGCAGCAGCCTGGCTGGAGCCTGTGCTTGGCCAAACCCTGATCTCTGGAAACCTGAGCTGGGCATCAGTGCACATCCCACGGCACTGTCTTACCACGTGTGCTCAAACCAGCCGAACGCTCCCAAAGCACCAGAGTCCATCCTCTCCAGGCTGACAAACATGTCTAACCCCGTGTGAAGACACTGAAGATTTGTGTTCACTCCTGTTCCTCCTTCAAGCTCCCAAGAGGGCCTTGGATAAACTGCTTTATCTCTGCATCAGTTCTTCACCTTAAGGGAATACCTGATTGTGCCCACCAGGAAGTAACAGCTCCTTGAGAGAAAGGATGCTCCTGTGTGCCTTGGAGAGCAAGTCCCCAGTGGGGGCAAAGAGCAGGTGGAAGAGGAGAAGGCCTACTCATTACCAGGAGAGAAGAACTGAAATATGAATGCCATCTGCAACTTGTAAGTTAAAAAGCATCCAAAATTAATGGAACATTTGAGTTTTCAGAGTTATTTTAGTACTGTGTAATAAAAAATAGTAGGACATTTCTGAGAAGCTTTCGCAACTGTTTTTGGCTCTTAAGTGCCTTTTTTTGGTGGTACTCCTGCCTTGAGCAGTTCTAGCCCCTAATTTCTTGTTTATTAATCTATTTCTTCCTCCCATGCACGCACTTGTAAGAACACAACACTTGCTGGGATGCACCGTGGAACAAGCCAAGGAGTAGACATGTCTGAAAACTTAATCTCTCTCCCAGTCACCCCAGTTAATTTCCACTTCCACGGAGGTGCCGTGGTCCTAAGCACAGCCCCACGAGCAGTGCAGGAACTGGCGTGGATGTTGGTCAGCTGGATTTTTCTCACACTTTATTGCCACAAGGGCATGGGACTGTGCTGTTCCACATTCTCATTATTGTCAGGAAGTCCTTCTGTGAAAACGAAGCCTACCTAGACAAGGCCAGGACCTGAGTTATAAAATATACAGCGACTATGAAAAGACTCAGGGAAAATTCTATTATATTATGAGAGAGAAATCATTGTTTCAGTAGAACAAAGGAGAAACCTCAGTGCCTCGGGGTTATTCATAGAATCATATGTCCTAGTTATAGTGGCTGGGACCAGTTTATCACTGTATGAATGTAACTGGAACTGTGTATTCTATACCCTCTCTGCCATTTATCATGAACTGTTAATGATGCATTGTTTGCAACAGCTGCCCAGGACAGGCTATGAACTGGGTGCATGAGAAAACAGAGATAAGAGGGTTCCCTGTCTTCACACCAATGATTCAGGTGTGATAACTCCCCTCTAGGAATCATTAACACCTTCACACCCATGAAGGGGTCATATCTGCTGATGGGCCATCAAGTAGACCAAGATATCATGTGACTCACTGAGTCAATTGCCCATTGTGAAACCCCTCACCCTGGGGGAGATACTGGGTGTTCCTATCTGAGCCCAAGCATATATAAGCTTGGGGTTTTGGGACTTGGGGCACTCACTCACTCGTCAGATTGAGAGGAGGACCAGAACCTCAACAGGACTGCAACTACCACTCTCAACCAGACTGCGACAACCAACCTTCTGGAAGGAAAACAGGTTTTCCTTGTCTTTTTCTGCTTTGGACTCAGGGAGACCACGTGGTGCTCAGCACAGGGGCTGGTGAGCACCATGCTGTTTGTGCCCTGGGGGCTGGGTTGTACAACTGGGTTTTGAGGGCTGAAACCAATTTTCCTTTGTATCAGTGTAATCTTTTTATTAGATTGTAGTTCTGAATTCTGAACTCTCTTGAGTTGGGTTCATTTATCCTGCCGGTTTACTTCTAAACCAGCACATCATAGAGTCATAGAATTAATTGGGTTGGAAAAGACCTCAGAGATCATTTATTTATCAGATTATTTACACGTTGTGTTTGATCCTGTTTGCTCTTCCCCTGAGCAGCACCAGGAGTGAATTACCATCAGATGAAAAAGAGAAGGTTAGAGACAGAAACTATTTTTACAGTTCTAAGGTTAAGTGCAAAACTCAAGGAATGACTCTGCAATCGCTTATAGAAAGAGAAGTGCGCAGAGCCAAAAATGCATTCTTCAGAAATCTGGTATCTTCATCTTTTTTCAAATATGAAAAACTTCATTCTTGATGATGTTTGGTTGAAATGGTTTAGAAGTTAGTAGTGGTTTTTTGTTTGTTTGTTTAAATTTATTTCCAGAACATCAGAGAGAGGTCTGTGTAAGCCATTTTTTTTCAAATGGTTTTCTCCTGTGACTACAAAAAAAAAGGAATTCTTTACAAAAAAAAAATAGGGAATTACATTAAAAAGGAGCTGACAGAACAGGCTAAAAATAACCATGGAGAAAAGTAAATAGTGTTGAAGGCTATTCTAGAACAAGTTTCAGTAAACTTCATTGTTCAGGGATAAACTGATTTTGCTTTAAAATAAATCCTATTTATTTAAACATTTATAGCTTCAAGAGTTATATAGAGTTGCAGATGGTTCACTCTCCCTTCTTCTCATCTTTATGAACCACTCTGCAGTTTATCTTAAAGTTCCCCAGACCTGCAGTGCCTGTTCTAAGGCAGAGGTTTTAAGTGAGCGTGTTAAAAATGGATGCTGACACTGGAGGGAAGCACCTCACTGAGAAGAACATGCACTTCTCAAGAGAGGCACTGGGGCACTTGCTCTGGGACCATTCAAAACTGACATAACTTATGGTGAACAGCAAAGGGATATATATATATGTATATAAACATCAAACTAATACATAGTGGCACATAATAGAATCTGTGACTCTAAGCTTCGAATTACTACCACTGACAGGACCATGATCAAGTTCTTCAATATTATTTTATAACTTTCCTTAAAAATAAAAAACAACTTTTTGTTTGGCCTTGGAAAACCTAAAAGAACATGTTGCTGTCATTCCTCCACTAAGTTTTGTGGGATGGAGGGGTTTTACTCCCGTGAGTGAAGAATTATGCGTAGCGTGCAGTGTTACCTTAGCTGAGAATCTTCTTCCTCATCTTAAAAATCATAGTTCTGGTGAAACTAGTGAGGAGGGAGGGGTCCTTAGACATAGAGAAAAGGAAACCTGGCAAAGCGTGTGTAAGGAATGGGGTTTGGGATCACTGTGTGGAATAGCACGTCAGTTGCTGTTTTATAAGGCCTTAGTATTGGAGATGGGCAAAAGGTCTCGAGGCAGAACCTTTAACTTGAAAGTTTTATTTTACTTTTTCATTTCCAATGCAAAGTTCAAGCCAAGTTCACTGAAGTTTGCGAACCCCTCAGCAACGGCTGGCTCAGTTACAAGCCAGCCTGAAATGGTATGTGGTTTGGGTGCAAATCAGGAAGGGTTTGATCCCAAGCCACTTGAAACACTGCACTTTTGGCCATGTGTAGCTTTGTATTTCAGCTTGGGCTCCCCCCGAGGGTGTCTGTGGTCATGGCCCTGTGAATGGTGCCTGCTGTTCTTCACGCTGGTTTTTCAGGGGAATGGGGAGCGCCGGGGACTTGTCCTGGATGGGTGGCTGAGGTTCCAGTCCAGCTGCAGGGTCGTTCTACACACATCCATCTGTCTGAGCTGCAGAGCTGCTGAGGTAACACGTGGGGCTCATCCAGTTTTCCACAGGGAGTTTTCTTCAGAGCAGACTCACTCCTGGAGCTACACGAAGGCTCTGGAGAAATCCAGAATGATTCCAAAGAGTGCACACTGGCACTCTTCCTAGGCATTATTTGTGGTTTAATTACTCCAAAGGAATTTTTTTCATAAAGACTTTTTGACCTGTAGGAGTAGATTCCTTCACATAAATCCAAGCTTTCGGTTCTGTTCTGTGTAGTGCAAGGTCTGGGGAAAATCTTTTCAGGAGCCACGAGCTGGTTCCTGCAGGTCTCATGGATTTCTTTGCTCCAGCAGCTGCAGTATGACCCTCTGCCACAATGGCAGGATCAAACCTTTGCTAACCCAAAATGAGCAAATGGCAGCCCTGTCTGTGCCAAAGACTTGACATCTGTGGAGTTCAATGGCTAGGTAAGACGTTATAAATAATTATTAATATGATAATTCATTGTTATGAATGACAGGAGGACTTTTACAAAAGCTATTATGGAAAGGCTATATTTTGCTGCCAAGTATTAGTATATTATTTTGTGACATTGGGTATCCATTTTGTTACACTGAATTCAACAAATTTGAATCTCCAGCTGAGCAAATCTCCAATCTTTCTGAATTTGTATGGAATGACTTAGCTTTGGCTGTGAGTTTTGTGACACACATGGTAATGTCTGTTCATGTCCTTTGCTGGCTTCCTTTCTTCCCTCTGAAGGACAAGCTCATGAATAAAATGGCCGGGGAATAAATGCAAGCACCTTTTAAATAACAACACTGGGAGTAAGTCTACAGTTCTTATGGCAAGGTTGTAACGGGTTGCCATGTATTCACTTCCTTCAGAGTCAGCTCCTGCTGGAGAATTCCTGGGATATGCTCTGTGTGTAAGATGCTAAACCCTGGGGCTCAGGTGAGGCAGAGGGTTTGGCTCTGGTTTTCTGGTGAGAAGTGGGTAGGTTACGTCTGTCACCTGGGCAGCGTTGTCACTGGCTGCTCCCTGGTTCCCTGTGTCCACTGTCACCTGAGCATGTATGTCCAGCCATTTCTACTGTTTATCTGTAATTACTCATCTGAGAATACTTTTCAAGTGACATGAGCCTGACAGTCTTTACCTTTATGTATCAAGTGTTTAGAAAAGAACTCTCTGCACTTTTTCTTTTATGGTCTCTAGCACAGGAGTAATTGACAATAATAGAGGAAAACTTTGGATATGGAGTAAGTTTTAGAAAGTGGGATTGCACCGTTTAGAAATCTTTCTGTTGTCTGTGAAACTCTACAAATGCTGCCTTGATGTATGCATTTTGAAACTGTTTTGTTGCATAGTCCACAGTGAAATCTAGTGTTTAAAACAACTTGACATTGTTAAGTGCTATTTTTTTGTGTATTTTGATATAGGTCAAATTCTATTACCTCTTTTCATCTCCAAAAATTACTTCTGTTTGCTGCCTCTGTCTGTGCTCTCTTTCCAGACCAGTCTCAGCTTCCAGCTCTCAAATCCTGCCTCCCCTGCCCACCTGGGTGTTGGTTATCCTAAGGATTTTTTTTAAAGTTCTTCTTTTCAGACACAAATACTTTTCAACAGGGTGTGGATTATACACATTCTGGTAGCAGAGTCTGGACCTCTAAAAACAAAATTATCAGCATGTTATATTCTGCTGGACTTAATTACATCCTAGACTGTTAGTATACACTTGCAAGATAAACAGAATTTCTCCTGCAAGAATGACTTGCAGTATATACTGCCAAGCACTTTAAGCTCATCTGCTAAGCAATAAAGAATTTAGGACTTGCTTATGGTTTGACAGTAGAATTTTCTAATGCTCACAAGTTAGGGAGTTATACCTGACATATCACTTTGAAGTCAGGGCATGGTCGGTCATTTATATAAAGTTAACATCAGAGACTTTCCAAACTAGACTTTTTTTTTTAATAAAGTTCTTCTGAATTCCCATCCAGACAGAGGTTTTCATGTGGTATGACCGCATAAACATGATTACTGCTTTAAAGGGCTTGTGGTCTTAAAGAGAAAGTGATCTTACACAGAAATTGTTAGGGAAAGTATTAAAGCACACAAACGAACTGGGAATTTTGCTACCATCTTTTTCTTTTTTTTTTTCACTGTGTGTAAATAAATCTTCCTCTGCTGCTCTTATGCTGAGCTCCTCTCTAAGTAACTGTTAGGTTTTCCTTTGCTATTTTAACTGTTAGCTTTTCCCTCTCTTCATTTAACCCACCCTCTCAGGAAGAGTCCTGAATACGTAAAAGCTTTCGCAGTGTGCCCTGAAGCGTGTATGCTGATGAAGCATATACAATGTAATTATGAATAGCACAATGTAGCATCATGAAGTGCTTTTGTTTACAACTTCTCTATCATGAGAGGATAATGAACGGATTCGCTGAGGAAATGCAAAAGCAGATGCCTTTGGCCGGCTCCTGTTGTTCTCTTTTTGGCAAAGATAGAGGGACAAACCTACTCTGGGACAGCCCCACTGAGGTCTGATGAGTTACACCAGGCAGGAACCAGGAACTGCAACTTTTTTCTTTTCTTATTCCTTTTTTTGTTGTTGTTGTTGTTTTTCTTTTAAAGAACACGGTTTCCAGTCATCTTTTCCCTGACTGTCACAATTTCTCTTTCCACAGAAAGCCTATGAGAAAAGACTCTCTGCTTCTAAAAAGGTAGGATATTCTTTCAGTCACTCATAGCTAACTCCCTCGGCGGTGTGAGTTCTGTGCGTATCTACCAATGGCTGTAATAACAAAACTAACATCTGACTGTATTTAAACAAATACTAAAAAGCTGAAATCCTAGTTACAGACGGGACAGGAGGACGAGGTGATGCTGTGGGAGGGAGGCAGTGCTGGCACCGGCTGTGACCCCTGCCCAGAGCCGGGCCAGCGCGCGGGTCACCTGCGGCGTGTGCCACGGGCTGCGGTGGGCAAAGCTTCTCAGGGCAGCTGCCAGCGAAGCCTTTAGCGAAGGGGAACCCGTGGCAGCTCAGAGTATCTGTGTATTTGCAACTGATAACCTTTACAATGAGTTTATGAGCACAAACCTGGGGCTGCGCTGCCCAGCGCAGTGTAACAACCCAAGTTAGTGGGACTGCTGCTGCTTTGTGCCTGCTCGGGCAGTGACTGTACTTTTGGGGTTTTTTCCCTCTGCTGAGGGCCTGAATGGTGCCTTTCACATAAAACCTGCCATTCACAATTTGCCTTCTGCCGAGGCGCCCTTTGTGCTCGCACAAGGAGAGCTGACCTTCCCGAGCGGCGCTCGCCAGCGCTGGCTGATCAATATTCAGCGGGGCCGGCTGCTCCTCGGGAAGCCATTGATTATCTGGGACAGGTCACTCCCCCCGTGGGGGTCCCTTTTCACTCCTCCCTTGGCCACCACTCCGGCCCCGGCCCAGGCTCCCCAGAGGACAGAGCGCTGGGATGGAAATGAGGGTCCCTTTCAGCATCTCAATAGTTGGTCGTCAGATGTCAAAACAGTCTTTGGAAAGAAAGTGATTTCCTCCCTGCCAGATTTTTGTTTATACAAGGTTTGTACTTTTAATTTCTGGGATAATTCTAATGCTCGGGAGCTGTGGCACTGACGTGCTTGTTGTCTTTGACTCAGGCAGGTTGCATTACTTACACTGAGTACACCTACACTTTGGTCTCCTGTGACCAAAGGGACAAACCCGCATCCTTTGCCGAGCTGTAGCTGACCTTTCTGACCTTTGGCACAGAAGGGAATGGCCGTGATTTCATATTCCATGCGATTCACAAGCAAATGAACAGGGAGGCTCATGGAGAAGTGAGAACATGGCACAACCCCCTGTTTGCTGTGTGCTCTGCTCAGAGCAAACCCAACTCCTCTAATGAGAGAGAGGAGGCCAGGGAGGGTTCTGTGGCCCGTTACCCTGAAATGAATCTGGCAAAAATCATAACAGAGTCTCTCCTTTTAAATGTGAACTGTCTGCTTAAGGGTGTATTCAGTCATCAATACAGCAATAGAGAACTATGAGATAAATATGCAAGTCTGGACACTTAAATTTATTAGGAATAAGAGTGGTTGCCAGATATGTAGACTGATACAGAAGAGTTGCTGAAGCCATTATTTGGTTAGCTTGATTTGGTTATTTTGATTGTAAATATGACATCAGCAATCACAGCAGAGATTACAGGTCAAAAAGGCAAGGTCAGAGGCCTCAGAGGAGGGGAGCAGGCAGGTGGAGCTAAGAGACAAATGGGTTAAAGAAAGGCATTTGGCCCAGAATAATTGTATTCCTATCTCCATGACCCTACTCAGTTCAAGCCAGTGCCCTCTCCAAGGAGCAGAAACTGCACTGTGTTGTGACCATCCACATTAGCAGAAGAACTGAGTTTGCAGTTGATGGGTCATAATTCAGTGTCATAATTCCTGTTTGCAGTCAGGAGATTGAAAGTCAATAGGTCTCAAGCTTCATCCTGCTTGTCTCTTCTCAGCTTGGATTTAAGGCACCACTAAATCCAAGCTAGGGGCTTCTGTCTGAATGGGAATAGAGCCAACAGTGCAAGTCAAAGCGCAGCAGGCGTCACTAACTCAGGGAAGCTGAGCATCCCTT
Source organism: Grallaria varia (assembly GCA_013396735.1). Lineage (NCBI taxonomy): Eukaryota > Metazoa > Chordata > Aves > Passeriformes > Formicariidae > Grallaria > Grallaria varia. The sequence goes on along the minus strand of VWZG01001097.1, from coordinate 232,807 downwards.
TTTCTCCTGCCCTTAGCACTGAGGGAGGAGCTGTTGGTGCATGGAGAGCAGAACTGCTGTCTGTTTCTGATTTTGTGCAAAGTTCTATGTTACCAGGGCATGGAAAGGTAGGGAATGCACTAATGCTTCTGTAGGGGAAGGCAGCATTCACTGTTGCTGGAACAATACTTGGTTAGCACCTTGCATTGCTGCATCTTGGTTCATCACAGTGGCTGTGGTTTGTCAGGTGCTCATGTTGAGCCCAAGTCTCCAAGGGCTATTCCAGCAGCCAGCCCTGGGACCATGGCCAGCAATTTGATCCTGTCCAGTTATTAATGCATACCAGAGAGACAATGACAGGGATGTCAAAAATGGCAAGCTGGCATTAGCTGGGCTTTGTTTAGCCAAGGGGCTTTCCTGTCAGCTCCCTGTCTTCCTGATCAAGGCATGTGACACAATGGATCTGTCTGACTGCCAGAGAAAGTTTATTTAAGTGTAAATAGGGAGTTAAAGTAAAGGTGGACAATGGAGAGACAGTTCCTCAGCTGACAGAGAGGAGCTGTCCCTGGCATAGCAGGAGAGTGACTCCACATGCCAGCCTCTGTCAGGAAGGACATCCTTTTGGTGTCAGTTGTCAGCCCACTGGCATTAGTTAGTGTTGTTGCTATTGTCTGCAAAAACAGTGTTGTTACTAAAGGGAGAGGATCCCCAGATTCAGTGTTGTAATGAGCTTGGACACAGTCATTTACACCCAGTTGCTTTCAGCTGTCTCTAACACACCTGCAATGGACTTAAAGGATGAGGTGAAGGACTAATGTTATGCCTTGCTCAGAATATTATCAGTGTATTACAGGGGGATCTTAGCAGGGAGCTTACTGTTTCTATTCCTCTGTTAGGCAGAACCTTCCTGTCCCATTTATATTTACATTACCCTGTAGCACCCAGTGCAGTCCTAGAGGAAAATACTGAATTGAATGTGTTTCTAGCTATAGCTGCTGATGGAGCAGAGTCAGTCAGCATGTTGGGACCAAACTGCTCATGCCAATCACCAGCAAATCTATCTGATGTAGCACAAATATCTGTCCTCTGTATCTCCTTTCCACTTGTGCTTTGGGATGCAGTGAGTTCTGAGGGAAGCAGAGACCTCTTGGGGCTGCAGCGACAGCCAATGGGTTAAAGAGCAGTGACACCTTTGTGAAATATTCCAAAGAGATGTGAAATGCCCCTGAAGCAATCTCATGTGTTTGGCAAGCAAACTTTAATCGCAGAGTACAATCATGTTTTTCCTTCTGGATTTTTCATTATGCTGGTTATGCCTACTAGCTGCACAGTGACAGTTAAAGTGTTAGAAAAGAAAAATATCATAACGGTGTCCACATATGCATTATGTTGAACATGAGAACCCTGAATTTGTTGCAAACCTGCGTTTTGTTTTGTGTTTTTTGGGGGGGGGGGGGGGGGGGGTGTTTGGTTTTTGGTTTTTTTTATTTGGTTGGGGTTTTTTGGTTGGTTTTGTGTTTTTGTTTTTTTGTGAAGAAAAGGTATGTTTCTGGCTTGGCAGCAAAGGTGGAAGGAGAACACAGAGATTAACTGTGTAAAGACCATGTCAGTGTGGTCATGCAGACAAAATAACTCTTCGACTGACCTCCACAAGTGGCAAGTGCAGAGCATGAGTTCATATTTGCAGTGTAGCAAATGAATTAATGAGTGTAGAATACAATTTTGAAAGATCAAGAAAACTTTTGGTGACCGTGTTACTCTTCCATTTTTTAAACCCCCTCTTTTAAGAAACAGATGTGCAGTCATGGCTGATATTTTGGGCTGTGCAGATTCTCAGAAAACCTGCGGGTCAGTGGCTGCCTGCAAACTTTTTGGACTGCTGCATTGTGGGGCTGAACCAGTGAGTCTGTTCATGCTGGAGATGCCTACAGCCACTGAACCCATATGGACCTCATTTTATTACAGGACTCCATAAAACCCCCAATATATTACAGCCTTGAAGTAATAAAACTCCAGCATGTGGAACTGAATGGAGGGCCATGCAGACTTTTGTAGCAGGTATATTGTGTACATATGTTACATACAGTTATACTGTATATACTCTTACACTGTCATGTATGTATCTTTAAAAGGACTGGTCAGAAAGTATTTTCAGTAATCCTTGCCCAAAGGCAGCAGGCTATGGGAACTGTTTGTGCAAATGTCAGCATTTCCCTTTATAACTGGATAGAGGTGAGCTCTTGCCCTGTATTATCAATGTCTTTGATTAAATACCAGTGAAAAGGCCCAGTGAGTAATCTGCCTTGTGTGTTTGTAGCCTGAGTTATGACTACAAAGGTGCTACAGATCTCTGTTGCCTCCCATGGAGTTGTGCCAAGTATTTTATTCTGAGTTGATGAAGCACAATGTTGGTTATTCTCTGTTTGCTGTCAGGGCAAGCTCTGAAAGTAGAGATAGAGCCTGGATTCATTTGTCTGCAGTTAGAACTTGCTTTCGTTCTGCTACTTCAAAGGCTGTTGCAGAGAGTATGCTGGTGGTATGTGCTTCTTAGTATAGAACAGGTGGAATTGTTGCATGCAATGATTATACTGTCAGACACTTGATCTGCAGTCAAGACAATGAGTTTGTGTCAATGGTCAAACAAAATTTTAACGTTACATAGGTATGCAATAAATCCACCATTAGCTTCCTTATAACTTGTTTTAACTTACAGTGTAAAGCAGCACTTAGAAGATGACTGTCCTTTGCAAAGAAGGAAAAGAGAATGACAAAAACCACCCATTTGTTACTTTGCAATTTTTTTTAGGTAAAGAACAAAAAGCAAAAGAGGTTGAGAAGGTGACCTTTCAGGAGAGCACACCATTTATAGAGACTCAGGACAGCATTATCTTTTCTTTCAAATATGCCTGTACTTTTTTGTGTAGAACTATTTTTATTCTTTTTTTTGTTGTATGGAACTTATCACCCTGGTGTTTGAGTGCCTTCTCCATGCATTCAGTCTTCCAGCGTCTTTTTGTGATGCAGCAAAAGGAGGGTGAGGGGTAGATACAGTGAATTATTTCCTCAAGGTCATTCAGAAAGTCTGAGACAGCGCAAAGAACTGAATGCAGAAAACCTCCCACTCATATATTGTCTATCCTTTATTTTAGGAATGAATGAATCCCAAAGGTTGAAAGCAGTCCATGATATTATTTCCTATAGCTGTTTTCAGTTTAGATTGACTCAGACCCAGGCTTTTCCTTGGCATCCATTGGTAGTAGTAGATAAAAGGCAGATGTGTTCGACAGTAAGCCCCTGTTTATGGTGTGACATTTGAGCTTGCATCACTGCAGCCTCTTTTTTTGTTATAACCGTTTCTGGGCAGTGTCGTCTTTGCCTGCCTGGTGCAGAGAATGACTTCCTATAGAAACTGGCTCGTAAACCCCTGGGCTCATGGGCAGTGAGGACAAGGGTTTGCCTGAGGTGGGTATGGACCTACTTGCTTCACACGCTGCTGCTCTGGCTTCCTTCAGCCGTTTGTGATCTGTTCCCCCTCGCTGCAGGTTACGCAAACAGGAGCTGTCCAGGGCGACCCTGGCCCAGGAGCTCCTCTGGTGTCAGCACCGAAGGAAAGTGCATTTCAGTATCCCCATTTTACTGGTGTTGGCATCTCTGTTTGTGGCTGTGCTCAGCACCGTGTGAAGAGCACTGGGATGCTCAGAAAGATCCTTCCTTTGTCACAGGTGCCTGATTCTGGTGGCGCATTTCTCACCCTCTGAAGTTTTTATCAAGACTGAGTGCAGAGGGCAACCTGTTCTTCTTTTCTTCTCAGTGCCCCTCAGTGANCAAATGGTACTATATAGGTACTATATATACACCCAAGGAAGGCAGATAAGGCACTGCATTACCCAAATACAGCAGCGTCCAGCCCCGAGCTGTGATCCTTCTCCCCACCACCTGCCTGACGAGAGACTGACCCGCCACAGGAGAAGAGACTGCACTGAAGAGACTGACCAAAGGAAGAGTGTCCAAAGACTGTGTGTCCCAGCTCTTCCTCCCTCACTCTTATATCCCGTGTGATGTGAGATAGTCGGGATAACCTCTGATCTGTCAATGTGTGTCACCTGACTCATTTCCCAGGAAGGCCTAAAAACCAACAAACCCAGCCAAAGCCTGAAATTTAAAACTACCACAGAGTGCAAGACACGTGGCTTAAAGATCCCTCATCCCCTCAATGCTGTGCTGACCTGGGAGCCAAAACTTTATTATTTCATGCTGCTTGAACTCAGTTCCTGTCTTCTTTCAGGTGATAAAGTGAAAGGTCCCTGGGGATTTGTGGTCCCATCAGGTGTTTTACCTGATCCACTCTGCTTTCAAATCAGAATTTGTCCACTAGCTTTGGATTAGGTGGGAGGGTCCATTGCAAGTCAGGATGCTGAGGGGTATGACTGCACTGGACGTGGATCCTACAAATTCTCCTTGTTGCCTCAGCAATTTAGGATTATTAGCTTCTGTTTCCCTTTAAGATAAGACTAACATTGATCTATGGTTTGCATTCGGGGAAGTAGTAACAATGAGGCATGAAATACTGGAAATTTCTTGAAGAATAATTTCATACCCCCTCTTAGTTCCCACTGGGGTCTCTTAGTGCAGATTCAGGGTCATAATTGAGATGCTTATTCTGTAGGATATATTGCCTTTAAAGTCAAATATATGGAGCTACTAAACTATTATTTTCACCAGGCTTTCCTGAAGAAAGGTTTTTTTGGGACTTTGTTCTGACACAGCATGTAAAAATATTTGAGGTACTTCAAATTAGAATACAGAAAACTTGGGCTCAGCCCTTGGAGGATGAATTGCTAAGGCACACATTCTGTATGGTCTTTGCTTGTTTGTAGCAAGAACGCTGCAGCTGCCACCTGGGTGATTGTTCACAGTGTCTTATGTTGCAGAGAGAATGGGGAATCTCCTTTCCAAACACAGATTTACAGCCCATTAAACACTTCTGGTGTAGTGTACAGCGTGAGATAGATCGGGAAACCAGGCTCGGTATCACCATCCAGATGAAGACATTTTGAAGGATAGCAAGTGTTTCAGAAGTCCCAGATCGATTTCTTTGCTGAGACATTTCATTACAGCAATTGATGTCACCACTTGGCAGCACCGACCTGGAAGGTTCTGCTGCAATAAGCTTGTACCTGGTGAGCATACTCCTATTTTTTATACCTTATTGATGTTTATTCATCACACGCTGGTGTCTGCAGCACATCTGTGTAATGAATAAATTCAGAATGTGGTATTGCAGTAGACACTGTGGAACATATAGGAAGGTGTATAAAGTTAACTCTTTCAATCCTCTGACAAAGAGAATCCCTAAGAATCCGGTGCTCTCTCCTTCCAACGCTTAGTTTAAGGTATTATGTACTGCCCTGCCTTTCTAACTCCCATCCTTAGCACAACACACACACTTTACAGATGGCCATAGACCACTTTTTGCTCTGTCAAACCTCCCAGTGATTTCTTGACACTTATTGAAAGTTTTTGAGTCTGCAGAGTTTAGTAGGATTATTTATTTTTTTTTTTACTGTGGGTTGGAATACTTTTTATCAAAACCTGCATCCCTGGAGGGTATGGAGATGTTGCTGTCTTTAAATGGAAACTTCTGCTGCCATCACATCTGTGAAAGGAATGGGTTATTGGGTTATTGGGAATCCTCACTATCCCAGATTGGGCAATGGGGGAATGCAGTTGTACCCAGTAACACTCTGACTCCTGAAATGGCGAAGGACCATCTTTTACAGTCCTGAAGAACTCGCAGAATAATTTCCTAGGAAGTTTTTAGTTTAATTCTGAAGGAAAGGAGGCATATGAGAGGGCTGTGTCTTCTGTTTCCCTGCATGTACCTTTTGAAACAGCTTTTAACCAAATTTAAAAGAGGGGTGGAAGTATCAAAGCTCCCTGCAAGTTTCATAAACACTAGCAGTTAAGTAAACAAGGGAACAAGCGTCAACTGGCCAGTCGGCATTTAATGGTGGGAACAGAGCGAATGTGGTGAGAAAGGGTATATTAGGGGACAAAAGTCCATAGGAAACCAGAGTTCACCAGTTCTGTCTCTTGGGGAGCAAACTATTGACTAGCAGAGCACAGAGATGTTGCATAGAAGTGAAACCTCAGTTACAGTTTAGCTTTTGTCTTTTAGTAACAGAGTGTAATGTATAAAGGCTCTTTCAATATTTGGACAGTGGAGCTTAACAAAAACGAGACCATTATATGCAATATCTGTCAAAACTGGTGAATGGTCTGTGTTAGCCTGCCAAATGCAAATGAAGATTATCTATTCATTTAGTCCAACAGGGAAAATGATATAACTTCTTTGGTTCAATTAGTTTACTGTGACAAATAAACAAGGAGGAGAGGACTCCAATATGGCAAATGTTCAACTTCAGATAGCTTTAAGGGCTGTATAAATCACACTGCTCTGATGGTAAGCTTTATTTTACCTTCTTTGTTCAGGCATAGACCTTACCCCTTTGAAGTGATTTATATGTTCCCCCCGCAAGCAGACAAGAATTGCGACCCAAGAATTAAGACCCAAGTTTCACTTACTTGCCTTGGATTTTAAGGCAAGGATATATTCATCTTTGTTGCAATGTGGGTTGTTCTCAACGAGGCTGAGCTACCCCATTTATTCTCAGCTGTATTAAGTTCATTCAAAGCACTAATGGCATTTTGTACTTCTCTGCCATGGAGACATTCCAGTTCTTCATTTGCAAATGCTTGTCTGCACCCATGGGTGGGAATGAAGGGATATAGAATAGAATCATAGAATCATAGAATTGATTGGGTTGGAAAAGACCTCCGAGATCATCAAGTCCAACCCTTGGTCCAACTCCAGTCAATTTACTAGATCATGGCACCCAGTGCCACGTCCAATCTCAGTTTAAAAACCTCCAGGGACGGTGAATCCACCCCCTCTCTGGGCAGGCCATTCCAATGCCTGATTACTCTCTCTGGAAAGAATTTTTTTCTAATATCCAACTTAAATTTCCCCTGGCAGAGCTGAAGCCCATGCCCCCTTGTCCTGTTGCTGAGTGCCTGGGAGAAGAGACCAACCCCCACCTGGCTATAACCTCCCTTCAGGTAGTTACAGAGAGTGATGAGGTCACCTCTAAGCCTCCTCTTCTCCAGACTAAACACCCCCAGCTCCCTCAGCCTCTCCCCATAGGACTTGTGTTCCAGTCCCTTCCCCAGCCTTGTTGCTCTTCTCTGGCCCCGCTCCAGCACCTCAATCTCTTTCCTGAACTGAGGGGCCCAGAACTGAACACAACACTCCAGGTGTGGCCTCACCAACGCAGAGTCCAGGGGAAGGATCACTGCCCTGCTCCTGCTGGCCACGCTATGTTTGATCCAGGCCAGGATCCCATTGGCCTTCTTGGCCACCTGGGCACACTGTTGGCTCATGTTGAGCTTCCTGTCAATGAGTCCCCCCAGGTCCCTTTGTGCCTGGCTGCTCTCCAGCCACTCTGTCCCCAGCCTGTAGTGCTCCATGGGGTTGTTGTGGCCAAAGTGCAGGACCCGGCACTTGGCCTTATTGAACTTCATCCCATTGGAATCAGCCCATCTCTCCATGGGATGTGGAGTTGAAAAGTGATCATTGGTTTCCAGCACAGCTCCCAAGCACTTTGCAGAAAGAGGACACAGGGAAGGGGTTGAGCTGCTCCTCTGTGCTTCAGCTGAGTTTGTGAGACTTACCTGAGGAGACAGCAAAGTGCTGGGGAAGAGATGGGTAGGCTAGAAGGGAAGCACACATGCCTTTGTGGTTGCTGATAGTATTGACCCTCTCACTGCTGGACATAGGACGGGACAGTTGGAGTGCTGAGGTTGGGCACCTCCAGAGCAGCACGTTGGATGCCATTGTGGTGCAGTGTCCTGGCTGCTCGCTGTTGCCCAGAGAGGGCAGTCCCCTCTTGCTTTGGGGAATGAGCAGCAAGCTCACAGACTGAACCCGTGCCAGGCCAGCCAGGAAATGGCCAGTGAGGTGATGGGTCCTGTTCAGCCCAGAGTTCAACAAACTGCTACAAAAGCAGACTGTCACATGAGGGACATGCCCCATGAGCTGGAGCTTTCTTGGCATAGTAGCTGTGCTTCCTGGCAAAGCCCCGTGTCCTCACCAGCACCATGGTATGGTTGGTCGCTCAGCACAAAACCTCTTGTGCATCCTACAGAGGTTGCAGACCTGCAGTATCTATGGCTTCAAGTAGATCTCATTGGTACCCATTCCCTGTCAAACTTAGTGACTTAGTTTAGGGAAAAAAAAAAAAAAAGAGAAGGTTTGCAATGCTTGTTTCACAAGAATGTACTTTTAGACAAGTAACAGACTATGTGGGTTGGAATAGGGTTATTCCAGGAGCCTGATTTGGAGAGACAATACTTGATGTGTGGTTCATCTTTCTTTGCCAACACTGACGGGTTGCTGCCTTCCCCTCAGCCCCAGTTCAGTCCAAAAATGTATTTGCTCAGCTGTTTTTGAAGGAAATGGAGCAGGGGCAGCTTGCCCTCTGCTGGCACCCAGGCGGAGGGAACCCCTTCGGCAGCAGAGCCGGGGACTTTCAGAGCTGAACTTGTGAGCTGGCTAATTCTGCTGGAGTATAAACTGATTAGAGCCACATGGGTGTCGGCATTAAAGCTCCTCCTTCAAAGTGGCTGCCCTAGGAAGTGGAGCAGTCTGTCAGCAAACCAGCATGAGCAGCAGCCTGACCATCCTCAGACTTGAACCATCAGGTGTCAGCCTAGTTCTATCTCAAGGGTTTTCAGGGCTGGGCTATCCCACTTTATCTTCTTCCCAACAAGCTCCCCTTCTCTGCCCCACCATAAGACCGAGGGCCAGGTGCTCCCAGTGAAGTCCACAGTTCCTTCATGCTCCCTTGGAGAGAAAAAAATAAAGGGATAGATGGGGAAGTGAGGAATGGCCAGGACTGCTTTCTGCATGCTGAAGTGTGTTGCTGACTTTTACATGAAGGTACAACACACACCTGCTGTGCTACAGGGAAGGTGAACAAGGGTGGCACAGTCCCTCACGGAGCACGACAATGCTCCCAGGGTTATGTACACCTCGTGCTTCCATACTCAAACCTGTCCACCCTCCATCTTCTCGGTCCTTGTGAGCTCGTTTTTCAGCCACCCTGAATTTGTTTTGCCATGTCCTTCTGTCAAAAAGAAAAGCTGTTTTCATAACCTTATATTTCATGTTTTTATGTCAATCCTGACATTCTTTATCTAAATCCAAATAATGTGCATCGCCTTTACTATTCTAAAGGAAAAATACTTATCTTGGATCTCAAATGCCTAATTGCATTTGATTAAACAAAGCCTTCTTAAAATAGACCCCAGAAGGAAAAGATCCAATTGTTGGTTTGTTAAATACCAAACTAAAACAAAACCCTGAGGAAATGAAGGGGTGGTTGTCGATGGTGTTACAGTTGCATAGGGACTAATGGTTAGAAAAGTGGCACATGTCCAGAAGAGGCCCACAGCAAAGAGAGGAAACCTGGCCCACATGGAGAGGGGGATAAGGCACCGCAGAGAGCGACTCCTTTTTTGCAAATGAAATTTAAGAGACAAATGTGTATATGTTCTATAGTTTGAAGACTATTAACTAAATAATATGAAATAAAGTGAAAAAAGAAAGTAATTATGATAACAAGAAACAACTCAAAACACTACTGTATTCTTTCTTTAGCTCCCCGAAGACTGCAGGTCTTTGTGTTTCAGTGCATGAGCTACTGTTTGGCACATTTCCTGAACTACTTTGTCTATTCACTTCTTGCTAATGTGAAAGTGCTCAGACTCCCAGGAAAGGCAGCTTTGTTGGAAATCTTTCATTATCAAGGATTAGCTGTTTGGTAAACCTGTGTCCCCTTTAACAGCCTGATGGGAAGTGCCAGCTAATGAAGGGCTCATTGTGCTGGTGCTGTGAGTGTGGGACTTGAGTGCATTTTATTGCTCAGTTCACAAACCAGGGTCTTTTGTGTTCCAAAGGACTGAAGGGAAACTGAGTCACGCCCTTTGGTTCTGCTGTAAAAGTGGGGTGGAAAATGTGCTTTCCTTTCTCAGTACTCTTGCTGTGTTTGTGGCCTAAAGGCTTCTTGTGTCTGGGAATTTTGTTGATATATGACAGAATTACATGTGTACATTTGAACAGCGTTGGGTCAATGCTTAGGCACAGCTTACATGAAACATTTCCATATAATACCAACATGAAAAACTGAAATAACACAAACCATGAAGTGCCTTTATTACTTCACAGTGTAGTTCTAAAGCGTCTGAGAGAACAAAAATCTGAACCTCCTCATCCCACCCCCAGGTAGGTAGAAGGCATGGCAGACAAGTATGGGATTTATTTTTTCACTGATACACTTCCTTCCATATGTGTTTTAAATTTCAAGAGAGATTTATTGAAATAATTTATGAAAGTAATGGAGTAGAAATCCATTCTCTGTGGAAAGGGTTCCAATACAACTTGAATCATGAAGAAATACTGCTGAAAATCATCATCAGAATCTGTGATGTCGGACAGGATTCTTTTATCTCTACAGTAAATCTCTCTCACTGAAACTCCCACGCCGCTCACACACTGGGAGATGCCCAGTGCCTGCAAATGCAGGGGAGCAAAGAAAGGCAGCCCTGTAAATCATCTGGGCAAGACAACAAAGCCCTGCCCACAGCCCCATCCAGGCGTCCTGGGTTTGGGGAGGGGGTGTGGAAGCGCCCAGGGAGCTGCTGAAGGTCCAGGGGCTGTGAAACACCAGTGCTGTTGGAAGGGGGGGCGGCAGCTCAGGGTGGAACTGCTCGTGTGGAGCTGAGAGGAGGCCCCAAGCACATGGAGTGGATTTTACATTCCCCCTTTGCTACAGCTAATTAGGCCAAATGCAGAGACTGTCCTTACTGATCCAGGACTCGTGCGGCACAAGGGGCTCCTGCCAAGGGGAAGCAGCTCTGGGTGAGTGTTATTAGCTCTGTCAGGGCAGGAAGGGCAGTCAGGTAACCCGGGAGGGGTGTGAAATTGGAGGAGTCATGGAAGGGATTATGTTCTAATGCAGAGTTTTGAACTCGTCATCTGTGCTGCATTCAAAGGCTGCAAGGACACTAATCATGCACATTAATGTGTGTGGTGGGAAGTGACTGGAGAGTGGCCAAGGATACAGAGGGTGCCACAGCCCACAGCCCATGCTCCCACTCCCCAAGCCCTGCCTGACCTCTCAGCTGTGTGTGGCTCTGCCCGTCTGGTTGTACAGGACTGCGTGAACACTTGGGGTTGTGTTACATTTTACTGGTGATTTTCTTCATAAACTCAGAAGTTTTTCATTGAGAGCAATCTGTGACTGTGTGAGGTTTGCCAAGTAGGTTACCATCAGTAGGTCATTGATATTGCTGTTCAACATTGTCTCGAAGTCCTCTGGTGAAATCTTTGGCACCTGGTTAATAAGATCCATCAGGAAACGTCCAACAGTGTTATCAGCAGCCACTTTGCCAGACAACACATCCTCGGCATACTGCAGCATCCCCACTACTGGGGATCCCCACTAGTTTTTCACTGTGGGCTTTTTATGTCTCCATGCTGAAATGTCTCCATACCATTCACAAAGGGAGGGGAAGCGGTGATGCTTTTATATCTTTTTGGTCTATCTGTGTAAGTGGGTGTAGGATGCCCGTTCCCAGCACAGTTCAGGGCTTTGTGGTGGTGCAGGCGGACAGGGCACCACCAGGGCACAGGACAGGAACTGTGGTGCTGCTGGTGACTGATGGCACCAGTGCAAACCAGGACCTCCCTCTCCAAAACTAAACATTCTCCAGCCTCTTTATTCAGGCAGTCCTTATGTCCCCCAATGAACATGTTCAATGCAAGCCTCCATTTCTGAGATGCCCCTGAGGTAAAAGCCATACTAGATTCTTCCAACAGCCTGTGCCTTGGCTAAGCAGGAGGGAGACTGGATGTGGGATCAAATTCACTGACACAAATCTCATTCCCTGCATAAAACTCTGGCTCAAGCCTCTGCCCCTGCTGCTGCAAAGCCACAGGCACCAAAACCGGTCCAGGTCTCGGCCGCAGCAGTTTGTCCCAGAGCACAGCACCTCTGGCACTACTACGGCAGGACATTGAGGTGACAGCTCCCCACTGAGCCCCCCGAGACCATTCCCACACCCAGAGGCTTACAATGCTCTCCAGTCTACAGCAGCTAAAGAACCAAGACTGGAGCCACGTGCTGAGACAGGCCAAAAAAGTGACACTCTTTTTTTTCTCTGCTCTGCAGCAGCAAAAACAAGGCACCTAATTCCTACCTCTGGGTGTTTCCCGGGAAGGGGAGCCCAAGGAGGTGGAGGAGAAGGGCTGACCCTGCCACAGGGCTGTTCTGGCTGCATGTGCTGGTTCCAGCAGGATGGGATGCTGCTCCAGCCAGCCCTTCTTGGGGCAGGGGGCTGGACTCAAAGATCCCTTCTGACCACAGAGAGCCTGTGATTCCTCCTGCCATGTTGAGGGCCACTTGAGCTGTCCCCTGGCTCCTGGGTTTCTTCCTCTCTCGCACTTGGCATTGGCTCATTTTACTTTTATTTTTTATTTTTTTTTTGGTGGCATGTGGGGCATGTTGTTCTTCTCTCTTGTTTCTAAAGGAGTGAAAGTGTGTAGATCCGTAAAATCCAGAGACAGAAAATGACTTACTGCCCCACCCAGCCCAGCCCCTCAAACGTTTGTGTGCTTAGTTTGAGCATATTGTTTGGTTACTTGTCCTTGCTGTCCTAAACACTCCTCCCTTCACCTTGCATGGCCATGCCTCTTGCCTGTACACCTGGCATGCCCCTGGGCAGGATTTCCATCCTGTTTTTGTCATTTCCTCTGCTCTGGATTGAGCTTCTGTGGTCTTCCTGAGATACAACCCCCCGACCATAACTTCTGCAGAGAGGATGGGAATGGGCTGGTGACTTGAGCTTGGGGCACCAAGCATGGAGCTGCCCAGGTACAGGTTTCATTTGCCTCTCTGAAGATGGAGTGGTACCAGCATGTAGCCAAACTCAGAGAGAAAGCAGTAAGAACAACTCTATTTAATTAACAATTATTTTAATATCCTAATTAAAACTAGAGAGCCCCTTTCTGGTTAATATGTAGACTTTACTTTAGAGCTTTGCAAAATGGTTCTGGTCAGTTTTAGAAGTCTTGGACATAAATACAGCAAGTTGCTGTTGAAGAATAATAAGAAGAGGTGCTCTACAAGGGGTGTCAACCAGTCCAGCTTGGCCTCACAAAGCTCTCCTGCCCCTGGGCATCTGCTCAGGATTTGGTCATCCTAATTTGGTCCCTCCTGGCTTAAGTCACAAGTGACCCATCCACCACCACTTTGGAGTGCAGGGAAGCAGGGATGTGGGAGCCACCTGTGGCCCTCACCTGGCCTGTGCACAGCACCAAGTTTTTCCTGCTGGGGCTGCTCTGCAGAACCTTCTTCCACCAGAGGGCAGCTGGGAAAAGGAATGTGATGGGCTTGCTTGGCTCAAGATGAGACAGCAGCTAATTTGATACTAATTGTTATGGTTGTAATTTCCTCCCTCACCAGATGCAATCCCCTTCAGCCATCTCCAGTGGAGCTGTTCTTAGGGAATGCTTCCCACAATAAAACCAAATGCAGTGTTCTTTCCCAGTTGCCCACAAGATCCATCCTCAGATATAATCTGAGCTAGATGCAGTACAATTAGTTATTTGTGTTCCTGAATTAGCAAAAGACTGAACTTTAAAGATCCAATTAATGCATCTGAATGATGAGTTTGCAACCAGTTTATCCCTGAGCTCCGTTCGTGGGAGATCTGTCATGTTTCCTGCAGCCTAAGGTGGGGACAGCCGAGGAGGTCAGCAGCTTTTTACAGAGAGCTCAGAACTGCATCTCCTCTCTTTATGAAAGGTGTGGAGCCACTTTAGTGTCCAGACATAAAATGCCTATGGTGAAAAACTATTGTAGGATCACAAGTGAAAATAAGTGACAGCTACTACCTGGTATAGTTGTGTATGAAGAATATAGGGAATAGAGCAAAACTACTTGTCCTAAGTACTTAATTTGACTTTTCTTATGATAAAAGAAGGAGCTACTGGGCTACCAGACTTGGGATCCATCTGTGCTATCATATCCCACACTCCCTGTGGCCATGGTGTGTGCTTTTACTGTTACAAGTTTCAGATAATCCCTGAAGACTGAGACAAAAGATTCAGTGTTTTTCAAACAGAGACGAGTGGCAGCTCTGACCGCCTCCTAATGACTAATCTCAGTCTAATTGTGGTTTTTGCTTTTCATACTTTCTCTTTTGCAGTTTCTTTCATTTACTTTCCCTTTTATTTGTACAGTTACTTTCTCTGGGGAGAGAGATTTGCTCCTCTGTCTCCTGTTGAGGCTGAATTCAGCTGAAGTCAGAGAGGTCTCTACTGCACTGGCAGCAGTTCTTTCAGTGGAAATAGATTTGACCTCAGAGAAGCTGGAGCTTAGGATGATGCTTGCAATTGAAATACTGTTTAAGGGTTTTCATGTTTCATGCTGTAAACAAGAAACTCCACCACTGTTCTCATCTCTCACAAAGACAGCAAACCTTAGCTGTGATCAGTTCCTCTCCCTCCAGAAGTATCATTCATGTTAAACCTGAAGGTTTGTTGTTCTTTCCAAAGTTTGAGGAAAGACTTTGCCTTGAACTGAGAGGGGGCATATACTTTCAGAGCTCAAGACATTCTGCTGCTTGTTGCCTTCTTTGCAGGTTTTGAATGGAAAGTTCACATTTTCATAGCCATGACCCCTCTTGGTTTGTGTGGCTGGTGTCTGATCTTCAGGACAAACATGGGAGAGAATGGACAAGAACATTATCTACAGATGATTATAGGGATATGGCAAGAGTGGAGGGAAGACAAGCTAAAAGAAGGAGCAGTTTCTCCTTATTTTCTCCTTCTTTTTCTCCTTTCTGCAAACCTCTAAGGCTTGCAGGAGAAGTGAGGAATTGAGCGCCTGTGAGTTGCCCAGGCTATGAACAGCAGAAACTTCTCTCCTCCTGGAAATCCACGGTGGTACCCAAATGCAGCCACAGCTCCCACGATGGCTGGCTGCCGGCAGGGGAGCAGGGCTGTGCTCCTCCCCACCAGCGTGCCTCAGTTCTGCATGGACACAGGGATATAGAGCATTTTGGTGCCTAAAGCAGTTGCTTCTTTCCTCTTCTTTGTAGCCTGAACAATGTTAATAACAAACCCAAGTCCTGAGTGAGTTTTGTCCATTTCCATGTGAGTGGAAGCTGGAACTTGTGAAAATCCATTGATGTTGTATAATTAAAGACTGTACTCAAATACATAGTATCACAGAAGTCACCTTAATTCTGGGGATTCCTCATGTTTGAGAGCCTGATTTTGCAATTGGGGTGATGTTCCCTTAGCTCTATTTTCTATGAATAGCTTTCCCTTAACTTGAGAAAGGCTTTTCCCCATGGGCAGGTGGACTGAACCCAATACTGCTGCTGAGTCCTTGCTCCCTGAAGGCCCAACTGAATTTCCCCCCCTTCCTTCCTGTATCTCTGCACAGGAGTGCCAAGGAAGTGCTGTAAGCAGGACTGCTGGAGAAACAGAAGAGAGCACTTCTGAGAAGACACAGTGGCACAGTGAGGTGAGAGTTGCTCCTATTTGGGCTGGGAACGTGCTGTTGTTCATGGTAAGGTCAGCAGGGCTCTTTGTCTCTGCAGGGACTGGAACTAATCCTCTGTGCTCTACCAGTTTAAAACAAATTCTGGCTTCTCTAAGTGGGAATATTTGAGCAACATAAGAAAATGTTCACAACAAAATCTATTTCAATATGATCCATAGCAGGGGCTCGCTTCAAAAGCTGCCAGCTGTCTTTAAGAAATTTCAGAACACCCTTCAATGGAAAGCTGATTTTATAGCTTACTCATTCTATCAAGCTCTGACAATACCAAATACACAATTGTAAGTTCACTCGCTTCTCTTATATATATTGAATTATGGTAGATTTTTAATTATATGACAGTACACTAAATATCATATACAGTATAACAGAATTTAATTATTCATTTGAAGACAATGCAACCTAAGTGTGCTCATCCCTTCCTGGGATTGTCTCCCACAAATGTACAATAACTACAGCTCAGAAGCCCAAAGCAGGAGTGGATTATTTTTTTCATGATTATGAGCTATGTGAAATTAATTATTATTTGAATCTGTCAAACTATGAGTTTCTAGAACTGAATGCTTTATTCATCTTAAAGGGAGTTCATCTTGGATAAGTCAGTGTGTCAGACCTCGCACCTGAAGATCTGTTTGATGCTAGTTTTACTAGTTCATTTAATTAATTCTCCTGGTATTATGTAGACCTGTTTCATGGAGGTTAATAATGCTCCCAGAGCCCTTGCCCCTCTCTGTTTAATTTGTGTGCCTCCACTGTCACAGGATGTGAGTGCCGTGCGTTCTTCGTGTCTGCTGCTCTGCTGGCAATTCAGAGAGGCACGTCCTTGGGGAAATATTGCAGGGAGGTGCCACAGCTGGGACAGGGCTTGTCTCTGCTCTGACTTTTCACATAATTACTCTACTTATAAGCTTGGTCTAGTCTCCCATTTTCCTCCTTCTCTGTGTCTTATTTGCTACACCTCCATTCTTCCCAAAGCCATAAAGTACCTCAATTTCCATGTGTATTTTTCCTGCTTTCTCCAATCTGGCTTTTGCCTCTCTGCTGCCGAAAGTTTGGCATATAAACGTTATAGCATCCTAGCTGTAAAGGATACTTACAAGATTATCTTCTTTATTGTCCTTCTAATTTAAAATGAATGAACTTCATGGCAAACAAAATCAATGTGGCCATGCAAGTGGGACCAGAGAAACATCTGGCAGGTTCTGGCAGGTTTCCTTCCTTCCCAAGCTGGCCCATGGAGGAGTTCACACATCACCTGTTGCAGGTGTTTTCTCTGTAGCTAAAACTGACTCCTGGGGCAAATTGCTCTGTCTGGGGAGCAGGAGGTCAAAGGGCTGTATCTGTATCTATACCTGTGTGGGTTCTGTGGGGGTCTTAGGGGGAGGCTTATGATGAGAAGAAGCCCAATTCAGAACACAACTGACAATGAACAATAGGCCTATTCACTGAATTCAGGTAAGGTTAAGAGGAAAGCTTGCCAGCCAACACTGTCAGTGGTCTGCTTGCCTGCTCATGGCCTCTTCTAGCAAGCAGAAATTTAAAGTGATTAATATGCACTCTCTTCATTTGAATAACATTTAAACAGCAATTGTCTCTGTTGGTTTAATACCTGTGAAATATTCCGCTAAAGTCTGGAATTTCGTGCTGCAGACGCATAAATGTATCCTCTTCCTCGTGTTCTCCTCACAAGGACATCAGACAGCACCACATACCTTTGAAAAGACAGAATGGCAAAACTGGTTTCATGGAGTTCCTGTCTGATGTTCTTCAAACATCCTGGATTTAAAATGTTTCTGCTGCTCCCTGGGAAAATAAGTAGTAAAACAAGCTTGTGTGCATGCGAAACCAGCTACAGAAGTAAGTTGCCTACATAAAAAGAGTCTTAAAAGTGAGGGCTTTTTTCACATAATGAAGGAACTTCTGTTGGCTTTTAACATGGGAGCTGATGCGCCTTTCCTGTTGGAGAGGTGTAGCAAATGTTTGGGAAGGTGAGGGACTCAGTGTCTCGGGAACTGGAGAGCTTCGGTTCAGTTCCTTTACCTGGTCTGGGAGGTGCTGACTTATAAAAAAGTTCAGATCTTAACAAACAGCATTGAGAATCCCTTGAGCTCAGGAGGAATATTTACATTTTACATCTCAGGAGTGGCGTGGGACACTGTTTCTGGTGAGAGCTGCACATCATCCTTAAAATCCTAAGTATTTCGTGAGACCTGTCCCCTGTCTGAAAAAAAGGGGTCCTAAAAGCAAATGTGAAGTGCCAGTGGAAATGATCAGCTGCTTAGTAGGGATTTAGGAGCCTCTCTTTAGTGCTCCTGTTTCAAAATGTTGGCAGATGCTTACAGTCTCTATAGATCCTTTCCTCACAAAATGAAATTAGGTATTAATTCAAACCCACCACGGACATTTATGGTTTACCAAGGTTAGGATTCATGTGGAAACTTTGCTTTCATTCGTGTTTAGGACTCCCTAAGCAAGCAAATTCCCCTGGGGTAATGCTAATTATCAGTGGAACCTGTAGGAAAGTTCATGTTTCCTGAAGCCACATCTGAAATCCTCATATCCCTTCCATTGGTTTGCAGGAAACGGAGGCATGGGCTTCAGCAACTGCTCAAAGATGAGACGTGCCACGTAGGGCTTACGTGATACAGAAAATCAGAGGAATTTAGATTGTTTTTCAATCCTCGTTTTCCTGGTTGCTGTTCAAATGGGTATTACTGACAAAAACTGGGATCTCTGGAAGTAGAAGCACGAATGTTATTCCTTAAAATAAGGCTTGCATGGAGTTAAAATGGAAGAAAATCCATCTCATGTGTGGTTTGAAGTACTGGTAGCAGAATAAAAGGCCATATTAAAAGCTGTGCTGTGGCTGCTGACATGAAAATGGGCAGAGTATAGAAATGTGCTCCTCTAATATCGCCTTCATTAGAAAATTGGTGTACCCAGTTGCTTACTTGGAGATAGCAGCTCAGTGGAGATACACTTGCTTGAAGATTTCAAACAAAATGTCAGATTTAGGCCAAGGAAAGGGTTGTCCAAGTTAAAATGGACGTGTTCACTTGAGGAAAGGGTCCTTGTATGAGGTGATTGAAAGTTATTTAATTGAATGAGACAGAAGACACAGATGTTTTTCTGTATGGATGCACGACCTTGATCAATTAGCAAATCAGAAATCACTTTTCCCAGTTTGAAATGGAAGCATGTACAATTCATTTAGTCTTGAATGACTTAGGTCAAATATATTAAAGCCTTTATTTTCTGTTGCACAATGGTTTGGCACAATAGTTGGTACAAGAGTTTTAAGTATTACTATTACTTTAATAACAGGCACAGTGTTGTGAAGAAAAGATGCAGCATTCTCCTTTCCTGGTCTGTCAACACAGTCCTTGGAAGGAAAGTGAAATTCTTTGTGGGAAAGATAGTTGGGGTGAGCTTTTCCCAAAAGCCAGCACATAGCTCAGATGAGAAAAAAAAAGTCTTAAAATGCTGTCAACATTGATTTGCACTGAAAGAAAGATGGCAAATGGAGAGCACAGCAAAAAGGAAATTGGCTGCTTTCCATGACACTCCACGGCTTTCCCTGTCCTGGAGCTGTGCAACTGGTTTTCTGAGCATGAAGCAGATGGGACACAACAGGCTTAATCTTGTTTTTCTTGATGTTGGTGATTCACCTGAGCTTTAATACGTGTGATTTGAAGCCCAAGATCAAACAGCAAGGACTGCGAGGACATGAGGAATGAGATACCCTGTAAGTCAGTGGGCAGTCCAGCGTGGTTTGGTCCGTAGCTGAGAGCCTGAGAAAAACAGCTCTTCTGATTTAGTATCTTCTGCGAGGACATGGGTGTTTTCTTGGAACTTTTTTTAGTCTGCGACATAATACGTTGGAAACAACTGGGTTTGTGGCCAGCCAAGGGAGCATCTGGCAGGCTATGAAACTGGTAGCTAACCCTTCGTGACTCAGAAGAAAGCTTTGTGTCCTGCCTTGATTTACTGCTAAATCATAGACAATCAAGCTCATTTTCAGTCCAATAACTAATGCCAGGCACACACAAACAACATAAAGCTTGGGATGCAGTTTGAATGTTTGAAATATTTCCATTTCTTGCCTGAACTGCATTTTTTTGGGGGCAGCATTCTCCCTTATTTCCATCTTCCCTGATTTTACTGCTATTGGAAAGGATTTTTGCAGGTTACTTCTGCAAGGCAGGCCCAGTGCAGGGGACAGGAGCAGAGATAATGATCAAAGCAGGCTTCGTGCTCACAGGTGGGTGTGTGCAAGCTTGAACTTGCAAGTACTTAGAACTGCCTGGATGCACAGGCAATGCCAAAACATACTCATTGACTTATACACACACTGTGAAAAATTTGGCCCATTACTGCAAAAATGTTTTAAAACTCTTCTTCGCAGGATAACATGGTTGAATTTTGTTACTTATGTCTTGAACTCCTGAACGGTTCTAAAACATTTGATAGCAGTATTTGGCAAAAATAAAATACAATGAATCTTCTTGAGTTGGCCCATTTTAGAGCGTAGATTTGTCAGATCTTTAGCTGTTTTTCTGAAGAAAGTGCTGCTGTTCAGAGTGTTTAGCCAAAGAGTCTCATCCTCTTTTTTACTGGCAGTGGTTTCTTTGGGCTGTGCAGACAAAACAGCCCAGAGAACGTGAGTTCATTCAAGTGTATAATGCCCTGTGTCTCTGACTTTCTCCATTGCTGAGATCATCCAAATCCGGCTCTCCTCTCTTGAGATGTCATCATTGTTTTACTTTTATCTCACTGTCAACTTTTCACAGGTTTTCCATTTTCTTGTCATGGAAAGTTGCTTTGAAAAAGTCTCAGGATTACGATGGAATTATTGTACCTCTTTTGGGAAGCCAAAATATGAAGGGTTTTGTAGGTTGAAAAATGAAATGTTTTTTATTTTGTTTTTATTATTCCAAACCTCTTCCCTGAGTTACTCCTGAGATTGCCAAGTGCAAGGATTCTGGTTTTGGAAAAGTTAAGACACTGAAAATGGAATTCTTTTGTACGGGTATCTCAATGAGAGTAATCAGTCAGTAAACTTAGCAAGTTGTTGTGGTGGCTTTTCTCCCCTGCTGTGCTGAAATCCACCATTATTGTAGAACTGCTCACCTCAAAGAACAGACATGGTTATGGTGTCCCTTTTCAATTCTCCCTCGCTGTTTGTTGGGACATTCTGCCATTTGGGCTCTCCTGGGCAGGTTGTTCAGGGTGTTGATAGCACAACACAGCAGTGGACATAGATCATATCTTATTCTGTCTTGCAATCAAAGAGTGAGCAAATAGCTGGAGTTCCATAGCACCCAGCAGAAATAATCCATGTTTCTGGCCCTCTAGGTGTCCATTCAAGGTGGTGACGAAAGCTTTAGCAGCTTCCAAGTGTTGGGGGACAGGTTAACATATTAAGTAGCCACGTTTTTAGCTGTATACATCCATCAGTGAACGTTGTTTTCTGGCAACTGCAGATGCCTTGGTCAAGGTTTTATCCCTCTCTAAAAGTCAGTGTGTCAAGCCTGAATATTTGGCCACTTGGTATGTCACTTGACCCATGATATATGTGAAAAATGACTATCCAAAATACCTCAGGGGCATGAATCTGAAAAGATCTTAGTGTGACTAGACATGGGTAAGTACATGAGTTCTTAGGGAAGTGTTTCTGTTCAGCCAAGCTTAACAATATTTTACTAAACTGAAAATAATCTACATACACCAAACTGAAAATAATCTACATAAATGCCACAATGCAAACAACTGGAAAGGGAATGAATGCAAACTGCAGATCAGGAATGTCATTTTGTCTATTGCTTTGTGCTTGGTATTCAACAAATGTAAATATCTGCAGGGCTTCAGCAGTCAGAGTTACGAATACAATGATGAGGCCTTATGATCTGAGTAAAATGGAAGTGACAATAAACGAGGACAAAACTAACAGAATTCTTACACAGCGAAAGCTGAGTCTCTCGAGACATTGGCTGACAGATGTTCTGGGGCTGCTGCATTCTCCGTGTGCAGCTCAGCAGTTTAGGACCCTGTTTTGGCACTGTGATGAACACGCTGCTCTGAAATCTGAGCAGGAACGGATGTTTTTGTTTTCAGGTGACTCCACTTGTCCAAGATCTATCCATAGACATGCAGAGATGCTTCCATTAGCTCTCAGTTCATGCCATCCCGGGAAGCATTGCATGGTCAGCACACACCTCTCCATGCCAGTCCTTGGATCCAGCAGCAGGCAGGGAGCAGGCTGTGCTGAACTCACTGGGCTCTTTGATCAAGCCTGCACGAGGAGGGAGGGACTGCCACCCCTGGAAAGCAGCCCTTGCTGAACCTTCTAAGGTATGGAGAACTGTGAGGTATCACAACACTCTGCAAGACTTACTTTAATTTTTAAAGCCCAAGACATTTGAAGTGGGATTATGTGAAGAACTTTGCTTTACTTTGGAAAACATTTCTGTTCCTTACTGTTTTCCAGTGTGGAGAAAGGCTGAAAGCTAAGATTAGGAAGGTAATTACATCAAAACTTTGTTTAACTTCTTATAGTATGGAGACCAGGCTAATGGTGTTTGCACCTGGGTTGAGTTGGCAACTCTTCGTGTCTGTGTTCCTTCCACAGGGCTTCCATAACTCTCACATAGCAACAGCTCGCAGCTTGCTTCGGTTGTGCATGTCCTGCCTGTTCTTAGCCATCTTGAAAACTAGAGCTGTGCAGAAGCAGATTAATATTCACAAGCTCTGCCTTCTGCAGAGTTTACTCGAAGGGCATCTATGCATTGCAGCCACAACAGAGACTGGCTGTGTATGGTAGCTTTATCCCACCTGGAATACATCATAGCCATGACTGCAACTGCCTGACATCATCCTGATTTTCCCAGGAGACTGGTACAGGTCATGCTGTCTCATATTTGCTATTATTGCAGCATCAGTCCAGCCTCAAGAACAGTGCAGCTCTACTGGCTTGTGAAGCAGGCCAGGATCATAAAGACTGAGGAGAGGCCTGAGGTATCTTTTAATAGATCTGCTCAGTTGTGTAGGATTCATCTAATATGAACATGTCCCAGAGAGGAAGTAGAGGAAGAGTGAAATTCCTAGTGGGATGCAAGATTAGCAGCTCTTACATGGTTATGATTACTCTCTTTCCATTCCACACATGCAGTGCTTGTTGATACTCCAAGTGCACATCGACTTCTGCAGTCCCCAGCCATGTCACTCTGGTGAATGAATCCTTGAAACACACACTAAATATGTGATGGTGACTTGGAACAGCTCAAAGATAAAAGGCAGGAGGTTTTGGAGCCTGAGCCAGAGATCCCAACAGATGGTCTGGTGCGGGGTATCAGTTCTGTATCAGCTGTAACTGCAATTGCTCAGTGTAATCTATTATCAGAGCCTTATATTTGTTTCACAAATTCATTAACTTGATCTTGAGTACAGAACTGAGGAGTTGGTGGACCCAGGAGCGAGGTAGGCTGGTAGTCCATGAGCTTCACCCTCCCTGCTTGCTGCACACTGCAGTTCAAGCCTGGAGCAGCTCCGCAGTTCCAGCTGTACCTTCCTGCTGCCTCAGCCACTGGCACTGAACCAGTGAATTACAGTCCCATCAGAGGAACTGATGAGGGTTGCTTGGGACTGTTCTGCTGCCTGAGCAGTTCAGGACTCTAAAAGACTCAGTTTAGTGTGATTTGGGGGACTTTTAACACACACCCACAGAGGTGCCACAATTTGCCATTTGCAGTATGACTCAGACACCAGGTCATGGCTTGCATAACAACTGGTTGTTGCTGGAAGGAATTAATACTAGAACTATGTGTCTTTAACTCTTGCCAAGTGCCATGCCATACTATAAAAGATACATATTTCTTGTTTTCATCTGATACTTTCTCACCTGTATTGGACCATTTGTGTCTGGGGAATTTGTAGGAAGAGAGCTCCTGGTAGAGGCTGAGCAGCACCTGCATTTTCCAGGGGTGGGTAAATGCCAATGCCAACCAACAAGTTTGTAGCCAAGAGGTGGGGTGTAACCAGTTCTTAGATATCCAGCTAGTTCTGTAGAAGGGTGGAAACATGTATCACCTCATTCCTCTGTCAATAGAAAAAACTGTTGAGTTCTGTCCTACAGATAAGGCAAGGCTTTAAAGACACTTGTGGAAAAATGACCAGCACAAAAGAGCCAAATCTATCACGAAGAAGTAAAAACCAGAAAAGTCAGGAAATTATAGAGATGATACAGTACTGCAGGAAAAACACATGCAAGAGGGCAGCCACAGTGAATGGATGTTGAAGTTAGTACCGGAGCTGTATACTGTGATTTCCTGGAAGAAGGATTGCTGCCAGACCAACAGAGCAGGAAAAAGGAAAGCAAGTTGGTCATCAATCTGTATTAAAGGAATACAGAGGAATACAGACTTTGTGATTACGGGCTCAAGGCTTGGTCTGCATTTACATTTTCCACTGTAAAGTGTAGCAATATATGACAATAGTGGCATACTTGTCTCTGGCTACACAGTCTATTGTGCCATTGTCTCTGTATGCTTGATCTAATTATTTGTGCTACAAGTGAAAGCATATTAATGCTAACAACACCTTGCCTGAAAATATGTTGGTTAACAAGAACAGCATTTATATGTTAATCAAAGGAATAATTGCACCAGGAGTACAAGTACTTTGGTTTTTTTCCTCAGTTTTGAAGTAGTTCTTGACTGAAGAACTGGCCCCATCTTGAATAAATAACCTTGTGATGTCGCTCACTTTAGAAGAAAGCTCTAGACTTACTTGCTCCGCACTGATCAGCTGAGGGATCTCATCAGAGAGGCAGACAGCAGCTTGTGGGAATTTCTCTGTGTGCATTGGCTATTCCTAGAATGGTTGCCAGAGAGCTTTTCCTACAGGCAAACCTCTCCATGAAGTACTCTGCCTCTGCCTCACTCATTAAACTTTCTGGATTAGAAATCTGAATGTTATGAATCCTTGAAATAGTAATATTGACCTAACTAGAATATATCACCTCATAAAAGACTATTGTTTTATTCCCTGTCTCATCGAATCTCCCTAAAAGCTTCCTTTGATCAGTTCGAGTACAGCGTGGCCCTCAAAGTGGAACAAGGACTCTGACTTGAAAGATACCTTTTAGTACCTTGGATATTGGCTGCTTTAATTTTCAGCCTCCCATCAGACTGATGATGCCCACTGCTAGTTTATGTCTCTGTCTGTCTCTGCACCAATGGCTTGACATTTTCGCTTTGCACTGGTGTCACTGCATCTCACCTTACTGCAGGTGCCAGCACTTCCTGTGCCTCTGGGGGGTGCAAAGACATGAAAATGGATTTTATGGCCAGTGTAGGGTACATTTGGAGTGATGGCTTGGATTCTGGTTTGCAGCACAGTAATACTTCCTACCAGGCAGAGGAGGTTTCAATGGCAAACTTGAATCTGATATAATCTTATAACTTTGAGGCAGTTATAATCTTATAATTTTGAGGCAGTTGTAATGAGTTCATGAATAACTTTAAGAATAAAACCAGTGGAATTCTGCTTCATTATGCCCTGTCATTATCATTATCTGCATGTGATAACAACCCCCTGCCATCCACCTGGCTTGGAGACTGTGGAGAACAGTAGATGGAGAAGCCAGTCATGCTCCATCTGACTGCCTGACTACCAGCACAGGAAAAAAAAATCACATAAACCTACTGCATTCAAGTTTCCATTTGTTTGACTTGTTCAGAGCATATTTGAAGGCAGAATTGCATTTTGGACCTCATTACTCCCTCTCTGTACTTTCTTTGAACCCAGTCAATTCTTCCTAGAAATTCTGTTTTGTATTCATTACTCTGGCTTTATTAGGGTCAAAGGCAATTATTGCCCAGGGATTTTTAGCTCTTTCTGCAGGGAATTTTAAAATGAACATGAACAAGGTATTTTTGTAGGCCCACAGTAAGAGCTCCCTATTGGACTAAGCTTCCAGGCATCTAACTTTTTGTTACCTATGCCTCTAGTTTAGAAAACAACTTTGGAGTTCTAACCAGCTCTGAATTAACCTTGCAAGACCTGTAGTAAGGCTGCTGGGTCTCACAGCCTGGTCTCAGTCCTGAATGGTATTGTCAAACTGGAGTGAAAATATGTTCATCTCTCTGTGGGTAGGAGACTGAGCATGTGGTGACGGCAGTTACAGTTCTCCTTGTGGCAGCACCAGCAACTCCCCATACGTGCTTTGACAGAAATGGATGCTGGTGCCATTATGGAACAAAGTCCAATCAAGGTTTTATCCATCACTTTCGCTGCTAAGTTTTTCATTATTATTTTTCTCTAGAAGCTTATCATTAAAATCAGCTCTTAAGCTGTCCTGTCATGTAAAGCATAGCCTGAGAAGTTGTGACTTAGTGGCTGATGTCCATAAGTGATGGGATTTTGTTGGGCAGCGGTGGCCAGTGTTGGTGTCCAGGGATTTCTGTTTTAGCAGCACAAAAGTTTACCCAGGTGAGGGCCGAGGCTGTGGTAAAGCAGAGAAACACCTATCTCAGCTCCCAAAGTGCTATTCCCCATTGTAAACCCAGAATCTCTTACCTTCTATGAAGACAGAAAATTTAAATGCTTCGATTACAGGAGGGAAATTCAAAAGGATTTGAAGAGTACTTGAACCAACATGTTAGGCTGCATCAAGAGGTATATTTTTATGATAATGGTAATCAAATGAACTGCCTAAGGGCAAATAAGCAATTACAGGGGAGATGAAAGTGTCTGACATGATCAGAATACCTGTTGGGTCACTTAAGTCATCATGTGCAGGCACTCAGCGATGGCTGCCTGCAGCATGGCCAGCTTAAAGTCTTCACTCTTGGAGCTTTTGGTTTCAGAAGAGAGTATTTCAAAATCTGGGAGTCTGGGGACATAAAATAATGCTCCAATGAGACATATTCAATGCTTTATTTAATAGAGTATGGTTATGTCTTTACTGACATGAAGACAATGAATCTCTAGGCTTTGTAATCGAAGGGCAAGACAAAATACGGCAAAATTGTTGTTCCTTGGAGGAATCTTACACAGCACGTGGTACTCTCAGAAGAGGCAAGAAGGCAGGCCCAGTTCTCCATCCTCATTTTAAACTCTTCACTATGCACACAAGCCTTCTCAAGTTTGTCCTTTGCAGCCATAAATCTGGAAAGACATCAGTGTATTTTCCAACATGTAGTTGGTTTGGAAGCCAACATGGTACAATCTAAGTCATACTCGATTATGCCAAACTAACCCAAGTGAGTGGTACATGAAGTAGTCAAATAGTGGAAATCCTGGGAAGAACAGCCTTCCACCAGTACAGCAGTGGAGTTTCAGTGCCACTGCTCTGCCCTCAGAGAATCCTGGTCCCCGTGTTCTGAGAGGTTTTGGTTCCGAACTTTAGCCCGATAATTTTGGTTCAGGCTCCCCGTGGTGCTGCTCTGCTGAAAGCAGTGTCACTTTAAACAGGAACTTTTGCCTGTGGTGGTAAAAGGCAAAAAGGATATTTTGTTCTATGAGTCAGTGATAGTTTTCAGCTGCTGTTCTTTATAAAGCAGAAAAGGCATGTGGATTTAGATAGGGTATCAGTAAGGAAAACGTCAACAGTGGCTGGCCTTGGGCACTTGAGGATTAACAGCTCTGTGCCTGTCCCAGAGAGAATAAATCCTCATTGACCAAATGAAACCTCAGAATCACACACTGACAAAATGAATACCACAGTTTTTCAAGTGAAGTTTATGTTAAGTGATAAACTCCTCGCTCTGAAAATGGACTTGATAGCAGTGAGCTCCTGGGAGCTGATTGTTTGCTTTTAAGGGCAGGGGATAAAACTGTGAAAGGGTAGCTATGAAAACAAGCCAATCTTTCAGCAGTAGGCTGATGCTCTAGAAAATGGAAAATTTTATAGATTTACAAATCTGAAGTCAAGGACTTCAGATGATGTAGGATTGAGGGGGAAAGGAGATCTTTGCAGATGTCGTACCACAGATAAAATGAGGTTGCAGATGCTGTTAGGTCTGTGTGTCACCACAGTGTGTGGCGGTGGGTTTGTACCCCTCCGAGGCTGATGTTGGCTCCTTCTTCCCATTCCCCTGACTAGTGGAGGGAGATTGGGAATGAAGGGAAGTGTCTGGCACGGGGCAGCCTCTTCCCTACACAGACACTCCCCTTCCCAGCCCTTCCCCTCGCTGAGCCCGCTGTGACAGGGCACCTGCTCTGGCCTGGATTCTTCAGGACTGTAAAAGGACTCAGGTAGCTCCACAACGATTGCTAAGGTGCAGCCTCACACAGGCCTGATTGCTAAGAAGTTTATTGCAGTTTTTCTGAAGTTTTGAACGGCAGAGTTTGAGTAACAGAGGTGTTGTCTCCAAGGAATACTGTTCCATTTGCGCATCCTGTGTGGTGAAGTGAACCAGCCCAAGAAATGCACCAGTCTGAGGGAAAGTACTCAGCTGATTTACTGAAGGAACATCCTTATTTCTAGGCCAGCAAAAAGTAAAGTGTGGAAAAACAGAGCAAGTGACAGGCAGTTGAGCTTTAACCTTAATTTCAGGAAAGATAAGCAAGTGAAAGGGGAGTCAAGTCCTCGGGGTAACCCCCATGGCCCATGGCAATGACCTGCTTTGGCATGTTGTTTGTAACAGAGTCATTTCTGTAGAAATTAGAAGTACCTGTAGATAAAAAACAGGCAGCAAAAATCTGGCTTTTCAATACGTAGGTCAACTCTTATTAAAAACCTCTTAATTCATATGTGAATAAAGCTTTATTTTCCTTTTCCTTTGTGCAAAATAAATGCCAAGGCACTGCAGAGCTGGGCTTGTCTTAGTGAGCATTTCCTTCTGCTCCGAGTCTGAGCCAGGGCTCACGCAGAGAATGCTTCAGGTGAACGTGGATACCAGGAGAGGCACGCAGGAGACAGAAGTCTGCCTGCCACTTCTTGAATAAGCAGGGTTTGAAAGAGTGACAGTAGTTTCAGAATAAATCATAAAAAGCAATCCTTCAAAATAATTTAAACTTACAATTTAACAAATAAAAGCATTGAAAAATAACTAGCCAGGCACATTTCCCTTTAAGTAGTTTCTTTTGAAAACTGGCATTGGATTTTTAATGATTTTGGAGCTTGTTTTGTCTTTTTATCTGCAGTTTTCCTTCCAAGTTGTGGGCCAAAAGTTTTCTTAAAAAGATTGCTGTATGTCTATAGTGTTGACATACGTTTGTATTTTAGAACCAAGAATTAGGGGAAACCACTCTTTTTATCCATTAATTCGTAAGAGATGGCAGGACCAAACTTCACAGGAGCAGTATTGTCATTTGGCAGATGAAAGCACAGACAATATTGCATTTGTGCCTTGTGTTGCAATTTAGAAATTACTGGCCTGGCTTCTAACAAGTGAGGTGTGCCCTTCCGTGTGGCTGCCTGTGCGTATCTCGTGCTGTTCCCACAAAGGCAGGGGAACTGGGTACGTGGTCAAATCTGGCGTCCTGCCCTGAGGAGTGGGATTTGTGCGGGAACATCTTATGCGCTCCCCAAGCACTGATATTTGTGTTTGCTGTGGACTACCCAGAAGAACAGCTGCTGGAAGCTGCAGAGGGGTTTGCAGTATGGCAGTGTCCTTACTGGGGGTGATGGCACACAGATCCTGTATGGCACAGGTTGAGTCAAAGAGCATGTTCAACGTCCGAGCTGGTGCCTTGGGCGAGTGCTGGGGCATCAGCCACGCTGGGGGACTGTGTCCCTCCTCCCACCCTGCTGTGCTGGGGGCACTGCACAGCCGTCTGTTTTTCTCCCCTGTGCCCGCAGTGTGGAGCATCAGAAGCTGCTCTGGAGCACCTCCCTAAAACATCTTTTCCTGGTGGAAAGGTTTTAACAGTGGGCAGTTTGGATAGTTCGCATAGCTAGGTTAAAAAGTAAGTGAAAACTTGCAGTGTCAGGCTGGGCTTGACAGCTTCTGTGACGCAGAATGATCCCCCCCTGCGAACTTGCTTGCGGTCTGTAGTTGTCTTTCTAAGCGCACTGTGAGCAGCAGACTCTGTGTGACACTCAGTCCTGGCCACTAAATGTTGACAGATTCTTCACTATGTGGCAGAAGTTGCATCTCTGTGTTGCTGAATGTTACTGAAGCACAGGTAAATTTCAAGGGACTTCAATGTTAAGTGAGAAAAAAGAGAAGAACATGAAATTACATTTACTCTTCTGCACTTCAAAAGACTTGTTCTGCAATTTTCCCTTCCCTTTAAAGATAGTCACCAGAAAGCTCACAGTGTGGGAGCCTTTGCTTTTAAATGCTACAGCAAGCGTAGCACTCACTGGTTGAACTTGCAGTTGGCAAAAGCAAAAGCTGGGGGGGATGTACGGGAACATGTGCTGTCCTTTGTAGTTCCAGTTCTTTTAGAAGCACTCCCAAATAGCTTTAGTTTCTTTAGCAAATACAATGGCATCATTCTGGGCATGCCTAGTGGAAGTGTTCTGGGGCTAGTAAACTGTGAACAAACCTGTTTGCATTGCTGCACTGTACAGCAGCCCAGATAAGCCCTAATTGTTATGCAACTCCTTAGCATAAGCTCCTGGCATGGCTCATACGCTTCCCTTGTACTAAGACCGTCCAAAATAGCAACAAGAGAGCATGTAACTAAAGACACAGCAGGAGTGTGGAATTCACCCAGGCCTTGGATGTGCTCAAGATTGAACAATTCTTCATTTTAAACCTTCCAAAATGCTAAGCATAATGTATTTTCTCCGGAGCTTCTTCAAGGTAAGCAATTTCAAACTTTTCCTGTTTGTTTGGTTCAGTTTTGTTTTGACAAGGGAGAAACTTGGATTTGAAGTCTTTGTACAGGAATGTAGAGTGTAGCTTTCTTGAGAGCTGATGCCCAGGAAGTAAGTGCACTCATCAGGTTTACAATGTGCTTTGCTCTGTTTATTTGTAGAAAGTGCTTATTTTCAGCTACAGCAAAAAGGAAACACTTGCTGTGGATTTGTGTTGAGAGATCCTTATACAATGAAAACCATAACATTTATGGTGTAAGCTGCATCCATCCACAGGGATGTTAGCAGTGAAAGATGCATTTTATGAGACAAAACCAAATTTTAGCTCCTTGTTTTATTATGATTTTCTGCAGTGTTTGTTCTATTTTAAACATGCCAAAATGACCTGTTGAACACTACCATAATTGAAAACATTTTAGATTAAAAAAAAAAATTATAAAATGTTGCGAATAGGTGTAAG
Source organism: Grallaria varia (assembly GCA_013396735.1). Lineage (NCBI taxonomy): Eukaryota > Metazoa > Chordata > Aves > Passeriformes > Formicariidae > Grallaria > Grallaria varia. The sequence goes on along the minus strand of VWZG01001097.1, from coordinate 201,909 downwards.
TTTGTATATCATACGAGATAACTAGACCAAAAATCCAACATTCATTGATGGCTATGAAGTTTCATTTTCTGTGAGTCTAACTCCAGTTTTATGACAGAGGTCCTGCTGCCAGACTGGAATGGCTGTTTGAGAGCCCAGTCCCAGCTGTGGCTGTCACCCTGCTCGGAGCTCTGGCAGCTGGAGCAAGGGCTGCAGCTTTCTTGGAAGTGTGCACTGTGAAATGCAGAGATGATTTGGGGAAGTGTGGGTCAAAGGAAATGAAAGTTTAATGGGATTAGAGAATATTGGATTATTCTGTGATCTAAAATGTTAGAATTTGAAGCTCAATAGAGAATTATGCTAACTTAGAAGAAAAAGACTTATGGAATAGAATAACTGTAATCAGCTGAATCCCAGCTTTCCATTACACATTTGTGTGCCAAACTGCTTCTTGATAAAGTATCCTGCAGGATTGCAGCTCCAGTGTAAAGCCAGCAGTAAATCTCAACACTCTCTGTGGAGACCAACTGCTGTTTGAAATAAATATGAGAAAGAGTTTAATTTTGGTCCTAAAACCTGGAGCTACAAATTAGCACCTGCAACCACCCGATGGTTCATAGGAAACCAGTGGCCCTTCTAAGGAGCTGGGCCTCATTTTTGGCAGCCTTCCTTAGGAACATTGTACAGAGCTGGTCTTAAAAATTTGTCTACATTTGGGTTGAAAATATCTACTGAATTTTTTCTTAATTATCTTGTTACTCTAAACACTGCATTCTTTGGAAGGTAAAAAATAGGGACAGGAAAAGCACAAAGGGAGTTTTTTTTCTCTGTTACTGGGATATGGCTATTGAGTCATCATACTTGCATACTTGCTATTTTATCACATGACAAGCCCTGACTTTAAAAAAAAGTGGCATAAAACATGCTGCTAAAGTGTATGTAAATATCTTACTTTAACGTGGGAGAGTATATACTTCTCAGTACTTATAAGAGTATATTTTTACATAAAGATCAGTCATCCACAATGGTGTTGAGACAATAGTGCTTGGGAAAAACAGGCCTGAGTAAAACTGTTAACTGTCAACTGTGTTATGGTGATTACTAGTTTAATTCTGAATAATTTGAATGTAACAGCTTTGTGCCATCCCTCTTGCTTTCAGTTTGAGAGATTGGCAAAGGCCTGTTCATGTCTATGAGTTTTTTTCTGCATTCACTGACTTAAATCTAACAGTCAGCTAAGTCGGTCAAACTATGTCTGAAATGGGGGGAAAATTAAGACTATTTCAAGGACAGTTTCTTCATTGTTTTCTGTTAAGTTTTCTTGAAATAGAAAGCTCTTAATTGAAAGCTGGCCAAAACACAGTGTATCTAGAGCTGTGTTTTACAGGTCCTGTGCACTGTGCTCCACTCTGATACTCTTGTGATTTGGGTCACGCTAGAATGAGCCAAATAGCTTGAAATGCAGTCTGAGGTTTTAGCCATGTTTCTCAATAGGATTTTAGCTACTCAAATCCCCATATCCATGCCTGGGAACTTTAAAAGTATCACCCTCATCTGACTGGAAAGAAAAAGTAGCCTGGGCCAAACAGCTGATAAAACCTGCCCTCAGTTTTGGGATAAATGCTGCTATGGGAGAGTTGCTGTGGTGCCCCTTGTCCTCCTCTGGAAGTTGCATCAGCACCTCTGCAGAAGGGAGGAGTACGAAGAAGTGGGAATAGCATAAACCTGTAAATAAAAAAAATAAATAGCATAAACTCCCTACAGCTGGAGGCAGGTCCGTGGGGCAGAGTCGGTAGGGAAGAGCTTGGGCTCCTCCGTCTGCCCCCACATGTGTCTGCTTCAAGGTTTTTCTATCACAGGACTGAGTTTTCAGTATCAGGGTGCCTTTCAAGAAGACTCAAATTATGTGTGCATCTTATCTTAGCATCTCATTTATCAGCAGAGATAGCCTGTTATATCTTGGCCAATCACGATTTTTGTCTCCAATAATAATAAAAGTATTAAGCTTTTAAAATCTATCTTTGGTTCTGCCAAGAGAAATGGAAATGCATATTGGGGTTGTTATGGGTGCAGGACTGCATGGGTCTGAGCTGCTGATTTTTCTCCCCGATTTAAGTAATTTTCTAATTAAAATATTCTGCATGACTGTTCATTTGGTGTGAAAATATTTGGTTTACACCAAAAACGTGCAGAAATCAAGGTGTACCTCCTTATTAAATGAAAACCCATATAAAATGGCTCAGATGAGCCATAATTGCTTGGTTTGTGAGAAGTGGGACAGCAAAGTTTATGCAAGCATCTTATTGTTTTGTGTCATTTCAAAGCCAGAAAACGCTGATTAATGCTGTTGTCTTTTATGATGGCCACAATAAGAATCGTGCTTATGGCGGGGAGCATTTCGAAACAGGCAACCTTGTTGCAGTCATTTTCAGTTCGCGTCTAATGCCACTGGTACAGCAGTAAACAAGGCACGGTGCAGATTTGCCACTAATACCTTTAAAGCCTCTAAAATAGTACACCTATTGTTCTCAGGGAACCAAAGCTCCCGGCCACTAATACCAGCTAAACAGTTCCTGGCCAGTGCGTGCCTGAGCTGGGGCGGCTGCGGCGCCAGTTGCAGACAGAGATTTTGGGAGCCCTGCTGCTGCTGCCGCTGCCATAGGAAGCCGTATTGCACAGCTCTGGAACATCCTAAATTCCTATCAGACTCAGGGGGCGAAGTGTTGGAGATTTCTCTCTCTCCTTGGCCACAATTTTTGTTTAGTTCTGCTCAGAAATCTGTGCCATCTGCCTGGTTAGATTTGCAGCCCCTCCAGCTTCGACTTTGGATCTGAACTGAAATTTGCTGGTTTTCTCTTTGATCAACGTGCCAAGCTTGCGTTTGCATGATCAAACTGAAGAGTTTGTTGACAATATATGTTTCTCTGATGGATTTTTGTTCTGATTTAAGGAATCAAACACCACATTTGTAATAGTTTTAGGTGCATGTGTTTCACTAAATATTCACCTATCCTGAAAGTTTATCCCCCTAAACTTTGTGATTCAGTTCCTTTTTTATGACCAGGAGTCCTTTTGCAGGGCTAGTCTTTATTAGTCTCAGTCTTTGCATCTCGAAGACACCTGTGAAATAAGCACTAAAATAATGTTTGGTTCTGCTCTGAAGGTCAGCTCCGTTTTCGCTTCTAGTGAAAGAGCAGAGATTTCTAAACAAAGTTCTGCTTTCAAGTGGACTTGTGCCAGCCATTTATCAGAGGCAGGGACCCTGCTGAGCAGACATTCCCTTGGAGAGTCAGAGACTTTCTCACTGAAAATGCACCTTGTTATCTGCAGAAGCCTTGGCTCTGTTGTGTGCAGTTGTGACATTGCTGCTGTGTGCGGCCAGGTCTTGACTGTAACATATCTATCTGAATAATGACTGTGGATATTGCACGTTTTGCCCGAAACTCAGGAACGACTGTGACATGGAGCTGTTCTAAACTTATGTTTATCGGTTGTTTGTCATCTAATCTATATGACGAGGTGTAGGAATGTGATCTTTAAGCATGCCCTGCTGTCAGGCAGAGAGATGCTGTGCAGGGATCTGAACAGTGCCCTGACCTTGGGCACCCCAGGAGTGTGTGGAGTTCTGATCTTCTGGCTGGCGAGGTCATCCTGTCCTGTGAGGTTTCTGTGCTCTGATGCTGCAGCTTTCTAAATAGCTACAAAAAATATAAAGAACAAACAGAACATTTCAGTGCTGGGTGGGAACTGCTTTCCTGCCGAACTGGCTGAAGAAGACTGTCAGTGCTTAGCTAATGAACTTCTTGTAGCATGAATTAAACAGGGCCAATATTGAGCTGGAGCTAAAATGACATTCCCAGCTTAGATCTCACAGTAACGCCCATAGCAATTCATGCTACTTGAGTAACGACTGTGCAAGTAAGACCAGAACACACACCTCTTCATTAAAAGCTTTAAAAGGGTTGCTGATGTCTCATTTTTATATGCAAGACAACAAATTTGTATGATTGCATACATGGTAGTAAGAACCCCTGGGTTATATAGACATGCAGAATGGGTATTGCACTGAATATTTGTTCTTGCATAAATGGCTTTAAAAAGACAGCTATCTTTGGAGCATGAATTCACACACAAAATGCCTGTGGGAAGGTCTTGCTTTCAGGGGGTCTGAAGCAGCTGTAGATGAATACTTTTCAACTGAGGTAACCATGACCTCTAAATTTTGTCCAAAGAAAGTAGAATACTTTGACTGAAGTGTGTTTCCTGCTTGGACAGGCAATACAGTGGCTGGAGTGAAATTTTCTAATAGCTTTGATACTAAGGAAGAATAGAAATTCATGTATTTTATTCCTGCTATGGCTTCCATCCAAAATGATGTTGTTTCCTGATACTGAATTGAGCTGCAGAGTGTATAGCAAATTATCAGGACTGGGAATTTCTTATCCCAGACAGTTATCCTCTACCTTCTTAAACCAAAAATGCTGCATAGTGCATAGCAATGGGCACTCTTCATGCAGGAAAAAAATGCTGTAACATGGGGAAGAACATGGTACCAGATGAGGGTAAAGGAGATATCCAATTCTGTGCCAAAAGCAAATAAATTGGTGAGATTAAACAGAGAGCGAGTTCACCTATCAGGAAATTAAAGAATTAGCCTGAAAAGATTATTAACTGAAAAATGGAATGAGGTTTGGATCAACCATAGTCATTGTGTCAGTGAAGATGTGCCAGTAAGGAAATAAGGTGTCCGATGAGCTCTCACTGTTTTAAGGAAGGAATGACTTTTGCCTGGAAGATACTTAAGGAGGTATAAAGGGAAAGGTTGTATTGCTGAGTATGCAAAGTATCTGAATAATGAAAAGACAGAGTCTCTGAAGCATTAATGCATCCTTGATGGTAATGGAAACTGGAATTAATGGCAGCCAGGTAATTCCTGACTAACCTGCCTGAGTGCATGTAAATTAAAAGGGGTGATGCACACACACACACACACACACACACACACACACACACACACACACACACACACGCACACACACACACACACACTCTTCATCTGAAATACTGCTGCAGGAGTTAGATTGTCTTCAACTTCAATAATACAGGAGTGCCATTATCAGTCTGGGACAGCAGAACAAAATTGTGTATCCAAGTCATTAACATTTGCAATTATTACTTATTTCAGTGTATATTAATGCCTCACTTTTAAGGCGGGACAGACTGATCCATGACTTACATTGCAGAGAATGGCCACTAAAATGTAAGTGTTACAATGGGTACAATTATTATGTATCCATTGACAGGAATTAACAAATAGATCCATTTGCTCAGGCCTTTAACTGGGAGTAGGAACTAAACGAGATAGGATTTGAGGGAATCACTTTGACTTCTTGGCCTCTAGGATTAGTTACAAATTGCACCTCCGTCTGTGACAGCATACATTGTTTGTAGGCTCTAGATATCCCAAGGAAAGTAGTGTCTCATATTTTAGAACAGAATCATAGAATCATGGAATATCCTGAGCTATACTGGACCCACAAGGATCATCGAGTCCAAATCCAAAGGAACTTGGCCCTCTACGAGAAGACGTGTGAAAAGTGGCATCCAAGAGTGAAGAGTGGGTTTGTCACAGGTAAAAGTGTGGGGAAAGTCCTGAAGGGCTTGGTCAGCTTTTGTGTAATCAAAGCTTATATTGTGTTGAGGTCAAGATTTCCTGCAAAGGGGCCATTGGTGCTTTGTCAACAGTTTCCCAAATCACCAGAGTTGTGACACTGTTGGCTGTGCTCCCAAGAATTCAAGCTGCTTGGGAGTCACAGTTTTCTTTTGCCTTCAGAGATGGAATCCTGCACAGCCAGAATAGGTCTTGCTGCTGAGAAACTTTTAGTAACATTATTGAGGTCATACAGATGAGTTTATAATTACGTTGATAAGCAGAGTTTCAATTAACATGATTGCAATCTAGTAGCACTTAAATAGGGTTCCTTAAGAAGAGGATTTCACCCTGTACACAACCTATACACGAAGAATGAAAATCTGTGTGATTAAACCACACCACAAAGTTAAACATTACCAGAACCTATACATAGCCTTAGGTTCAACTTTTGACCCCACAAGAATTATTGCCTGAATAAAAGTTCCAGCAGAAGGGATCTAAGACAGGAGTTTGCATCAGATTAATTGTCAATGACAACGTTTTTGTGGGTCTATGCAAAATGCAAGGAGAAGATTAAAATAATGAACAGTGCCTTGAAACACGCAAGCACTCCTTGACTGAGCCAACCTTCTTCCAGGCCCCTCAGCCAGCTGGGGCTGGAGCATTTAATGCAGGCATTTTAGACAATTAGCCGAAATGCTTCCCATCTGAGGAACATCCTTCAGATTACACACATAAAAATAAAGTGAAATACTGACGTGCTGTTCAGAGGGCAGTCTTGCCAAGACTGAAGGTGAAAATTCAGACAAGCCTTGCTCAAGCAGTGAGTGATGGCTCCTTCTCCTTCTCCTGATTATAACACTTCTCTGGCTCCAGCCCCTCTGCTGAGCCAATTTTCTACTCTGACACTAAATAGGTGGGGGCTAATGAGCAATCTGTTACTCTTGGAAATCTCCCATGGTAGGTTTGCCTCAGACACGCACTTGGCAAGTTCAGGACAGTGTTTAATTTTGACTGAAATTCTACCTCATCATATATGTGACCTTGCTGAAAAACAAACCAAGTGCTTTTCCTCTTCAGTGGGGTCTCATAAACAACCTTGCTTCTCTACTAATAAAAAATTCTCCTTCTAATGCAGTTTTGTGATCAGGCAGGGCCTCAGACAAGCCTTGCCTGCAGAGCCTGGCTCTCTCTGCTGCCTGAGATTTAGCATTTTTAATAGACAACTTTCTGATCAAACTCAGAATGTGACCTTTCTGGTTTTCAGTACAACTCCAACAGATCTGTTTATAGCAGGTGAGCATCAAGCCCTGTGTATTCTCTGTGCTTGTTCAAGAGGTCAAGTACAATAATGTAAGGAGCAAATAACCAATTGCATGAAGAAACCAAAGTTTTAATAAGCACCTTATGAAAAGCAACTGCAATAACAAAACCAATTTGTCACATTATCAGATGAACATTCAAAAATGAGCAAATTGAGATTGGATTAAAAATGGGTATTTCTGCAGTTTTGGGAAGGGAATAAAGCCTTTCAGTTCACACTGTGTCCCTGTAGTGGAGGTAACCTGCTGACGTTTACATAAGGATTGAATTCTTGCCTGCTTTTCAAATTCTAGTTTATATATATTCCAGTTTTTACTTTGACATTTAAATGGCAAATATTGGTCATTACATGGCATTTGGGATGTTTTTTACATATTTTCATGGGAATTAAGTTTCATGGGTTGAAAGTCTTAGAGACCTCTGTAATAGGAATTGTATAAAATGATGGAAAGGCAATTTATGATAGTTTGAATCAAGTGTAAGGGAAATAAAACCTTTTGAAAATCAACCTGTCTAATAAAAGTGATCCCTCTGTCTCTAATTGACAGAGATTCTGTAGATTTAAGTCAGATTTGTCTGCTTGGTCGGTTGCTGTGGGCAGTTGGGTGTAACACAGTCTAGTGTTAACACTCATTAAGGTGTAGGTAACTCTCAGGCAGTGAAAAGCACTGGCTTGCACCTGAAATCACCAGCAGGCTGAAATAATCATGACCAAGTTGCTAAGACAGGTGTATTTCATCTTGTTCTTTTATCAGGCACAAAGTTATTCTGGAGTCCTCATGGCTACCACAGGGTTTCAGCTGGTACCAGGTACCTGTTGCTGTTAATTCTAACAGTGACAGCACACAAAGTTTGTCTGTGGTGTGTGCTGGCAGGGGATGGCAGTTCCTGGGAATCTGGTTCATTCAGCTTCATACACAACTCCCTATTGACAATAATCCATTTTTGTTTATTCTAGATTTCAGTTTAACAAGTGCCATAATTCTAAGGCAATAGAATCCTAGCAGACATCCCATGGTAAAGACTCTTTCTAGCTTCACGTGACTGTTTTGAAACAGAGGGCTTTAAATATTTGTCACCGATTAGAATGAAGACAATTATATTTTCAGAGGGAGTGTCTGTTCAGGAGGTGCAGACCCTGCAGTAACATCTCAGCTACCTCTGCTGCCAGTGAGGGAGCACAGGGCAGCTCCAGGAGTGCTGGCACAGCAGAAGCTGCTCCAGTGCCTGGGTAAACAAGAGCTCCCAAGGAGACACTGCAGCCATGCCTGTGCTGGCACCCTGCTGCCAGCTCCTCCTTTGGCACCTGTCTGCAGCTGTTGCAAGAAAAATTGGCTTGAATTTTGAAATTTACATGTCCTGAGCCAGTGCTAGGGGTGTTATTTTATTTTATTTTGGAATAGCTAGCTGATTTGTGCAAGGAGAGACATGTTACCTTGTTTTGATTTTGATCATCTTCAGGAGAATCAAACCATTTGATTACTCTTCATTTATTTATAAAATGAAATAGTTTTCTGATCCAGAAAAGAACATTTAATAATCCTACAGGTAATGTCTTGTGCTTTCTGAATGAAAATGGAAGCTACCTCTAAACTTTCCTTCATAAATTCATATCTAAGCTAGCCATTCTGCACTGATATAACAAAATACATACAATAATGTATGCGTATATGTAATATGCGTAATATACATCTTACATTGCTGCAATCCACCCTCGCAACAAAAGAAAGTTCTGAGAACAAATTGTATGTGCAAGTGGGAAAGCCAGAGCTGAGGCATTGCAGTCCCAGGCCAGAGGGCTGTGCAGTTCCATCCACGCTGAACTCAACAGGCTGGGCTTTGGTTCTGCACCTACTCCCAGTATAACAGGGCTGATATCCCCCTGCTAGAGGAATAAACCAGAAGGCTGGTTTGTGCCTCTCCCTCTTCTCCTTCCTCCGCTTGCCCTCCGAACGCAACAGAGAACGGGCGAACCAGCCCCACGCAGAAACAAGGCGATCTGCGTCCTCAGCTGTTTTCCATCCTGCCAGCTCGGCAGGTTCCGCTGGCTCTGTCTGTCGCCCCGCTTTGTTCAGCCCCAGTCTGCTGGTGGGACGGTGTCTCGGTGCCGGCCAGAGCAGCCTCGCGTGTCCTTGTTCTCCTGGCTGTGAGGTGTAAACTGCTGGCACCGTTTCCTCTGCACAGACAGTTCTGCAAAGGGGACAAGAAGCAATGTCAGCTTGGACTGTGTACTCCTGGAAGTCTTCTTCCTGTGAAGAAGCGTTGCAAGGCTCTTGCTCAGATGCTTGGCCTAGTATCCTGCACCCGGCTGCCCTCTGTGCATCACCACCCTCTGTCCATCACCACCCTGTGTCCATCACCACCCTCTGTGCATCACCACCCTCTGTCCATCACCACCCTCTGTCCATCACCACCCTGTGTCCATCACCACCCTCTGTCCATCACCACCCTGTGTCCACCACCACCCTGTGTCCATCAGCACCTGGTGGGCGGTAAGAGCCTTCGCATGCTGGGTTTGCAGTGCTGCCTCCTCCGTGCTGTTGCTGGTTTGATATTCTCAGTCGTTCAGCATTCAGGCATTAGTTAATACCACAGGTCCTTGCCAGAAAGCCTGAAACAACTGGGCTCATTGTTATTTGCAGTATCTTAAACTTTTTCTAATGAATTTCCTTTTTTTATTTGATTGTTTTTGAACCCCTGGGGCATTTGTTTCTCAACAAGGCTTCTGAAATAGGCCAACTTTTGCCTTTCTTACTGTTTGTTTATCCAAATCATGATGAAGGCATTTACTGAAAGCAATTTGTATGTGATCTTGGTGTACCATTCATAGCCTTCCCAAGGCCGAGTTTCCATGACAACTAATTAATAAAGATTAGCTTTTCTTATGGAGCGTAAGACTCGAGTACATCTTGTTTTGTGATGTAGATAATCTCTGGATCTGGTTTTGGAGGCTGGGCCTTGTAACAAAGATGCCACAGGCAATCTGTTCTGATTTATAGCCAGACTTGGAACACTGTTGGGGGTGAAATCTTTTAGATAGTTTTTGTTTTCCCAGCTCTTATGTTTGTCTACTTACTCATTTGTTTACCTGTCCTTGGTATGTGGGAGTTTCTCAGCCTATTTTGGTTTGAAGGACACAGGAAGAAACCACACTCCTGAACTTTTGCTAACTTTAAAATTAGCTGAACAACAATCTAAGTCTACAGACAGCTAAATTGTGTTTAAAAAAAGGTATTTAGTTGAAAAGCATAATGTTATATTGTTAATAACATAAAACTCATCATAAAACAATGTAACATAATTATTCTACTTCTTAACATCATTCTTATATAACATAATTCTCATTATACAACATACCTCTTATATTATTAAGACACATCACTGGAACTTTGAAAATAAGCTGGATTTTGTCTACCAAATTACCTTCAGTACTAAGAAACAAATACTTGATTTCATACTTAACCTTTTCTTAGCTGTGAAGTTGCTAACAATATTTTCCATTCATGGAAAAGAGAAGACAGGCATCAAAGCTCCCTTATCCTGAACGACTTGTATGATGTGCTTGGGCAACATCTGCTCTGTGTTTCAAACACTCTTGGTTTTACTTCCGTGAATGGAAGACTATTTGCTTTTTTGTAAGGGTGAGCCAGGGACAATCTGATGGTTTACACTTGATTTTACCTGGATATCTCATCTGCCTGAAACGCCTTTTTTTTGGGGTTTTTTTGGGTTTTTTTTTGCTAAAACAAGGATTTTAGAAGAAGAGGGTTTTACATTAAATCCAAGCAGGTGTCTTTCCATCACCTGAGATTATAAGCTTTGCATCCATGCATTTCTTGTCTTCCTTAGGAAAAGCCATCCAAATAAAAAAAGAATGGTAGGCTGTCTTCACTTTTGCTTTTGATCTCCCTTTCTGCCTGTGCCTTATCTTTCTGAACCAGTGAAGTACTAGCTGGCAGTTCCTGAGGTTGTGTCAGCCCCATGTTAAGCTATGAGAAAATTCTCCCAGTAGTAAGTGTGGAGCTGGGTCAGTGGTGGCACTCCAGTGACTACTCAGGAATTACACTTCAGCAAAGGCTTTGTTTTGCCTTGACTTCTGTGCCTCCCTTTTGTGCAATGCATTTTTGCAAGGGAAACCCCTTTTTACTGCTGACATGTAGTTACAGACTTGTTGGTTTGGGTGTGTCTGTCACTGAGGCATCAGGTACCAGGTGCTTTCTGATGGTGCTGTCAGCAGCTTGAGCTTCATTTTGCCTACGACAAACCTTTGACTAAAAGCTAGTCTTACTAAGGTCTGAAAAAGTATCCCTTGAAAAGATTTATTCTCTCCTTAGTTTAGTCCAGAAGGTTGTCTCACTAGGCTAGCAAGCAACAAGGAAAACGTGACTGACAAAATGCTTTTCCATGTGGTCTCTGCGCAGCCATTCAGTGCTGCATCCCCTTTGCATCAACAGTGCCAAGTGCTTTGGTGCCCTGCAAACGGGGACCACGCTCCTCAAAGCTGAGACATAAGCCAAGGCCACCCACACTTAGGAGGAAATGTGCATTTGCAAGCTGAAAATTGGCTGCTGCAGCATATATTGTCATGGGAGAGCGCACTGGGCCGAGTGGTGGTAGTGTGGAAGCTGGCCTGGGAAGCAGTAAAGGGATCACATTGTCCCAAATCCATGGAGAATCACGTCATTCACCGTAGCACAAATGTCTTACTTGCTAAGTTGTTGGTATCTGTTTGTTAATACATGAATTTAGTCACTTCAGCCTCGCATCAATATTTAGAGTCAACCACAGAGCAACTGAGGAGTAATGTGAGTTGCCTTTCTGCAGATGTGCACAGCTGGATTGTGCCCTACAGGGTCAGGAGAAGCTGCTCTCCAGGAACCGTTCCAGCCCTTACCTTGGTCCCTATGCCAGCCACAGGGAGGGCACTGATTCCAGTGGGATGTCGTGCTGGTGCCTCTGAGGCAGCAGGGGGATGCCCTGAAGAGCAGTGACAGTACTCAGAGAGCAGGGCTGATCAACACCCAAATCTGTACCAGCCCCAGGGCAGGGCAGCAACAAAGGCTCTTGCACTTCCCAACTGCAACTTGGATGAACTGTGGTCCAGCCTGTCTCATTCCTTGCTGTGCTCTTGTTGCCTGAGTGATACCTCTAAACTCCCTAACGAGCATGCTAAATATTTGCATGTCTTGCCAGGAGAGTCAGACCTCAATGTAGAACACAATTATCCTAGAGAGAATTTAACCCCTCATTTATCTTACACGACACTTGTGGAACTCTGCTGCAATCAGTGGGTCTATGTCAGTCAATCAATTGTGTTTGTTGTGGGTTTATGACACTTGGTCTGGGTTGATACTTTGTAAAGTGTCACATGAAAATATATGAATTCGTATATGAATATACAAATTTTTCCTTCACAGTGCTTTTGATTGTCATCCTCCTGTTCCTCCCTCTCATAGTTTCTGTTTCTCTTTTGCCACCTCTCGACTGTCTTAAGAGCAAACTTTCCCCATGTTTTTATCACCAGGAATTTGGTGTTTCAAAGGAAATCCCACCACTGCTTCACACACAGATCCATGTCAGCTCTGCAAGTGCAGAGAGTGCTGTAAATGCAGCTGACTTCCCAAATAAGAAACGTGCAGAAAATGTTTTTATTGACAAGATTATTTCCACTACTGGGCTGGAGAGTTCATCCCCAATATTTTGTACTGGAAATTTTCGAGAGTTAGAAGTTCTGTGTCTGATTGGTTAGAAAACAGGCTTTTTCCTCATTTTGTAATGGTTATAGAATACTTATTCTGCCTTTTCTTAGGCAGTGGGATAGGTAACTCTTCCACCTTTAAGCATTGTAGCCTGTTGGAACGTGTCCTGCTTCTTTTTACAGGGGTCTTTTTTTCATTCAGATCAGTTTCTTAAACAAAAGTAAATACACAAGTTTTGGGCATGAGGAGCTAAAGCTAGGTTGAAGTAAATAAAACATCTGTAGGCACAAGTTACTTTCTGGAGAGGTGAATATGCTGATATGAAATTTGACCCAAAGCGTGTTAGGAAGGAACAATTTCTCCTGCTGAGTTGTTTAGACAATTCATATATAATTTTCAAAGGAGACTGCTTTCAGCAAGGGGGGGGTTAACAGGCTTCATTTCTATGCTCAGTTCATTCTCAGCTTGAATTTATGAACAGTCTATAAATTATTTAAACATAAAAAGCTCCGGCATTAATCAAGTCACAATAGCAAACATAAAAATTGCTGAAGATTCACTATCAGCATGAATTATTGTCACCTGTAGGTCTGGCACTTTGGATACTATGTCAGCTTTCAGAATAGCTTGTGCTTGAAAACAAGTCCTCAGGTAACCTGAATCCACAGGTGACACCCTCCTGCCCTGAGGACAGGGAGGACGAGGACACGGACAGGCCCTGGGCAGGAGGTTGTTCTTGGGTGCAGGGAGCAGCTGAGACCTGGGAGCAGAACATGTGGGGATCTGGAGCAGGGGCCACTGGGCAAAAGGCCTCTGCAGTAAAACCCCTTTTTCTTTTCCATGCTTGCATGGCACTGCTAAATCTAAGTGATGATATTATGGATGTATTTATCATCCTTAAAATAACAGGATGCTTACAGGTTTTCACAGGTAATATCTATGGGAAAGCTTGACACAGACAACAAAATTTCTCTGTCTTTCTGTTTTTTTCTGAAAGAAACCTTTAATTGTGGAAGTAGAATAACCTTTGCTCTCCAAGATCAGTATTCATCCTATTCCAGTCATTCTCATAAATGAGGCTTTCAAGAAAGAAGAAATAAGACTTTTACTTCTGAATCAATAGGGACCTTTTTTTTGCCTCAAAAGTAAGGGGAACAGAACATAAGGCTGTATTCTTGCAAGCGGGATACTATGAAACCCCACTGAAGCAAGAATTCAGACTTGGAAATAAGTGAACTTTTTCAGATTTTGTTCTTAGTCACTCTCAGTCTTTGATTCAGAGATATAACGTTATTTTAAAATTATTCCAGGCCTTGTCATACAACTTACAACGTGTACATTATAAATTTAAGCAGGTTCTTGAGGTGTTATTTTTACCATTCCCTTGGAGAACAAGTCTCCAGACTCTTGGAAAGGAAACTTTCCTTGGAAAGAAAACTTCCAAACTGAAATGGTCTATGGGAAGAATTTGAAAACTGCATTTAACTGCTTAAATGTTTCAGAACTCTGTGTTTCCCTGTGCTAGTTTATGTGTGTGTTGTACCGCTTTGTTAACAAGCTATTGGTGTCTTTCCCTGAGGCAGAAGTTGCTCTGATAGAGAAAGTAAAGTGTGATGTTGGTACTTTGCCCCTTTGGGATTTCCAGTTTATGCTGCAAACACGAACTGAATGAGCTCCCCCTCCTCGAACAGCTCCATCTCCCTGGCAATGGCGAAGGGAGAAAAGGTGTTGGGAATGCCTTTCCAGAGAGCTCCTCTAGTTCTGCACATCCTCCTGCCAGCAGGACCTTGCAGTGGGTCTGCCCACTCTGTTCTTGTCGTATCAAGCACAGGTCTTGATCCTTCAGCCAGCTTTTTCCAGCATGGATGGAAACCACTGTGCCAGTTGTGGCTCTGGGTGGTTACTGACCTGATTCTTAACAGTGCACACGTGAAATGGGCTCTGACGTTTTGAGCAGAAGGAGACACTGAACGTGCTGGTTGTTTCTGAAGAGTGTGAAGAAGGCTCTGACCTCAGATGTTTCATAAAGTGGGTGTTTCAGCTGGGGGCTCCTAATTCATTCAAATAGCTCAAAGACAGCTCCTCAGAGGACACACGTGCTGGAGTTTGATATGCTGATTTGTATGTCTTGATTGTGCTTTTCAGAATTGTACAGACAATCCTGTACTCAGCTTTCCAGACCTGTGAGCTGGAAGCTTGTGACCCATTCCCATCAGAGAATCTCCAGAGATGTTTCCATAAAGCTGAGTCTGAACTAGTATGTCCTGACTTGTAACACAGAGGAGGGATAAGCAGCTATTGGCACACACAGCACATGGATATGAGCTAACATTCCCATGAAGTTTTGCCCCAGAAACTTAAGCCAATGAACAGGAAGCACTGACAGCACCTGTGTCTGAAACCCCTCTTCCCTCCACTTTGAGGTAAACAGTGGAGTAATGTGATGTTTGAATTTTCATTTTTCGATTGCTCCTTGAGCTGTTGGGATTTTACAGTCAAAACCAAGACAGTGGAAGCCTGGCTGCCAGAGGGAAGTGGTAGCCCAGGGAGGAGTGTAGAGCTGGCTGTGTCCTTTGGGTAGAATTCTCACTTTTACCCTTTTGCAGTCATCTTCCTCACTCTATTCTTGCTGTCAGGGAGATACTGGAGGACTTTTAGCACAGGATAGGGGAGCTTCACAGAGAGGTGTTCTCAGTGTGGCCCCTCCAGTTATGGACAGCTCCATACGTCTCTTCTGGGTGTCTGTGAAGTGGAAGGGAAAGAGTTGCTGTAAGTAGGCCCATGACAGTATAACGGGGTTTTGGCTGTTGAGAAATTGATTGATTACAACAAAATTTAGCTGTTTCAGTCTGACATAGCAGTAAATAGTGGATGAGTGGTGATTCTTGACGTTGCTCTGAAGAGCTGCTCCTACAGCCCTATGACTCCTCGAAGTTGCAGGGGTATATTGGATTATTAACGTAGCAGAGGCATATCGGAGTAATCTACAGACTGCAGCCATTGAAGTGTAATGGTCCCTGCTTGGAAAAGGAAAAGGAGCAGGCTGCCATGAAATGGTATTGCCGATGGCTGCAGGAAAACAGAAGTATTTATAGGGTTGTGGAAGCATCAGACAGTTTGAGGAGGGACAGACCGGAGGCCAAATAGGATTGTATGGGGTGTTTTCATTTGGCCTGCCCTTTTAAAAACACGATTAGAGAAGACAGGCTATCTTTCTATTTTGGTAAATACGGTAAAAACAGATGTAGCAGGACAAGTGCAATACTAACGTGCTGGCGTAGCTGTACTCCTGGAACTCATTTCTGCATAGCAAAGCCACCCTACCAGCAGATGAACTTCATGGACATGCCAGTCAACACAATAGGCAGGAATCCTGCCTGAAATCCTGATGGAACAGTGTCCCACATGGCAGCTGTCCCGACGTAGTTAATCAAATAGTTAATTATTACCATGCTGATGATCAAGCAGCTGATTTGACACAGAGCAATAGGCTTTTTTTTTGAGCAATAGGCTAAAACTTTGGGTTTGGTGTTGGCGCTTAGAGAAGCTGTGAAAAAATGCAAAAAAGAGAATAGTTTGGAGGTGATCCAGGGAAACAGAGAGACAGGAAGTATCGGCTTTGGCTGCTCTGGGATGAAGCCAGATGAAGAGGTGCTGCTACAGTGCCTCCCTTGTGACACAGGGAGCAGTGGTTGAGATGTTTGTGTCACCCCATTTTTGGGGAAAGGGCTGGAGTTGAACTTTTCATTACCTGTGCAAGAAGAATGATGACTAAAAAAAAAATAATTTGGAGTGGCAAAAGTGGTGCTGAGCTGGCTTTGGCTGCAGTTGTTCCTTGGGTTGTGATGGAGCCCTGCAACCCCAGCCACCGAGTGTGTGGTTTGCTTTGGAGCTCCCACCTCCCTCAGGATGCCTGGGGAAATGTTTCTCTTACTTTATGACTTACTCCTGCCACTCACAACCAACAGCTGGTACAATGGACCTAGAACAAGGCTGTATTTATCCATGAGGACATTTTTGGTTTGGATTTTTCTCCAGTAACAGAAAAAGATACTCCTTCTGCTGATAAATGTCTGGAAAGTAAGGACTATGTGGGCTTCTCTTACTCGAGAGACCCACAAAAGAATTGAATTCATCAGAGAAATTGAGGAAGAGTTTTCTGGAGTATTGTTGCATAATCTTGCATGTTTTTACAGGCTGTATTTTGATATACACTGTGCTTTAGAGGATTATTACCTCGTGTTGAATTTCAACTTCATGCCCAATGTACTTCATCTGGAGTTGAATGTTTCAGCAACTGAAATTCTGTCAAACCACTTGTGACTTGCACAGATCCAGTCCAAAGCTGTTTCCTTCCTGCCAAGCCCCATCCTTCAATATGTCAGAAAACTTTTCCTTTTTCAGGGGGAGAGTTGTTATCTGTCAGTAAAACAGTTGGTGTATTTGAGGGGAAAAACAGATACCCAGCCCCTCTGGGGTGTTGGAACTAGATGATCTTTAAGGTTCCTTCCATCTAATAATTCTATGATTCCTCCATCTAGTTTCATTGGCCAGTGAAAGGGAGAGAATTTTGCCATTTGGGACTATTGTTGCTTTTCCCCAGTGGACTGATCTCATCCCACACTTGCACTGGGAGCCTTTCCAAGCATGCAGGAAGATCCCACCTGCTCAGGGAGCGGGCAAACTCTACTTCTGTCTTTGTCCTCTGAATCTACATTGGGGTTCTCAAAAAGAATTTGCTATGGCCAGGGCTTTCTGTTTGTTCTGTGTCTGTATATGTGTTGTGCTACTGGTAGTACTGACAAAAACAAAATCTAGATAAATGAAGCAAAATGCAGAACAGGGTAAGTTCAAGTCCTTAACTTCCCTGCAGTCCAGGAGCCCTAATGTCTCTGTAAGGGCTTCCAGGTATGATGAAAAACTGACACTGCACCTCAGTGTGAAGAAAGGTGGGAGAATACAAGCCTGGCGGCTGAGCAGGGACTGAAGAGTTACCTTCTTCTCTACAGAAGTGGAGAAAAGAAGCCTGAGATGGCCTAGGATGAGACAGGCCAGGTATAAAGAGAATAGAGACATTTGGGGCTGTACAGGTGAGGTGAAGTCCAGAGAGCCCAGAACACCTGCAAGACTAAAAGTAAGCTGTGGGGAGAGGAGGATAAAGAAAGAGTCGAGTGTCTGATGTGCCAGAAAGGGCCTTTTTCCTTCTGTGTGTCTTCTTATACCCTGGAGAACAGGTCTGTCTCTGTGGGTGGAGGGCTTATTGTAGAAAGCTTGTATTTCCCTCTGGAAATGGAAAAAAATACTTAATGGCCTAAACAGACTCTCCACTCTGGAGGTTTCACCTGGAACAAGCCAAGGTATGCTAAGACAGGGCTGACTCTTGAGCTGTTCCACACACTGCTGTGCCTTGTCAGGTGGAAGAGCCACCCAGTGCTGCAGAAACCCCAGCCCAGGCACATCTGGAACACTCACTGGCTGCACCCAAGAGACCTTCCTGATCTACATGCACTCTGGTTCAGCTGCTCAGTTTTGTTTCACTTTGGACTACAATTTTAATGTCCAGTGTGATGGATGAGGCTCCAAAATAAGGGTCGTCTTCTCTGGCAGAGCAGGGCAATGTAGTTACCTGGGCAGAGCTGGAGGGAAGCAAGGAGCCTGCTACATCAAAGCCCTGATGAGCCCCTGTAACTTAATAGCAGAAATGTTGCTGGACTGCTCATTATTGCTCTTCATGCTCCAGATGAGGCTCCCTCTGCGTCCGTGTCTTTGGCAGACCTGGACAGGCAGTGCTGCTACAGGGGACTGTCCCATGCTCAGGGACTGCAGGAGCCTGCCAGGTGGGAACGTCGGGCTTGGGCTGAGCTGTGCGTGAGACGTGCGAGCCCTTTTCATGCTCAGTTCCTTTTCCTCTTTGGTTGTAGGGCTCAGGTAGGGAAGGGGAAGTCTCTGAGGAGGGAAATACAAGGTGTATGATGTCAGGCCCTGAAAGGTTCTCCGGAGATTTAGATTCTCGTCCTATAAATTCCAAATGTGTATCCGGGTGCTGGGAGTTGCTCATCCAAGCAGACTGAGCCTCTCACATCCAAATTATTGGTCTGGAGTCCTTGCAAAGTTGGGAGTGGGATTTCTGGTATGTCTGTGGCTGGCTAGGGGGTTTTTCAGTCTCGGTACTATGCAGTTCTAACAGAAGTAAATACAACTTTCCTGTGTCAGAATAGCCCAATTAGCCAGCTCCGCCTGTCAAGATCAGCTGCAGGGAGCCTCGTGGGTGCGGAGGGAAGGGGATGATTCCCAAGCAGGAGCACCCTGTGGTTGGGCTCCACCTGCCTGTGGCCGGGCTCCCTGAGCGGGGCTGCCTGTGCAGCACCACCGGTGGGCTCTGCTTCTTGGGCACGAATTAAAAACAGCAGCAGAATGGAAAACAGAGTCCTTCCAGCCCCTGAGGTTGCTTTAGGGCTCTCTCTTGTGTAGGTGATGTAAACGTGCAGCGATTTCTGCAGATCAGTTGTGCCCTCTATGTCTCTGTAAGGTTTGTACATAAGTAAAGAATCTGCTCCTGGCAGCTGCCTGAACTTTGGTTGTTAACAGCCATCAGAATTAAATCTTTGGAGTTTCCTCCACTGAGCAAGGAAAGGTAACAAAGCTGAGTTCAGTGTATTTTGCAGCATCAGTCAGTCTTCTGTTAGTGCTGTTAAATAGCTTTGGTTTTAATACTGCTGAAGTACAGTGCAAGTTTTCTTCCAAAGTGGTCACATTAAACTTGGTGCTGAGCAAGAAACACAAAAAAGAAGGAAAACAAGGTAAAATTCATAATTCTTATGCTAGCATGATTTTGCCAAAAAGGAAAACTCTCTTTAAATGTTCACTATTACTGCTATGTTGAATACCTTCTTAGGGAACTTGCTGATGCTTGCATTTCACTTCAGGCTTTGTGCCTCTTCACATGTGATTGGGTTTCCATTTTTATTTCTTATCAGTTCTTTCTTTTTCTGCTCTCTCTGAATAGGATGTCAGGGCTTGGGCAGGATTATGAGAGTCTAGAGGCTGTGCAAACGAGATTGATGCATTGAGCAATAAATGCTGTTTCAGACCACAAAGTGGCAGCATAAGCAGTTTCATTCTCTCCCTCTCTCATTCAGTTTTCTTTATTATGCTACATTGTGCTTTTAGTCATAAGCAGAGCAATTAATGGTAGCAGGATGTGCTGTATACACCACAATCAGGTGCTGGCTGGACTGCTCACATCTGCTCAGGACCGAAACATTTTCAAAGCACCCACACTTGTTCTTCCAGTTCTGGGACTTGTTTGGGCAGAAATTTCTGCTTCAGTGCAGTTCTGGGTTGCTTTTTTGATGGCTACTAGAGAACAGGACGAAATGCCCACGTTCAGTTTTCTTTGAGATGGACTTGGGCTTTGAATTCAGCTCTTGAAAAAGGAAAGGCTGGTGCATTCAACTCTGAAGTACACAACATCCTTGGATATTGTGTTTGAAGAGGAACCCCCCACAAACAGTAAATAGAAGATATGCAAAGGGGAAAGGCTGAAAATATCTATCAATGGTGTTGTCTTATGTTCATTAAGAAAGGTAATGTGCTTTGCCGTGGTCTTTTGTACCAACCAAATAATACATTCC
This sequence comes from Grallaria varia, assembly GCA_013396735.1. Taxonomy (NCBI): domain Eukaryota; kingdom Metazoa; phylum Chordata; class Aves; order Passeriformes; family Formicariidae; genus Grallaria; species Grallaria varia. The sequence continues at coordinate 181,621 of VWZG01001097.1, read as the reverse complement.
AGTGCTGAGAATAAGGATATTAAAGGAAGAATGGGAAACCATAAATGTTCTTGTTCTCCTACTACTGTCTGCTCCCAGTCCCTTTTTGACCTTTGTGCTTTCCCAAGTATGAGCTGCTTGTTCTAAGTGAAAGGACTTTTCCTCTGTCACCTGTGCTGTCACGGTGCTTTGCAACATCTGCAGTGGTCAGGGCTGCAGTGGGAGCTTTCCCTGGAGCTGAGGAGGGTCTGGGGGGAAGGAGGAACAGTTCTCAGTGTGAAGCTGATCACTCCCACCTCTAGGCTTGGGTCTTTTTTTCTGTGTTGAGATTTTCCTTACTATCTTGTATCCTCTGATGAGTCAGCATATTCCTCTTTAGACCTTCTCATTATCTCCTGAAGTCTTCCTGCATTCAGAGAGATAATCTTATCCCTTGTCCCTGTTCCCAAGAGGAAAGGATGCTCTGGCTCAGCCTGAACACTGTTGTGCCTGCTTAGAATGATGGTGCAGTCGATCAAACAACTGAAGGGAGTTCCACAGAAGGAGCTGAGTTTTCTTTCCTGCTGCACTCATCTTGCAATTCCATTTCTCAACTGCATCAGTGCCATTCATTTTATACTCTCTAGTCTGATCACATATTTCAGATTCAAGTGGTTTGACAATTTGTTGTTGTTTCCTGATTAAATGATTGCGAGCAATTAATTGTTATTATTTTTAAATAAACCACAGTAAGGGCTGGGGTTGCTTTTTGTAATTTCGACCAGCAAAGCTGTATTTCTATTAATTTTGAGCCCTTGGCAGTGTAATTCTGTCACCTAAGGAAACTTACCTTTCAGAAGCCTAGCTCTGCACAAAGAAGTTATGCAAACAGCAGCTTCACAAAAACCCATGTTGGGAGTTTATTAACCACAGGAATGACGAGCTATTGTTGCATTTTTGTATAATCTCACACTTGAGGTTTCCAAGGAACTGGACGAAGTGCATACCTTTACCTCAACTAAAAAGTGAAACCACAACTACAGTGTCTCAAAGGGACTGTGGAGAGGACAATGCTCCTCTTTTCACTAGCCTTGAGAACTTGCAAAAGCCCCATTTGGAGACAATATTTCCATGGAAACTGCTGTGGTGAATAAAGCAGATTACTCTCCTGTTTGTTGAGGATATGTGTTTGTATTAAGCGAGGCTAAATCAAACGGCGTGAGTGTTGCCCTTGCTGAGTCGGATCACTGTAGATCCGGTCACTGGGTAGGGTTCCCCAGGGCACTGAATAGTTCCTGACAGGCCTCATTCCAGAGTGATGGAGAGGGGGAAGATCCCACGAGCCTTCCCTAAGGGTGTCAGCACAGTGACAGGCGCCACGGTGCAACAACGTGGGGGTGAGCTCAGGGCATGTCACCTCCTGGGCAGTGCCAAGTGGTGAGTCTGTGTCTAAGCAGTTTCCTCTGATTCATCATTGCTTTTTGTCATAGGCTAAAGATAGTTCTTCATATAGAAACTCAACTTGAAGAATAAAAAGTTGTTTTCTTTTGTCTCTGGCTGCTTTTGAGCTACTGCTATTCCTCTTCTAGCAATCTTCACTGGCTGCTAATTTCTGTCCTTTACCCACCCTTTTCACTTTCCTGCTTGCCTTCTCTGAAGGGTTCACCATTGCGAGGGAAACTCATGGACACCACGAACTGACCAATATGATCAAGGTAATGCCATTTATTGTTGTGAAAACACCCCTTAAATAACCCAGATAGCTCACACACTGCACACACACTGCAAACCACCCTGGGACTGGTTAATGCCAATAACACACAACTCTACTGGTGTAAAATAAAGTCCTTGCGATCTCTCTCCGTGGCCGATGCTTTTCAATCTTCTGCTGCAGCTTCTCTAAGTTTCCATTCTTCTCCCTGTTGATCTCCACAGAGGCTTCTTAAAAGTAGCTTTTCACTGCAGTCTTAAAGGCCTCGCAGCATCTAAAATTCCAGGGTCGCTCATATGTCTATTTTCTGCAAGAAATTTCCCAACAGTTCACTTGTGGGGGACTCCCTTAATTTCCTAGTACTGATTACACAACACTACTCGCTGAAAAAAAACACTCCCAGTGAATCTTGTGTAAGGTTTAAAATTACTGTAGGGCAACCCCCCTGCATATAAACATGACATACAAATGTCAGATTTTCTCTTTTAGCATAAAATCTTCCATTAGTCACAAGTCCTCCTATGAAGAACCCCTGGCTCAGGGGCTCTGTGGTTTTTGACTGAAAACTGGACCCTGAAACTCCTGAAGGGCACTTCCCATGATTCAAGGCTACGTGTGTGAGTGATGGAGAGGCAGAGGGAAAGTGTCTGTAGGCTCCAGGCATTAGTGTGCTGTTGGTAAGAAAGGGGTGGGTTTGGATACGCAATGTGGAGAAAACTGCTCAAGGCAATGGGCGGGGAACGGTCCAGCTTTAGGTGTTCAGAGTTTCAGAAAAGCTGTGGTAATTTGGAGTAGCAAAATATATGGCTTAGTGTGCCTTTATTTGAAGCAGTGGCAGCAAAAATGTGGAGGCACTTTCAAGGGTAACGTTGTTTGCCAGAAAGACGCACTGCAAGTCTTCCCCATTTTTGCTAAGGATCAGATTTTAGATCTTGAAACATATTTCTGTCTGACAACTAGATATTGAGTCTGAAAGTCCTTTTAAAAATGGTGTCTTACACAGTAAGGGTAAGTTGTTATTGTAGTAGAAGAGAAACTGAGATGCAATACGTGCACATGAGCTCCTTGTTTAGTGGTCAAAATAGGAAGTTGTATTCTGCATCACAGACTTTACCCTGAAAGGCTTAAATACAAGGACTTTACACAAAAAAAGTCCAAGAAGAACTATCGGACACTCGTCAAGCACTCTTTGAAAAGGAAAAAGTTTTTCCATTTCCTTTTTTTGATGGGAATTTACATCTTAGCATCCACCTTGGGATAAAATGCTTTTGAGAGAGATCAAGGAGTAACTGCAATGCCAAAAAACTAATATTGCTGTAAACTAATCCTTAAGTAAATATATACATTGATTTAAGTAAATTTATACAAATGAATGTCTAAATGTATTGTGCTGCAAGATTTAGAAAAGTCGTGTTGTATTTGGTTACTGTTGTGGATTCACTGTGGTAGCTCCTGTTGGATTCCTATACAAAGATTCCATAAATAAGAAGTGCTTCCCTCAGTGAGCTGTCTTGATGAATTATTAGGAGGGCACTAATTGATTTGGCAATGTTCCCTGTTATTGCTGAGTAGTATCCAATTTTTCCCTGTGTTTGAACTGTCGTGGCTTAAAATTTGTATGACACAGCTAGATGCCAAGTCAGCACATGTTTTCAGTCTATCTCTATAATGTCATGCCAGGCTTCTCTTTCTTTTACAGGAGAGAAAGAAATAATAGTTACACAGTTACTCATAGGGGTGGGGAAGTTTTCCCACTCAAGATTCTCAAGGGCTTTTTTCCCCCACGTAGTTACAGCTTAAAGCTCAGTCCTGTCTTGCGATACTTAATTTGGTGGAGCTTTGGAGGCTGCTTGAGAAAGGCAACATCCTTCAGCCCACAGTCTGGGAGGCTGCAACTCTCCCCTCTGCCTGGACCGTGCCCTGCCCAGCACCAGCTACAGTTCCAGCACTTACCAACTGGATCCACTAAGCTTTCTGCAAAACACAGCCTCGACCTTCGCAGTACTCTGGAAGTCGAGATGTTCTTGAAGCCTTTCTAGTCTTGCCCCAGCCAAAGAAGTTAAGTGGGTCCTCATGTCTGGTGGTTGGAGCGAGCTTTGCTTCCCAGGCTCGCCACTATTGCGCAATGGTGTTGTTAGTCTTGAAGATGGAAAGGAAAGGTATTGGTGTCTGATCACTCTGGAGACACAAATCCCCACGTACACATCACTCATCAGCCTTTTCCAAGCCTGGTAATTGCCTCTGGCCTCCGACTTCTGCTGTGTTGGGAATAGAAAGAATGTACTTGGATCTGGGCTGCAGAAAATGTGTTTCATCTCTCCAGCTGTTGGCTTGGTGCACAGTTAATTGTTTTTTTTCTCAAATGAAAATAATAACCCCGTACATTTCAGTCATGTGAAACTTCTGATACTGGAGCTTTGAAAATGAAATGTTGCAGGATACATTGCACGGGTCTTGTCATCCTCTGGGAGCAAGAATGTTACAGCCAAGGACTTGTTCAAAAATCCAATATCTGTGGAAATTAACACTTTCCAGTTTCAGTTTTATCTTAATTCCCCACCTGCTTGTTTTACATCACAGAGGATAAAGTTGACAGTGCCAATTCTGCAGCTGCATCTCAGTGTTAAGGTGGGAGTTAAATGTCCACTCGATCACACTCATCCCACAACTGGCCCTGCACTGATGACCAACGGGGATCAGGTGCATTAATCTTGTCAATGATCTTGATAATCTTGATATTAATCTTGATATTAATATATTATTTTTGAGTTTAACTGCTGTCTCTCACACTGTAACCTGGAGGATATCTCAAGAGTTACCTGCCTTTCCCTCCCCCTTTTCTCTTTTTTTCATCTTTCTTGTTATCTGTTTCTTTCTTTGTCTTTTGACACTGTAGGTTTTTTTCCTGGTAAAACCTGAAATAAATTGTTGGAGTATAGAGTGTGCAAGCAACATTGGTTTCTCTGGTTTTCTATAATGGGACACCCATTAAGGCTGTACAATGAAGCTCTTCTATCTTTACCTCATGAAAAAAAAACCCAACAAAACAACAAGAACCCTCAAACAAATGTCATTCATCAAAATACCACCATAAGCACATCTTAGATGTTTCCCCTCTGTGAGCAACTTTTGGCACTTGAATGCTAAAATGTTATCCCTTAATATTCCAATATTCCAGCCTTAGTGCCCCTGCTATGAGGGCACCTATGGCTCATTCTTGGTTAGATTTTTTTCTCACCTTCTCAACACTGAAAGTGATACAGGAGAAACAAGTACATACACACAATGAAAAAAAGAATCAAGGATATCCAGGAAATCCTGGGACTACTTCCAGCAATGGTNAAAAAAAAAAATCTATTTTTTTATCCTATTATGTCAAATGAAGGTGAATACCAGCGGAGTCACACTCACCCTGTGTTTGTGTTACAGACAGAAGCATTAGGGCATAACGTGTAGCAAGCCAAGGTAATGCTGGAAATCTGGCAAAGTCCGGCTGAATTGGAGTCCTTTAAATTGTCTTGGGTCCCAGAGGAGAGGGTAAATCAGAACGTTGTTTATCTCAGCTTGGTACGGGGAGCTGAACAGTGAAGCAGAGAGAGCATTCTGCTTTGGAAAGGCGCCATATATTCCAGTGACTAATGGAAACAGAGAGGGCAGGGGTAAGAGTAGCAATTAGGACATGGGAAAATGTGCATCTCATTTCAGAGTGCAAGGCTTCCCTCGTACCTACTTCAGTGCTGCAAGCTTGGTGCAAATTCCACTGTGTGGTAACAAATCTGAGCTGTTGCCTTACCTGAATTTAAGTGTTCCTCTTCCTAACACCATATACATTTCAATTTGACATCTCCATAAAATGGTGCTAGGATCATTGGTAAAAACAAGCCTCAAGCAATTACCTCAAGATTCTTTTTTTCATTTTAAAGCAGTACAAGAAGGGGCTTCTCCCACCACAGGAGGTCTTTCAGCTCTCCCCAGCACGGCAGACTCACGCTTTCTGTAAGATGCACTCCCTGCAGAAACTGAGGAGTGTCTGATGAGTAATGAACAGGATTTTCTAAAAGCTTCTAGGTAGGACTCTCGGAGCCACAATCTGCCTGCTCATCAGAGAGCCTTTCTAACGAGCAGCATGCCCATGGTGGCAGCTCAGTGAAGCACAGGGTACCCTTTCACTAGGGCAGGCATTTGCACCAAGCTTGCCATGTTGTCTGTCTCTCTGAGGTGTCTAATGATCCCTTGGCACACTGGGCCCAGCAGCTACTGAAGCAGAACTGGAACAATAATCTTCTTTATCTACAGAGGTAGGTGGAAATTGAATTAATGCAACTCCTTCTCAGCAGTAATTAGTGGCATGAACTCTTATACTGCCTGGGCCTGAACCATTATTTGCTTACTGTTATTAAGAGACAAGAGAAAGGTGGATTGCATGTGAATGATGGCTCCTGCCACCTTTGTTGGTGCAGTGATCCCAGACTGAGCTACTGCAGTGAGTAGAGAAGGCATTTAGCAGATACAGATCTTCATGGCAGTGCAACACTCCTGGGAGCCAACCCTGTGTATTTACAGTCTTGAAACCAATTGAATCCTTGCAATTGTAAAATAGTTGAGGCAAATTTTCAGTTCAGACTATTGAAGTGATATGGTGCTGTAGCAGCCCCTGGATTCATAGTAATGTAGGCATTTCTGAACTATAACCAGCAAAACTGACCTCCTCTTACACTGTCAGTGTGGGAATTGTTGTTTCCAGGAGGTTTCGGTAATTCATATTAAATGCTTTGGCATCTTGTAAGAAAAGCTTTGTAGCACTGCAGTAACACATCATGTAGTGGTTTGTCATGTTCTTAGTGTTGCTGCTGGTCTAGTGTATATCACAATCATCTTGTCTATCCTGCTTTGCTGAGATGCACAATTTATGTTTTTAAATCAGAAATATTTATGTATACATATACTCCAGATCTTGTCAGCACCTCCTTCTTTAAATCCCATGGCTTTTAGTTGGAGCTGAATGTTTTCCCTAGAGAGCTTTAGTCACCAGGACAGGAGGTTTGTGAAATGCAAATGATAGAGTCAGTCTCTATGAGCCTGACAGGTACTATTGCAGCTCTCAGGGTTTACTGAGATCCAGGTACAATGCCAGCCTTCTCCAAATCTGCTCTTGATGATTCTGTGCAAATCTAATTTTACTTTTAAATCCCATTATCTTTATTTTGTACACCAATATTGACCTGGTTCTGCAGTGGGAGCCTTAAGAGTTTATCTGCCTGTGCTGTAGAAAATGCTACGTACAATTTTCCTTCCTTTCCCAATGTTGGTGCTCAGTGAAGTATGTGGTTAGAAAAAATCCTTTTCGGTTGATCATTTAGGACTTGTTCTAGTGCTGCATCTTCCTTCACATTAACGCTCAGTGTGTGTGCTGAGAGAGCAAATCCAGCTGCTCTGTGCTATCTCCCTTTCCAGCACTGCTCTGAAAGGCAAAGTTTAGCCTTTCTGGCAAAGCAACACAGTTCTTTTGGGGGGAAACCTGTGAAGCACCCGGTTCCTTTTGTTTACTGAATCCTTGCAGATACTGATTTCCTACTCCACAGGGCCCCAGATGTCTTCCTTTTCTGTTTAATCCAGACATCTCCTCCTTTCTTCGAAATCCTGGAGCTGTTTCTTCAGGCAGAGCATCATCTCAGCTGCAGCAGAGACAGTGCTGTGGCAGGGGCTGCCTCCCTGCTGGGGTGGGATCTTTCCATGCCTGGTCACCTTCTTCCATGAGAAATTGAGGGTCCTGTTATGCAGATCTTTCATGTAAGTTCCCCTCCTAAACCTGCAGATGCTCCCATGCAGATCCCCATGGGAAAGGGGAGCAGGTTTTTGGGTCCCAATGCCTTTTGTGCAGGGCTGTAACTGGACGTGCTCAGCTGAGGGCAGGGCTGGAGGAGGCAGGGACAGGAGCAGTTTGTGGCATGGCAGGGAGAGAAGCTCACAGACAATCCACTGAACCTCAGAGAGGGCAGAAAACACACAGAGCTTCCCAGAGAAACCTCTGAGTTCACTCCGGCCCTGGAAGCTTGGCAGGATCCTGGACTGAGAAGAAGCCCTAAAGAAAGGACTTGTCCTTTAAGGACACTGGGCATGGGAAACTTCATCTGCAACTCCTTTGGGTTTGTCTGTTTTCTCTGACTGATCTGAGTTTTCTTGGCTTTAAGTCATTAGATTTTCTGATTTGCATTCCAGTCCCACGGAGGTTTCACAGTTTACACCTGCTTGTGTGTCTGTCTTTGCTGAGGAAACCACAGCAGGTAGATGTGTGTCATGGCTGGCTCGGATAACCCAATACCTCAGTATTAAACCCTGATTAAACCTCCAGGGACTGCATAAATGCTGCATTCTCAAAATCTGCCAAGTACTTCACTCCTTGACTGTTGAATTCAGCCAAGCAACAAATGTGAAAAACAGACAGTCAAAAATTAGTCTATGCCATAGGAGGAGAGGAGTTACATACCTCAGAGATATTTTTTGGGTCAATTTACTATTTAAAATGAGGACAACGTTGATATTATTCTGTAGATATTGTGTCATTTCTTCACCACAGAGACTGCAGCATTTCTCAGAGAATTAACTACTTGGGAAGGACAGATCTGCTTGCCTAGAACCTTGAAATGAACTTCTCTGAAAACCAACCAACAGTTCTGTTTCTCAGGGCTTAAATCTGGAACAGGGGAATATTTGTAATAATTTTGGTATGGCATCCAAGAGAAGCCTCATGCATTTTTCCCACATTCCACAAATAGAAGAGAGATGTTTGTCAAGCTCTCAAAGGAACCAGTACAGAAACAAACTTCCGGCTGTGCAGAGCTTTTTGTTTGGTTCACAACATGTGCTTGGCCTTGAAGTTGCACTGATAGGAAAAGTTTGTCTAATTGTAGATCCTGGTATAAACTGTTATAACAGGTTGCCCAGCTCTCTGCCATCTGGAATGTTACTGGGAGCCACAGTAAACTGCTGGGTGGTAATTCCTTCAGCTGATGTCCAATAGAGAGGGGATTTGGCCTCACAGCAAATCAGAGTCTTAGTTTTAGTCTGAGACTTCTTGACAGGAAAACCTCTGGTGCTATTGCAAGTCACGTGGAATCCTGACACTCTTTACAGTGATGATCATTTTAATGCCTGAGCAGGAATACATAACATTAACAGTGTTGGTTGGGTGTGGATTGTGAAGGCAATGATCTTGCAAATACTGCTTGTGTGCTGTGTCTTGGAACAAAAACACAGGAGAAGATTATCTTGTTCTCCAATGCTCTGAAACGTACATGAGGGCTGGCTGGATGCGATGGCATTTGGTACTGAACCCATCTTTCCTGAGGCTACTCGACACTGAGCGCAGAGGGCAGAGACGTTCCTTAAAATAATAGGCTTAGCTGATGTGAACCCCATATACTGGCTTCTATAATTACTGAGTAGTTAATACAGCAAGCTAAGATGGAAAATAGCTCAGAGACTTTGGTTGTCTCAGTGCTGTCCTGGAGAAGACAAAAATCCAGGAGGTGTTGACAGGATCATTTCAGTAGTGTATTGCTGAGCCATTGAGATCCAAATGTCCATCCACTGTTGGCAAAGTGAAGTGTCTGCTCCACAGCCAAACTGGTTGAAGGATAGAATTCTACAGTGGTGAGGCTGCAGGATATACCTGGGATTACTGGGCCAGAACTGGAGAGATGCTGCTCACACCAGGACCAGCCAGTGGAAAGTGCAGTTTACAACCAAGCGGACTGTGGATACAACCTGTGACAACTCCAAATGGTATTTAAATCCACCTCCCAAAATTAACTTGCTGAAATGGGGAAGCCAGTTGAAATAAAGAGGATGATGAAAGAGCATAAAGTCAAATAAATTTAAAATGAAGTGCAGATTTATTAGCAGAATGTGCAGTAAAAAACATATCCATGTGAAAATTTTCATGTCCAGAAAGTCTTGTAGATACACAAACGAGTGTGTGATTTTCAGCCAATACAACATGCAGTCTGTAGAACTTTCCTTTGCCCAGCCATGTTATACTCATGAGCCTTGTTTAATATGGTTAGACACCATGCAAGTAGAAATCTTTTAAAGGAAAGGTTTTGTACTTCAGTTCTCTATCATGAGCTTATAAAATCCTAGAGCGTTATTTACAGGGAGGGCAAAGAATCATCAGGTTCTTGGGCTTAGTCAGTGCCAGCAGTGCCAGCTGTAATGCACTTCTGTGTGTTTCTGGTTTTTCTAGTTCAAGAGCGATGGCTCCTGATGCATGAGCAAGTGTGCAGTCACTGTTGGAAATGTGACACAGGCAGTCCCTGAGAACTGGGTCGACAATGACAGAGAAAATGCCTCTTATGAAGGGCAGTTGTAATTACTGTTGAAAACTTCATGTTCAGTCACACCAGTGCAGAGCAAAGTAATAGTTACGGAAAGGAAGAACTTGACTAAAATATTATGTTTGTCATTCAAGCTGAGTTTTTTTCTTCTTGGTAATATAATATGTTTGTTTATATTCCCAAGTCAACAGACTGTGATGGAAAGCAGGAACATCTGATCTGCTGGCTCGGGTTTGTCTTTGGAATCATGGTTTGTAGACAAGAGCTTTCAGAATGGTATTTGTACAGAGCTTTTATTCTCACCCTAAGCTTTTTCACTTATTTCTGTCCCACCAGGATTCTTGTCATGATGAAGCATAATGTGGTTTAGTCATGTCTTTAACAGTGAAGTCAGAGTAACTGAAAGCTTAGGGTGTAGCCAGCTCTTTATACTTTGTGTTGTACTGTTAATGACCCAAGTGTCCTGAATGGCCATTTCTCCACTCTCAGTGTTGCTCCCAACATTTAGGCTGTGCAGGACAGCCTCTCTGGACTTCACCACTTTATCACATTAGACCCAGGTCAGGTGGCCCGTGTTTGACCCACCACAGTGTAGAGGGTAAGGGCTCTTGATTTGAAGAGCTGACGCAGTTCACACAAGGTCACTCTGCAATGTATTTCCTCTTAACCCAACCTGCTTACTTTACTTGAATTTCCAGTTACAGGCTTTGAATATTCCTTTTTACAGGCAAGTTTTCCAAAAGAGACATCAAGATTCAGGTCTCCATGTTTAAAAATCCATCCTGAAATTTTGTGAAGGTCACTTTTTGGCATCATCCTGCTTGAACTTGTTTCCTGCTTTGTGAAGTGAGAAAACAAAGGGCCATGGTGGATCCAGATGGATTTGTTGCCTGTTCTGTTTAGCTCAATATCCTGTCTCTCCAAGTGATTAAAATAAGATGTCCAGGAAAAGGTATGAAAATACAGCAAATACATTGTGAGACTTCCCCAGAGCATTCTGTCAGATGTCAGCAATTTGAAGCTCAGGTTCTTCTTCAGTCAGAGAGGCCTTTTAAATAGGGTTGTTGTTTAATGTGGGGCTGGTTATCAAGAGCTGGGCTGGCAATAGCTCCTGGCTCCTTTGGACAAGTACATTCATTTCCAGCAGGAGAGCTGTGGGGAGGTGATCGGGTTAGTGAGCTGCTGAAGGAATGGGAACGGGACACTGAATCCTTAACTTCCTAGCCTGGCTTTGTCTCATGTATTGTCTAAAGCAGATCACATCGTGTCTCTGAGCTCCCTTTCTCTGTGTGACAAGGGGAGTACTGATCTAGGGCGGAATGAGGCACGGTGTGAAGATGCTTGGGATGTTAAAGAATGTCTCGTTCAACCCCCAAATACATTTGTAACAGTAGGATTCAGAGTCCATCCCCTCTGCCTCCCTTCTGCACAATTATTCTTCTAGGTCATCTAATCTTTTAGGAAAGGAAACTTGTGTTCATACTCCTCCAATGTGTATGAACAGCAGTTTCCACCAAAGGAAAATCCTTAAAAATGTGTTATATGGCTGAAACTTCACAATATATTAGTATTATCTGATATTATCAGTGTATTTCCCTGACAGTTTTGTCCAGCTCTAATAAAGAGCTCTGAAGAGTTTTACTTCACAGGAATTCAGACAAAAGTCTTGTGACTACAACACAACTGTGCACTGCAGTGTTCTGAGCAAAGCAGTTCAAGGCACTCTGGTATTTTAAATTTTGCACAGTTTTTTTGGGATGTTTGCCTTCATTTCCTTTCTTCACTTAGCTTACTACCTTCAAGTCAGTGACCCCATAAAGACAGTGGACACTGAAAATTTTGAGTGGCAGAAAAAGTATGCCCCTGGGGTGATGTTTAGGGTTCTATTATAAAAATAACCAAAATCTGTGTAATTAATCTCTGTATAGTAGATCTTATTGCTAAAAATGAGTCCGAGACTCTCCAGATTAATTTTAATCTAAATCCTCCCTTAATAAATCGCTGGGACCATACTTTTTAAACCTCTTAAAGTTCAAGTCTTTGAAAAATGCAAAAGCTGTTGAGTAATTCAGCATTCCACCTCCACCTAAGCTTGTTGTGTGACCAAGGCTTTGCTGGGAAAGCTGGTATGTTCCTGTTAAAGGGCATGGCGAGGCAGTGGGCAGCTGTAGGTAACTCCATGAGCTTCTCCAGTGTTGCTCAGGAATACCTTTTTAGCCAAAGCAATTCTTTCACGCTACTGTTATTAAAATATTGAACAGTACTCCTGAACTAATAGAGTTGGCCAGTTCATTGAGAAAGGGTATCTTAAAACCATGATCATCTTTGCCTGTATAGGCATTTGGCCCAGAGAACCATTTACTTCTTCCCAATTACAGGATGGGATGCACAGATCCCTCAGGTCTCTTCAGCTGGGATCCAGCAGAAACCCATCAAAACATGAAAAACAGTTCAAAACTGTTTTTTAGTACCATACATACTCACAAACATGCAGGGCAAGCAAGACATCTCCTTCTTCTTTCTTGTTGTCTTTTCTACAACACACACTTTTGAGGTGCAGTGTTTGCAGTTGTGCCTGCTACGTGATTGCTGAAAAAACTGCAAAATGAAGGCAGTCACAGAGTCCAACCTGAGAAGAAGAATTGCCCACACAAAGGTCTTTCTACAGTCCTGCTGCTCTTACATGCTGTGGGACTGGTCTCTGTGAACTGCTGAAGCGGTGCCCCTTTGGAAGAGGTCGATAGGGTCTGCTGTGGTGGGATGCCATTCCTAGGGGTGATTGTCAGACATGGAGAAATAAAGAGATGCCAGCCTGCATCTGTGAAGGCAGGCATCAGTCATCCTGGGCTGTCAGCACCATCTCATTGCTTCTCTGCTCCTGCTCACTTTCCACACACGCCCTGGTGGCATGCGGGGATTCCTTGGTGGTGAAGACTGTGCTGTTAGTTATTGTGAGCAATGTGTGTACAACCATCAAACCTGGGGTTTGTGTTTGACTCCCAGGAAACATTTGACAAGCCTTAGGGTATACAACAAAAACTTCCTAGCAGGGAGGACAGTCTTTCCATCTCATCTTCTCATTTCCTTCCCATTTAATTTTCTCTTGTGCTCACCCTTGCTGCCTGCATGGGAGGAGCACTGCATTTCCTGCCCTGCCAGACAACCTGGGCTGGAAGGTGGGAGTCTTTTGGGTGGCATGTTCAGAGGCAATGGGAGTACCAGTGGACCTACACAGCAGTAGCAGGAAAGACCGGGGAGCTCCTGTTTCATCTTGCCACCAGTTTTAAGTCCTACAATTGCTGGGACTGTGAAATCTCTCAGGTTCCTGGCTGGTTGTGACATTTGGCTGCTGCAGATGAGTGAAACCTGAAGGTTCTCTGAGGACTGTTCTTTCACTTTGAATGTGAAAGATCAGAGGATTTTTTACAACCTTGGCTTCAACTACCTCCTTGAAGAAACAATGAAGAAGGTTTCAGGACACGTTAAGCCCAGACAGAGTGTGGTGTTACAGAGGTTCCAAATCAGGCGGCAGGAACAACTGCCAGGTGAAACTTTTACAACCAGCAAAGCTTCAGCACTTCAAGAATTGGCATCAGTCTGTGCTTTTGGCTGTTGGCAGGAAGAGCTGATCCTGGATCAGCTGACTGACAAGGCAGCAGAGCGGCGAAGTTGGGAGAAGCTCTTGATGCAACCTGGTACCTTGAGTGTGGCCCAGGCAGTGGAGTTGGGATCACGGATGGAGAGAGAGCTGCAGAGAACTTGCCCTGGGTCAATTTCAGTTCCGACAAAGCAGTGGGAAAACTGGAGCAGCGGTAAAATCTGGAAGATAAGCAATGATAATTGTTGTAATCGGTGGTACTGCTGGGGACAGAAAAGATCTGCCTTCTCTACAAAATATGATCAAGAGAAGCAAAATCAATTCATCCCATGTTGTCACAGCCCAATGTCATTGGCACCAGTTATGAGGAGGCAGCCCTTGGACTGGCAACTGGGATACCCTGCCACTTCAAACACAAACCCCAGAAGAGCCAGGAACTTCCAGGTAGGCGGCTGGGAAAGAGTGACAGAAAACTAAACAGGGGCACCTGGGACCTGACTGTTCAAGCTGTGGGTCTGTTGCTTCTGCAGATTCTTAACTCTAAACCAAGCTGCAGTTCTCCAACTGCAGGTTATACTGCAGTACTTGAACACTTAACTGAAAACCTTTCCTCTCGGGAATGAAGGTGTTGCCTGCATGGTGTTACATGCTTGACTTTTGGTGTTTGTTTTTTGCAAGACTTGGGTCTTGCATGAAGGCTTTTGGTGAGGTGGTGACAGTCGTGACAGCAGTGTCTGCACTGGTTCTGGTGTGTTGGTGTGTTGGTTGGAGGCTTCTGCTAAAGAAGCTGGCAGAGAAATAATGTTATAAATGAAGTTTTCAGCTTGGTACTAAAGGAGTCTGTCTAGTGCCTGAGTAAAATCTTAACGCTTTATATCACATAGGAATAGAACTCTTTTCTGTAAGAGCTAGGAGCTGTAGAACCTCCCTTGCTTCATAGTCATTGTGCTTTGAAATGGTTGTGTAACAGAGCATCAGATTCATATAGATATCTGTAAATAAAGACCATTAGTAATGGCATATAAGAAGGGGACAGGCCAGTGGGCAGCAGAGTGGAGTCTGTATCTGAAGTACCTGTCAAATAAGCCTGAGTCACAGAAGTTCTGCTGTAACATATCTCTGTCCACAGTATTCTGCTCTATTTTAGTCTAAACTTCCTACTTCTATATCGTGGCAGAAGAAAGGAGGATCAATTCCTCTCTTCACTTCTTCCCTTTTTATTTCTTTTTTTTTTTTTTTAAATCTTCTGGTGTGTTTGGTCGGTTGGTTTTATTTTCCTTTTTCATTAAAGACATGATTTCATCATCTTTGATTTTAATAATCATGCTCTATTTGATTTCTCTCTGGTAGATCAGTGAAACTAGCCATTTGTGTCAGATAACAGGGTTGGGAAGAAAGGAAACAATGATAAGGAAACCCGATGGAGCCAGGTCCAATAAAAGGACAAATGTTAGCAGAAATGATGATAAAATAAGAGAACCCAAAGTACAGCCAGTGTGGACTTGGGCTCTTTTCCTACAGGGTGATCACCTCTGGGCTGCACAGAAACAAGCTGAAGTAGTCCCTCTCTAAAAGATTGAGAGTAAATGGGGTTTGTGAGTGGTTTGAAGATGTTTCTCCCAGTGCTGCTTGCCTTGTCCTGGCTGAATCCTGTGCCATGAGCTGAACAGACAAGCTGCATCCTCTCACAGCTGCCCTGTCTTCCCTAAGGCAATTATTTGTGATTAGCTGCCATAATGTAATTAAATGTTTAGGCTGTCTTGAACAATTGAATATTGTACCTCTAATGTGTGTTATTAGTGCTATTCCTGACAGGTAATGAAAACAGATTGAGGGTAAAAATGTCTGGTAGTCTTTGCATATTCAGCATTGAAGCAAGTGAAAAAGCTGACTGAAGAGAAATGAGCTGTAGTGAAAAGTACTCTGACCTGAAGCAGTGCCAGCAGGATCTTTAAAGACTTGAAAATGTATGATTTGCATCTTTTTGTTTTCTTTCATATGTCACTTGATCTTTGTGGTTAAGAGCAAAGTTGAGCTCTGTTTTGTTAACCAAAGTTTACAGCTTTTTGGATGTTCGTGCAGGTCTGTGTGCCATTTTTCTTGAACTGACCTTAAGAGGGTATCAAATGAGACACAACTTTTGCGACTTCTTTTTTTTCACCTCGTGACAGTTTGAAGTCAGCGCTGTGCCAAGCAAACTCATTAGGTAGGAGGCTGTAGTTACTGTATTCCTGATTCTACTGTGCTGAAAGCTGGATTTTGGCTTAAAATGCACAGCTCTCTGATCTGATAAGCTTTCCAATCACAGGATGTGCTGAGTTGGAAGAGACTCACAGAGATCATCAAGTCCAACTCCTGACCCTGCACAGGACCATCCCCAAGAGTCACACCCTGTGCCTGAGAGCATCATCCAAACACTTGAGCTCTGCCAGCCTTGGTGCTGTGACCACCTCCCTGGGGAGCCTGTTCAGTGCCTGACCACCCTCTGGGGGAAGAACCTTTCCCTGAGATCCAACCCAAGCCTCCCCTGACACAACTCCAGGCCATTCCCTGGGTCCTGTCCCTGGTCCCCACAGAGCAGAGATCAGTGCCTGCCCCTTCCCTGCCTCACCTGAGAAAGTTGTACCTGCAGTGAGGTCTCCCCTTGGTCTCCTCCAGCTGAACACACCAATTGATCTCAACCGCTCCTCACACGCTTCCCCTCAAGGTCCTTCACCGTCTTTGTCCCCCTCCTTTGGACACTCTCTAATGGTTTAATATCTTTCTTACATTGTGGCACCCAAAACTGCCCCAGTATTCCCAGTGAGGCCACCCCAGTGCAGAGCAGAGCGGGACAGTCCCCTCCCTCGCCCGGCTGGCGATGCTGTCCCTGATGTCCCCAGGACAGGGATGTCCCTCCTGGCTCCAGGGCACTGCTGACTCTCCCTGATGCCCCCAGGACAGGGATGTCCCTCCTGGCTCCAGGGCACTGCTGACTCATGGCCATCTCAACATCACCCAGGACCCCCAGGTCCCTTTCCTGGCACTGCTTTCCAGCCTCTCATTCCCCAGTCTGTCCGTACATCTGGGATTGTCCCATCCCAGGTGCAGAATCCGGCACTTCCCCTGGTTGAACTTCCTGTGCTTGGTGGTTGCCCACTCCTCTGATGTATCAAGGTCTCTCTGCGGGTCCTCCCTGCCCAAGAG
Source organism: Grallaria varia (assembly GCA_013396735.1). Lineage (NCBI taxonomy): Eukaryota > Metazoa > Chordata > Aves > Passeriformes > Formicariidae > Grallaria > Grallaria varia. Next base: position 164,832 of record VWZG01001097.1, on the reverse strand, counting down.
TGAGTCAACAGCTCCTCCCAATTTTGTGTCACCTGAAAACGTGTGTAGTGTCCCCTCCAGTCCTGCATCCAGGGGCATATGATGGAGCCCTATGGAATCCCACTGGTGACAGGTCACCAGTCTGACGTCCCCCCAGTCACTGCCACCCTCTGTGACCAAGCTGTGACCCAATTGCTCACCCACCACATGGTGTGTTTGTCCAGCTGAGGGCTGGGCAGTTTGTCCAGAAGGATCCTGTGAAAAACAGTATCAAAAGCTTTGCTGAAATCCAAAACTATTACATCAACTGGCTTTCCTTGATCAACCAGGTGGGTTACCTTGTCATTAAGGAAATCATGTTGGATAAGTGGGACTTCCCTCTCATGAAGCTGTGCTGGCTGTGACCCATCACTGCGTTGGTCTTCAGGTGTTTTTCAAATCTTTTTGTGCATTCAAGTTAGCACTGGCTGGGTGAGGAACTGTGGTGTGGAATGAGTGACTGGACCTTTCTCACCTCTGACTCTCTGTCTTCCCTGACACATGAAGTAATTTGCTAATTCCTGGGGAGATCCATGGGTCAGTTTTGGAGCCTGGGAACAGCTGAGGAATGATGACTTGATAGAATCACACCCAATCCCATCTTCTGCTCATAATCTTCCTGCCCTAGATTTTCTTCTACAAGACCTTTTCCTTCTTTCTGCATGTTGCCAAGTTGGAGAAATTGTGTGTCATGATTTACTCCAGTTCCTCTCATGTCCTCCAGCCCTCTCTCTAACCTTACAACTTGGAAAGCCACTGAACCAATGAGTGACATGCCCTGGTGTGAGTGACTTTCTGCAGGCAGCAGTTTCTGCTCCTTCTGTTTTAAAAAAATTAATTACTGCCTCCTTGCTAAAGTGTGGGGAAGCCAAAGCGAACACTTGCTGCAATCCTAGAATCTCCCTTGGTATTACACCGGTATGACAGAGCAAGGAGCTGTTCCTTCATCTGAAGAACTAAGTGGATGTAATTTGTGATTCTAGTAATTTGTGATTCTCTGCCAGTGGAAGATTCTTCACTGTAATATACATTCTCCCATGAGACAGAGGCACATCTGAGATTGTAGGGCAGATGTGCCTCGATGGATTGTGCCTAAGGACTTAGGATAAGGACAATTTGTGTCCCTTTATCGTATTATCTTCTTTATCATATTGAAGTTTTGCGGCTTGAAATAAAAAGCAGAAGTTATAAGGGCTGGGTGGTATGTGCCATTTTGCACAATGAGGTTTTCTCTAGGCTAAGATACAGGTGTGGTTCTTTCAGTCTTTTCTTGTATGTCATGTTTTCTAGACCTCTCATCTAGCCAGTGGACATTCTTCAGCCCTTTCTGAACTCAGCACCTAATACTCACTTGCAGAGAGCATTGTGAGTTGTAGATCTGGATTCTTGCAGGAGTTCTTTGCTTATGACTGCTCTTCTGTGTCACCTCTGTTACAAGAGTGTATGTCCCCAGGCCTGTGTATTGCGATAAAATAACTGAATAAACATCTACAAGATAATAATTACTGAATTAGAGAGTTACAAAGAGCCCAAAAAGGTCTCATCTATGCTACCACTGGAGATCAGCTCTACCTGTGTCATTCCTGTCAGGTGTGTTTCTAACCTGTACTTAAAGACAGAAAGTGATGGTTGTGTGCTATCCTCTAGGCAATCTGTTCCAGTTTTTCATTACTCATACTGTTTATTGATTTTGTTTAACTTCAGTCTTATCTGTTTCAATTTAAATCCCTTAAATCTTGTTTAATCTGTCAAGCACTGGGAGAGGAGGTTGCCACCTTGTATTAGTTAAATATTGTTTTCCCATTGTATTCTCACTCTGGGCTAAGCACTGTACTTTCAGTCTTCCCCCACGATTCATCCCAAATAATTCTTATTCTTCTTTTGACTCTTGCCACTTGCTCCATGTATCCCAATGTGGGATACACGTCAGGCTTTCTTGAAGGTTCCATCTGTGCCAAGCTCAGGTTCCCTGTGCCACTGCAACTACTGGATTTATTGTTTTAGCTTCAGGCACTGTTGGGAATGTCAGAAGATCCCTGGAAGCTGCTGACACCAATGAGGCAGGAGCCTGTGGTGAAAGCACAGCTGGTAGTTCCACTAACTCACCCATGTGGTGAGTCAGTGTATCTAATAGAAAACAAACCAAGGGACATCAAATGAAGTCATCGCTGGCACAAAAGTATCCTGAGAAAAGGCAGGACCTCAGAGAGGGAAGAGGACATTTTAGTCACAGATTCATACAACCCTTGTGGATTTTGAAAGATAAGGCAGGGCTTTATGTGACCTCAGTTCGTCTCATGAGTCAGGAGATTTCACTTAATCTGGTATTTACAGTGCAGCTCGGAGGTCAGGAGGGGTTGCCATTGTTTTACAGAGGATGAACAGACCTGGATTCAGGATCCAAGATCAAAGGAGAAGTAAGGCATTAAGCTGGATACTAAGTGTCTGCATCAAAAGCGCCTGAGCCACTTCCTAAGCCCCAGCAGAGAATGGCTTGGTCCCACGTGGCAGCACATGTCACCTTCACTCTGTGTCTGCTGCCTGGGGAGACACTCAGCATGAAAGGCTTTGCCTTCCTCACCGTGTGCCATGTGGACACAGAAAGGGCTTGAGCCTCCGCAGGAGCAGCGCACCCGATCCCATGAGCATCACCTGCAGATCAGGCCTGGCACTGATGCAGTTCTTGTGCCTGCAGTGAAGGCTTTAAAATCCCTGTAAACAGCCCTTTCTGGCTCCTGATAGGTGGGAAGAGAAGTGGAAACTGGGCAAAAAAGTCTTTGCAAATGGTACAACTTCACGTAGCTGAATCCATGCTCTGCAACAGCGTTGCTAGCTCAGTTTTCCTTGGAAATTGTTATTTCATATAAGTTGGCGTGTTACTTGTTCTCTTCTGCTTTGAAGAGCTCCTTGAGAACATTTCTCAACCACTGTGGAGAGAGGGGGGAGGGAGTGAGCAGACTCTTGGCACTGGAATATCTCGTGTCACCCAGCCCAGCTAAACTCTAATAAGGAGGGAGGTTGCAAACTTGTACTGGATTCAATTCACTTCTTAAACTCTTGAGCAAGACCCATCCTCTCCTTGTCCCATGTCTGAAAATCACCCTTCTTCCCATGTTCCTGGCTTTCCAGTTCATTCCAGGTCTGGTGCCTTCTTTTTATAAGAGCTGCCTTTGGCTGCAAAGTTTCTCTGAGTTTCTCTTCGTGGAACAATGGCAAGTTCCAGAGCCCAGGTCATACCCGGCAGGGCAAATGTATAAGAAGCAACTACTAAAGGTCAATAGGGGCAGTTGAGGAGGGGAAGCCTCATGTGTTTTATGCACAAGAAGTGAGATAGACCAGGAGTTAACCTGAAGAAAAAATGCAATGACAACAAAAGAGGAAAAAATCTTATCTGACTATCAAAGGCCAGGCTGACTTTGTTAGCAAAGCTCTTACTTAAAGCCATCAGGAACATACAGTAATGACAAGTCAGACTGAGACATGAAAACATAATACTTCTGTTATTCATATCTCATGATAGGGGCGCATGTTTAACTGAGTGTCCCTTGAGCCCCATCAAGCTTACCTGAACAATGCAAAATAAAGTACTATAGTTTTCTTCCATATTTGTTCTCTCCTTCTACTTATTGTCTTCCCCTTGATGCCCATCTCACTTCTGCTTTCACTTTGATGCCATTCTTCCTTAAAACGTCATGAGAAAGAGTCTACAACTGTGTTAGGTGCATTTCTGTCCTGTCAGTGACTCTCCAGCTGATGCATATACAAACCTTTCGGTCACATCTCTTTCCGTACTGTCCTTGAGATCTTCTTCTCTGTTTGCACAGTATTCTGTGTGAGGAGACCTCAGCCTTCAGAGACATGTTAGACTCAACAGAGAGAAGAAAAGATAAAAGTAATGAGCAGGGACTGAGGCTGCTGGATGCTGATTGCGAGGGAAACTTAGAGAAGATGCAGCAGAAGATTGAAAAACAACGAGCACAGAGAGAGATCATGAGGACTTTATTTTACACCAATAGAGTTGTGTGTTATTGGCATTAACCAGTCCCAGGGTGGTTTGCAGTGTGTGTGCAGTGTGTGAGCTATCTGGGTTATTTAAGGGGTGTTTTCACAACCATAAACAGCATTACCTTGATCATATTGGTCAGTTCGTATTGTCCATGAGTATCCCTCGCATTATAGTCCCCCATTCATGGGAGCAGCTGTGTCTTCAACATGAACACAGTAACTTCAGAGCATCTTTTTCTGGGGCAGTCCAGACCTTTTTGCTCTTAATTAAAAATAGAGGAAGAGTGCGAGGCAGGATGAGTATTGACCTGTTATTGTAAGGCAACAAAATACACCTCCGTTTTCATGAGAAGATAATCAGCAATCTAACAATATAAGCTTTCCTTGTGCTGGAGGCAGAAGCATCATGGAGCAATAAGCGATATATTCTCCCTTAGATCTGCCAGCAGAGGGAGTGTTGCAGTGCAATGAACGCGCATTGTGCCAAAGAGCAGGGAAGCTGCTGGAGTCTGAATTTTAGCTGCTCACATTTCAGATTGTACTTGATGTATTATATTGTCATGTTAAAAAAAGAAGAAAGAAAAGAAGATGTTTTTATATTTCATAACAGTAACAGTGTTAATTATTGATACAGACTAAACTTTACATTTTGAGAGTGAATCTGCATAGTTAGTGCCTTGGCTAAAACCAGCTGTCATTTTGTGACAAAAAATCTACAAATATTTTCATAATATTTTTTTCTCATCTTGCTGCATTGATAATAATATATTTCTGATGCAAACTGCAGTTTGTAAAACTTAATGGAAGAAATAAACAACAAATACAAGATACAGAGAGCTGTGAACTTTTCAGTCTTGTGCAATCGTCTTGTACAAATAACCCCTCTTACATATTTATCTTCTACATAACACCATAAATCTTTGTGCCTCCTCTGCTGCTGGGCAGTCCCATCTGGCTGGAGCACAGGGGAGTTGGATGGTGAGCCACCTCCCCTGGAGCCCAGCGAGCCACCGGAATGCAGCCCGTGTTCACTGAGGGCAGTGTGTGTTTCCCTGCGCAGGGTCTGACCGGGCGCCCCTGTCACCTCTAGATGGCTCCCAGATTACACACTCTGGGATCTGCTGCACCTTGGCCAACTTTCCTGCTAAGCTGTGTGTGGTAGGAGGAATGTTCATGTCAAAGGGGGAGATAACATGTTTGGCTTTGCGCTGTAAAAGTGTTTTTATGTTGGAACTGGCTTGGTGCAAGGAATTGGAGAAGCTCCGCGGAGTGCAGCAGGCACTGCCTGTGCTGTTTTTCTGCTCTTCCAGTCCTGTACTGATCACGTGTCACGAGTCAACATCGTGGTGGAGACCCAGATGACCTCTGGGCCGGGTGAGTCAGGGCTGTGTTGTTGGAACACTGAGCAGAAACAGAGCCCAGGCGGCAGGAGGGGAAGCACACTGAGGTTTTGGCAGGTGTGGTGCTGTTATGATGTTCAGATAGTTCCCTGATTCTGTGTGTTATTTTGCCTTTGGTTCCAACCTCGTCTCCCTCCTGCCTTCACCTGGCACTACCACTTGGAGGGATGGCAGCTGCCAGAGCCTTCTGCTATTGCTCACCTTGTGCTGCTCATTTGGGAGCTGCTGAACCATTGGGATGCTTTCTAGTGAAGGCACTAAATACGGCTCAAGCAGGACACAGATGGGTGGATGTCCATGTGTTGTTTCCTCATGGATGATCCTCCAGGATGGAGGATCATTGCCTCCCTAAGATCGTGCTCTATGGTGAACTTGCCACCGGCTGCCGCAAGAGGAGCCCCAAAGAGGAGATACAAGGACTCCCTGAAGCAATACCTCAGCCTTGGCCATATTGACTACCATCAATGGTCCACTCTGGTCTTCAATCGGGAGGCATGGAGACACACCATCCACAACGCGGCTGATTCCTTTGAGAACGCACGCAGGATCAGTCTGGAGGAGAAAAGACAACACAGAAAGAGCCGTGCCTGACCAACACCGCCTATGGAGACTTCCTGCTGTGCCTTTGGCAACCGGACTCGCCTATCTTGCATCGGCCTTTTCAGCCATCAGTGCGCTTGCAGCAAGCGTGGGCAGAGCCCTGCCCAAACCTTCGTTCGTGAAGCCTGGCCATGATATGATATATGGTTTCCTCACGCCAGTGATCATTTGTGTAGTGCAAGTCCTCACAAAACAACACAACTGGCCGTGAGATATTTTTCAGCCAAAAGTAACTGCACCATTTGGGAACAATGAAAAATCCATCTTTTTGTGGAAGAGGGAGAAGTGTTGTTTTAATGACTTTATATATAAATGGTTCTGTATATAAAAATGTTACCACTTAAAGATGGAGAGCCCTGCAAACAGTGCTATTGCTGTGTATAGATGATTAACAAAACATCTGTGTCATCAAACAGCTAAAGGACTTGTGCCAAAATTACTTTTGGATGCCTGTACATATCTGCACTGACTGAAGCAAGAATCTCCTGGGGAAGTTCTGCTTTTCTCATCCGTCTCTGAATTTTGTTTCCTCTTGTGCAGTTAAGATGCAAATGTTTGTGTCCTGCATAAAAAAACCTGAGCATATTTTGCAAGTGAAATTTCATAATTCAGTGGCTACAGAGCACTCTCCTCAGTACCTGCAGAGGGTTTCATTTCTCCTGTTGTTCACAGTGCCTGTCGAATTGCCATTTGTGCACGGAGCAGAATCACTCTGAGGGTTCAGAAGCGCTGCTGACAACAGCATCAGTGCTCAGCAGTCCTCATCAAGGCACAGCGCTGCATCTGCTCTTCTTCATGCTGCTCTGCTCTTTATGAGCATCTGAAGCACCTCTAATATCCACTGCAATGACAGACAATTCAGAAAAAGTGGGTTTCTGCTGACTGAGAAACCAAAGTTCTCTCTGAAGTTAATGTCTGTAAATCTACTTCTTCCTCATTAATTGTAACAAGGTTTGTTTTTACAAGCCAGTAGTAAATAAAGGCAATTTAACAAAAGGGTTTGGGTATCTGGATTTGATCAGGAAGATAATTTGAGGCCTTGGGGACCTTATGTGGCTATTTAACATTATTTTCTTTATAGTTTCTAATCTGAATCTTTGCTGGGTCATTTTTCCAGCTGCAGTCCAACAGTGCAAAGGGATTCTGGATGGGTCACAGCAACTGCTCTGGACCCTGCACTGTCAACCTCCTGTCTGAAATTCTTTCCCACTGGTGGCTTTTTTGAGGGGTGGTTGTGTCACCATTCCTTTGAAGGCCTTTCACAAGGTCTGTGCTTCTGTATTATGGGAATCCTGAAAAACACAACTCTGGGCCTGTGGGAAGGCTCTCTCAAAGAATTCCGTGTTTTCCCTTCAGAAAATAAATCTTTGCATGCAAATTCATTTGCCACACAACGTTCCCCTGAGCTACGCCTGTGTCTCTTTATTCCATGTATAATCCAACCCTGACTGTCATCTAATTTACTTTAAGGATTTCAGGCTTTGCATTTAGTGAACCATGGAAAAGTGTAGGTAAGCCAAGACCATTAATTCTGAGTCTGTGTCTTTGCCACAAATGTGTTTGAAGGGCTTTTTCTTCACACCTCTGTGGTGACTGAGGTGGTGTGACTGGTTGCCCAGGATGTCAGCTGTGCTCCATCATTGCCACAAACCACTTCTGAACCTTCTGAAAGAAGTTCTTGTGAAGGGGAACACTTTCTGTGCTGTGTTTGCCTTAAATTCAAGAACATAATTTAGTTTATGAAAAGTCATTTCTGTGGCTGTTCTTCTGGAAAGGCTTGGTGGTCTTGGATCTTTCCAGGCATTTCCAACCTGGCAAACATTCAAGTTTCTAGAAGTGACATCACCTTGGGCAACCTTTGCCTGTCCGGTTGGAGAGACTAAAGCCTTGAGGGCAGACTCCTCTTTCTCTCTCTCCAAGGCTGTGCCTCTCACAGTAGAGGTGTATCAAAGGCACAAAAGGAGGAACTGGGTATTTTGAATGCTGTTTCTCTCCTGTGACTGAACACACCTTTGGTTTTCCCTCTGTACCCTCAGCTCAGGATATCCATAATGACAATAACAGTTCTGGGACCAGCATTTTTCAAACCTTTGTTTGCCATCTAAGACCCTACTTGGTTGTAGAAAAATAACTCAGCTTTTCACAGCTCTTATTACACAGAGGGCAGATGAGTTTCCTGCTACCATCTTAGAATCATAGAATCATAGAATTGATTGCGTTGGAAAAGACCTCCGAGATCATTAAGTCCAACCCTTGGTCCAACTCCAGTCAGTTTACTGATCATGGCACTCAGTGCCACGTCCAATCTCAGTTTAAAAACCTCCAGGGACGGTGAATCCACCCCCTCTCTGGGCAGGCCATTCCAATGCCTGATTACTCTCTCTGGAAAGAATTTTTTTCTAATATCCAACTTAAATTTCCCCTGGCAGAGCTGAAGCCCGTGCCCCCTTGTCCTATTGCTGACTGCCTGGGAGAAGAGACCAACCCCCACCTGGCTATAACCTCCCTCCAGGGAGTTATAGAGAGTGAGGAGGTCACCTCTGAGCCTCCTCTTCTCCAGACTAAACACCCCCAGCTCCCTCAGCCTCTCTCCATAGGACTTGTGTTCCAGTCCCTTCACCAGCCTCGTTGCTCTTCTCTGGCCCCGCTCCAGCACCTCCATATCTTTCTTGAACTGAGGGGCCCAGAACTGAACACAACACTCAAGGTGTGGCCTCACCAAGGCAGAGTCCATCCAGCTTATTTTTTAAATATGTAGGACACAAACCAATACAAATAACCACAGATGACATTACAACTGGAGCCTGAAGCAGTTCTATTCATAGTGAAGGACCTCTTCTCTCTCCCTACTCTTTTTAAAAGTGTTGCCCTTCTCAAAGACAATGTAATGGAGAGAGGGCATGTGGATAACCCCAACCCAGGGTCCTGAAGCAGGCAGAGCCAAATCCTGAGTGCCCTTGTAAAAGTTTGGGTTGACTCCCAGCCACACTCTGAGCAGCCCAAGACAGTCTTCCCCCCACCAAAAAAAATGGAGAAAGGGGGAAAAAAAAAAGTAGCAGAGGAAAATTGCAGCAAAAATATATTTCTACATATATGTAATTATAGACAATGAAACACTATATACATGTGAGTAGGGACCCCAAGGAGCCCCAACCAACCCCAATGGGAAAAGGGGAATAGGGAAGGGGAAAAAGGACAGAAAGGGGTAAAAGCACAACAGATACACACAATCGGAACTCAGGGAATAGCTTAACAGAATAATAATACAATGAAATCTCACCACGTCCCTTAAGAACAGCAGATCTCTCCCCTCTGACACGACTCACACAGAGCCCTCGGCTCAGGGCTCAGCCCACAGAGATCAGCGAGGCCCAAACACCGAGAGCTGCTGCCCAGAGCTGGGAGCGGGGGGGACGCTGAGCCCCAGAGAGAAGGAACATCACCTGTCTTATATGCACCTGATGACGTGAGGGCAATGGGATGGAATACTGCCTTAGTTTTTGACCCCAGTTGTTAAGGAAGGCCTAAAGAACAACAAACCTCACCAAAGCCTAAAATTTAAACTAGCACAGCCCTGAGCTGCTCTGTCCTTGCGGCAGCAGGAGTTCCAGCACAGCGCTCTGTGCAGGGTGACCCCTTTAGTCAGGGATGGCAGCCCTGGGAACTGCACATTTCCTTGAGCTGCTGGGCAGGGCTGAGACCCCCACCCCGAGCACGGCTGGCTCGCTCTCACCTGTGCTAATGGGGCTGCATTTCAGTCTCAGCCATTGCAAATCAAAGTCACGACCCCTGACTGTCAGTCCACCAAGGGAGGAGGGGAGATTCATGGAATGTGCATTGATAACAACTCAAGAGCTGTTGTCACCATCAGCTGGGGAGAGAACAGTTGTCTGAATCCTTTGAAATACCAAATGAAAATGCCCTCATGTTGTCTTGAGTTCAGGGAAGAACTCTTCTGATGTTCCTTGAGCTGGAAATGAGGTAATAATGAGGGTCAGGTGCAAGTGAATGGGAGAGCAAGTCAGGCTTGCTGAGGGAACTTGCATTCAAAGTAAAAGCAAAGGCCATATAAATGGTCAGATTCTTGTTTGTGGTTGTAAGTTTGAAGGATAAAGTCCTTGATTAAAAGACAAGATTAAAAGTAATACAATTGTCTGTTTAATCCATCATGCCAGTTGTTAGACAGAGAAAATTGGGGAGGTACAATATGAAACTCACAATTGTCACAATATAATACTGTGCGAGAAAATTATTCAAATATTGAATCTGATTTAGAGTACAAAGGATACATGACTTTCCCACCCAATTAAAATTGTTCACAAAACAGGAGCGACTGAGCCCAGGGGATCAGATGTCACATGCGAGGGCAACTTGGATGGAAAGTGTCTTATGTTATGGAGAGAGAACTCGTCACACAACAAAGTCACAAGTTTTACATTTCTCTTGACTTTAGGTTGACGTGATAATATGTGGCCGCATGCAATGATACCAAGACAGATCAGTAACTTCAATTTCATCCTATTTTCTTGGCACATTTCAGAGATGGTGAAAGAGATTGAAGAGAAAAGCAGATAGGGCAGCTATTGTCTGTGAAGTGCAAAAGCCTTATTTCAGTAGCTGTTTTACATACTTATTCCAGGCCCTTTCTTCCAACTGTTTATCTGCTCTGAGAATGAGGAGATGAATAAGCACAGAACTCTGTCCATGGATGCTGAGTGTTTTGGCAAGAGCTCCACAAGCTCGTCCTCCTGCAGGGAAGTCCATCCCAGGGCACATCTGGCAGAGGTGGCCCCAGGCTGATCCTGGCACTGGCCCTTCCCCTGAGCAGCATTGGGGTACATGCTCAGTCCTGGGCTTGCTCCAGGAGTGCTGCTTGGCACTAATTGGTGCCCTCCATACCTAGAGGTTGTTTCCTCATTTCCCACAAGTTATGCAGCCAATTGTGGGGCCTCTGCTTCTGCTTAAATGCATAATTTTGTGTAATACCCATTAAAAACAACTAATGAATTTGGGAGAGGTCACAGGATGAATATTCTGACATAGCTATGCTTGGAATGATGGATGGACTGAAAGGGATTTCTGCCCCAATTTGTTTTGTAATTTAATTCATAATTGTCCTTGAGGACAGTTGGGCATCTTCAATACTTTGTTCCTCCTCACATGAACAGTTTTTATCTTAGTTTATTGCCACCTGTAAGTTTGTGTTGGAGAGGCAGTGCTGGCAGTGCTGGGCAGCTGCTGCTGTAGTCACTGCCGTGGGAGCCAACGCTCCCCCTCTGTGCTGGGAAATGCTCTCTGCTGGTCATTTCTGTCCTCCTGACAGTGGGATTTCACATTGTGAAAGGACCTCAATTACCTGTATCACTGACTGCATGCAGTAATGGACTCATGTGCCACTGAAGTGCAGTTTGGTCACGTTTAATGGTGTGAAAGTGATTTTTGGACTTGGTTTGAAGCACTGAATTCTCCCCCTTCCCTCCTCCATTCAATTTGTATTTTTCTTCTTCTGTCAAGAGAAAATACCAGTCTTTGTATTGAGATCCCATTGGGAAATAACTCTTTTGCCCTCCTTTTTCCAATTTACCCTCTATGTTTTGGAGTCTAGAATCAGAAATGCTGTGACATTCCCTTTGATGTGATTTGGAATTTGGCTTCCCATATGAGGACTCACATTTCCCCTGTGACTAAGTACCCTGATGTGCAACTCAGGCTGAAGGATCTTGTGTTCTCGTTTGCTGGCTGCCATTCGCTTATGGTGGTTTTTGGTTTGCTTTTCCTTAGTAAAATATTTCATTGTTTACCACCTCAATTTCCAGATTTTAAAATGTGCCAATCATTCTTGTGAGGACCGTTATGAAAATCTGGTTAAAGACGCATCCAGAATTAGGGTTAAAGGCCGCCATTTATATTTATGTGGCATTCATTCTAAATGTTGACGGGCTGAAGTTGGAATCAGCTAAATATCTTTGTTGGGTGCATTTGTAGAACTTCTGACAACAGCTGAATCTGAAGATGACAGACAGCAAGTACTCTTTTTACCTCTGGAAAGCTTCCTGTGATTTCATTTTCTGCTTCAAACTTGAGAAATATCCAGACTTCTTTCTGGTGGTTGAAGAAAAGAAGACTGAGGCTCTCCCAGGGCATCTGTCTGGGACAAAGACATTTCCTAATATTAACAGTGTGTTTTGATCTTTCTGCTCTGAGCTGCTGCTTTGGATGTGCTCTGATAACTGATATGTGTAGTGCTCGTGGTAGAAACCTTCTGGAAAAAGAGATCTAAGGCTTCTTTCACCTCTGGTTCAGGCTTTGGGATGGGTAATATCTGCTTACTCAAGTGAAGTTATTCTGCATATTTTTATGCCACATTTCTGTAATGTAAACATTGACAATTACTTCTCAGGTTTTTCACATAAACCTCCTTCTTGGATTTGAAAATGGGTTCATTAGTTTTTAGGTCTACTGGCAAGGGATGATTTCCATTTGATGTATTTGAATGTGAAATGTGTTTTGGTAATGGGCTATGAGAGATATGGCCAAAAATAAAATTTTGGTTTCTGCATAATTGCATATGAAATGAAAAAAAAAATAGTTAATTAAGAAACATTAAAGGAAAAAAAAAAGTAATAAATAGAATGACCAAGACCTCAGGATCATCCATAAGTAAAACATCAAGTATAACTTGCAAAGACACCAATGTGTATTAAAATAATTGTGTTCCAAAGTCCCTTTTCTAATAATAATTCATGTTACCCTGCTGCTGTAGGAAATAATTGCTAAATCACTCATTTCTGTTTATCCACAGACCCCACGGCCAGTTGAAAACTACATCAGTGAAGGAGAGTTTGAGGATGATCTGAGTTCTTCTGCCCCAAGCACAACAGAGCTGGAGGTACGTGGATCCAGCCAAGAAACAGATGAAGATTATTTCGAGACAGTGTCACATCAGAGCGGATCTTTGTCAGATGTAAAAACTGAGCCCTATGAGAGTGCATCGGACACAGAATCCCTCTCCAGTGACGTAACTGGGAATGCTTGCTTGGATTCAAACTGCCTGCTCAGTGAAAAAAAAACCCTGTGCTGTAATCTTCCCAAAGAAAGGGCAGAAACAACATTCCATGAACTGAAGTGCTGCAGGCAACAAGAATTTACCCAGCACAGACAGTTAGGATTGTCCTGCAAAGTAACAGCAGCATCAAGCAAGGCTGAATTTTGCATACAGTCTGCAGAGTCAGAAGGTGAAGAACTGGGTGATGAAGAACTAACATTATCTAGTGATTTTTCCATCACAGAGAACCAAGTCTGTGAAGAGGGCATTGTATCACAGGCAAATAGAAGGTCTGCAGCAGCATTGCAAAATAAGGCAGAGTTAGAAAGCTTCAAAGTGCAGTCCTATTCCAACTCATTATCTACAGAAGATGATGCTGCAAGACAGAAGGAACATCCTGCGGTATTAAGCATTGCTTGTTTCAAAGCAAACTCAGAAAACTGTTTGTTTTCTCCTGGGGTACAGCAGTTGTCCTTCCAGTCAGATGCAGCATCAAGCTGTAGTTTGCCTAATCTTCATTTTGAAACAAATGGACCTAACTGTAAAAGTTACATTGAGGAATCTGACTGTAAGTGTGAATTAGATTCTATGTCCAGTATAAAATGCAGCAGGAGGAATTCAGCTGAGAGTGAGGAAACTACAGGTAACAGGATAAAACATGGAAGCACAGAGACCATGTTGACATCAGATTCCCTCTTTTACCAGAGCTGCTTCAAACCAAAATCTGAGCCACCACACACGAGGTCAGAGATTACAGAAAGTAAACTGTGGCACAGTGTACCTGAGAACATCAGTGCTCAAAGCCAGGCAGAATATGTGGGGAGCTGCATTCACCTGACAGACAAATTCCGATGGTCATGTTCCAGAATACATCTTCGAGAGTTGGATTTTGAATGCACTTGGAAAAATTTAGGAAGGGTACCTCTGAGCCCTGAAAAGACAATAAAAATAGAGGGACAATTTGGCATAGAAAGATTTCTTCTTGACACTGACACAGACTCAGATGAGTGCCAGGAGTCTCCCCAGTGCGTTGATTATTATTTGCACTCTGAATCCCAGACGTGTGGCCTTAGCCCCGAGCCAGTCGGTGCTGACAGCTTAACACAGACTGATGCTTGTGAGTGCAGCCCCAGACTAAAGGAGTCTTCCTCTGCCCTGGACTGTGAGCCAGAGACCATAAATGCTGAAGAACTTACAAAGCGTCATGAGTACCAAGCTGAAAGAGATCTGGAAGCAGGTGGATTCCCCTGTGATAATGATATTGAGTTGGACACCGGTGGTACTGAGAACCTTGCAGCTTCTCACATAGGTTTTCCTGCTGTTGTGGAAAACGGAGACTGGGATTGTTCTGTAAATTCTGTTTCCAATAGTGGAATAGAGCAAAAACATTTGAAGGAGAATGACCTGGAATTGGAACAGTCAGGTACAGGGGTGGTGGCAGGAGAAAGATGGGCAGATGATTCTTCTGATCTTGACTTTGGTTGGAAAGTCCTGGAAAGCACAATGGAACCAGGTGGCAGTGACACTGAGACAGAGCCCAGGGAGATAGTAAAGCAAAATACAAGTTGCAAAACGAGTGCCTTAAGGAGTGACTCTGAGCTGGTAACAAACGAACATCCTACTCATAAAGGGGAGGATGAAGACAGTGTCTTTGCTGTTGAAAGGACTCCCAGATCAGATTATACAAGCCAGCAGAAGGATTTAATGACTATTCCAGAGTTAAAGCCTGCCCTAATTATAGTCTCTGTAGAGCAGAAAGGATTACAGTCCAAGGCACTGAATGATAACCTTCCTACTGAAGTGGTAACCAAAACACTGAGAAATGTAGAGAGCAGGGATTTGATGTCTCTGAATACTGTGAACAGAGGTCATGTTGAGCCAGAGAGAGTTCTCAGTGAAAACTGTAGCTGTGAAGAGCAAATTGTGGCCACCCACCCCATTCTTGGCAGGGCAGAGGTACTCCCTGGTAGGGACATAGCTGAAGGAAAACCAGAAGTTTCAGAGGAGGAAAGAGAGAAAGCTGATGCAGTTTCATCCTTAGGGTTCACCTGTAGCAAGCCCACAGCATCAAGTGAAGAAGTGGAGCTCAGGAGTGTTACTGTAGCACTGGATAAGAATACACTTAGTGGAGAAAGTCAGGCTGGTCGGTGTGAAGAAGTGCTCATAAAATCACACAGTACACGTGGTGTGAAGGTCTCTGAGGAAGAGCCCCGCACAACAAAGACTGGTTTTGAGCTAAGGACAGAACAGTTCAGGAAATCAGGCTTCAGAAAGCCTGGAACAAGAGATGACCCTGTGTCCAAGGAAGAGGAACGCAAAGCACATGAAGGCAGAGAGGAACAGGAAGGTTTACATATAACTAGTGCAGTAACACTGGAAATGAGCAGCAGTGTAAGCAGTTTGAGTCAGGGAGACGGTGCTGATATTGCCCTTCAAGGGCCCAGCATTGTCAAATCACACAGTACGAGTGGTGTGAAGGTCTCTGAGGAAGAGCCCTGCACAACAAAGACTGGTTTTGAATTAGAGACAGAACAGTTGGGAAAGTCAGGCTTCAGAAAGCCTGGAACAAGAGATGGCCATGTGTCCAAGGAAGAGGAATGCAAAGCACGTGAAGGCAGAGAGGAAGGCTTATATATAACTAGTGCAGTAACACAGGAAACGAGCAGCAGTGTAAGCAGTTTGTGTCAGGGAGATGGTGCTGATATTGACCTTCAAGGGCCCAGCATTGTCTCTGAACAAGGAGTAGGCAGGCAAGGAAATGAAGGCTGTAATGGCTTAAAGGAAGAAATAGGTATTTGTGAAGAACCTTCTCCTCGGGAAGGAAAGGAGACATCTCCTGCAGAAGGCATTGCTAACCCCAGCAAAGACAGCCTAGATGTGTCTGATGTCTTTGATGAGTCTGTGACCAGGGAGACCCATAGCACTTGCATGCTGGGCTTGGATAATATAAGTACCTGCAGCACTAACAGCGAGGAAATGGATGACAACTTATCCCACATCCTGGGAAGTAACAGCAGTCTCTGTAAAGCAGTGCAAAAGCCAACAAAGAATGAGAATAGTGGGAAAGCTTCCAGGTTTTTAGTGTTCTCAAAAATGACATCTTTCAGGAAAACTAAGCCTGCCATGGCAGAAAATCATGGAAGCAGCAGTTTCTTTGGCAGCAAGGCAAAGATAGAAGAATTGGATGCTGGGAAAGATGATGAAGACAATGCAAGTTTGCTGTCTTTCAAAAGTTGTCCATCTGGTTTAGTCTTCCACAGGAAGGAAAGTTACACCTCTGAGTACTCTGATGATGATGATTTATTCTATGAGAGACCTGCAGGATTATTCAACAGACTGAGCCTGAGGAAGGCCTCTGGCTCTGGCCGGATACTGATGGAAGATGTAGATACGAGTTCAGCTTCTCCCTGTTTGGGAGCTGTCAAATATGCAGATCGACAAGTTTCAGGTTCATCTGAAAACAATGACAGTGAACCTGCGGAGCACTCTGAGATTAGGAAATCATTCCCTGAAAATGGATATAAGAGAAACAAAACCCCTGAGGGTAAGAAGTTCAAGACAAGATTGGCCTTGGCACACAAATCCCTCTCAAGCTTATTTGAGTCCAAATCTCCAGAAAAAGAAAACACTGAGCAAAGTTCAAGGGTATCAGTGAAAAATGAAAAGGAGAAAGCCAAACTTCGCCAGAGCACCTGGAAAGCTTTTCTGAAAAACAAGGAGGCAGATGGACTGAAAAGGCCTGTCTTGGCAAGTTTATCACCGACACAGGAGAGTCTGAGTGCAACTGGTGGCCATGTGGTGAGAACATCAGTAGAACGACAGGGGAGTTCCAATGGACACACTTTTTTAAAAGCAGAAACAGAAAATGGGTCCTCAACAGACTCCAACTATTTTGACAGCTCTGTGGAACCTGTTGATGTCTCTTCACCTGCAGGTACGTGGAGAAGACGAGTACAGTCCCATGACTTGGGCATCAGATACTCACAGAGTTCAGACTGTGATGAACAGCAGGAGGTTCTGAGCAACAGTTTAAATACTTCCCTAGAGGAATACTGGATGAAATCTCCATTTGGCCCCACTGACCTGCAGTCAGCATTTAGTCAGTCAAGTCCATCATGTCCCCACCTCTCAAATTCCGATGGGAAGGACATGCCTTGTAGGCCCATGAGTCCCAAACCACAGAGTCCACGATCCACTTCTCAACACAAGAGCTTCCACTACCCTGGAAGAGTATGTGCCACTTCCATGATCTCTCTTGGGAACAGTGCGGGAGTTGAAAGCAATTTGGAGGCTCCTGAGAGACCAAAGACATTGAAACCCAGATGTAGTCTTCTACTTTCTGTACACTCGCTGGACAACGAATTCCAGAGGGATGACAGTGGCATAAGCAGCCAATCCCAGATTAGCTTGAATACAGCTTATTCCATTAGTGACATCCTCCAAGATGAGGTGAGTTTTTGTCTGGGAGGGATCACAGGGTGGTTTGGTTTGCAGTCTTTTGTTTTAATATGGTTTAGAAATTCCAGTGAAACTCTTTAATGGCTCAATGAACACACTGGACGCATAAGTGTTCCTCTTGGTCTAAGATAGGTAGCACTACTCATTCTTTCTGGTTTTGTTCAAGACTATATGAATTGATGTACTCTTTAAGAGAGGATTTGGCACAAAAATCTTCAGGAATGGAGTAATCACAACAGCTCTAATGCATAACATATCTCAGACAGATTATACAGACACCACCTTGTGTTCAACTCCAGTTTTTTGCTGGGTCTTACCCCTTTTAAGGCAGAATTGAGCCTTCTAAATAGCATAGAGTAAATAAGTTTCTCAATGTGAAAGGCAACATAGAAATTCCCATTGCTGGCAGTCACTTTTTAAGAAGTAAAATAATTTTCTTTAGACAATGAGTAGCAGTTTTTCAAGGGACCACGAGTCTCTTGCAGTCACCCAAAGTACTCTTTGGTTGCTACTAGAAGTCCTTTTCTGCCTTTTCTACAGCAATCAGAAAAAAAAAACCCAGCCATGGACTCAGGGTCTTTTTTTTATGTTGTATCGTGTTCTAATCCAGGAAACACAGGAAATCCTTGGCATGGGCTGCATCTTACAGAACAGACTGTATCTTCAGTGAGGATCTCCTGATTGGCTGAAACCTTTAAAAGCAGAGACTTCCTCTGTCAGTAGCCTTTTAATCTCAGAGAGGATTTCCCAAGTTGTAAGAGGCTGGGAGCTTAGGAATCTCTTTCAGTGGCTAAGCACACCCACCCAGAGTGACCGAGACTGAGCTGTAACAGATCCCAGAGCATGCCTTGGTCATTCTACTTTTTCATTTTTGTTGCTGATGAGTTTTGACATTAAGAAATGGGAGAATAATTTGGTTAAGCAGATTGCCAAAAGTGGTGCTTGAGAGAGGGCATGAACTTCTGCATACCCTGAGCAGACAATTTTCAGAGAGTTCATTAATCTGGAACTGCTTGGTCTGTTCTACAGCTGAGGGCTGCTTGTGCTCAACAAAAAATGAGCCCTCACACAGTTTTTGCTGGTGTTGCCTTTTGTCTCTTGCATCCCAGTTTTTAGATACCCTCCAAAATGGTTTTAGCCTATCCTTTCTCCCTAATTTTTTTTTTCATACAAGCTCCCTATTTTTTGTATAGAAACAAACAAACAAGTAGTTGGTTGGAGCAGGCCTTGGAATGTCATGTAATCATATAGGACTAATGACAACTCCAGATAGACAAAACCATGGCTTTGTCTAACCAAGTCTTGAAAACTTCCACGGCTAAAGATTTCAATACCTTTCTGGGAATCACGTTCCTGGAGAAATTTTTTTCCTAATACCCAACCAGAACTTTCCAAGCTACACCTCCTGGCCACTGTCTTGTGCCATTGTCCAGCACTACTGAGAAGGGTCTGGACCCATCATCCATGGTGACTGCTCTTACACTGCCCTTAGTGCTCTCTTTCCAGCTTGAATAAACCCAGTTGCCTCAACCTCTCAGCCCATATTCCCAGTGAAAGTATTTTGGTTGATTGCCTTGGGCTTTTCAGCTGGAACCCGAAGAAGTGTGTGAGTGGCAGTCTGGGAAGTGAGGGCTGTAATTCTTGTGGAATTGCTGGTGGAAAGCAGGAAAGAGAATTTACTTTATTCCCTTCTGTGCTCAGCTTTACTTGAAAGTCTTTTGTCTTCACGGGCATCAACTTAACCTACAAACCTAACAGAGGACACCACATTCCAAACAAGACACTGGAGTGTTACATCAGCCTAGGAAAAAACGAGAGACTTGGACTATACATGCTGTCCAGAGATGAAGCCTCTCAGAGGATGATAAAATCATTGACCTGTAAATTATGGCTCAAAAGAACATCTAGGAAAGAGTGGGAAGATGAGGCATATGAAAAGCCCTGAACAGGCAAGACCACATCCTATAATGTAGCCACTAGGAGCAAATAAATAATTACTTAAATTAATTGCTAAATTATTCAAAGAAAACCATAAAAAATTGAAATGGTATCTGAGCCAATTAAAGCAGTTTAATTTTCCTGATTCTTCTAGAAGCTGCAAAGTATGATATCTGAAATTGGACAAATGCAGCTGAAGCCTAGAAATTAATGTAAATGTCCCAGCTTTAAAAACATAACAACTAATCTAGTAAAGCAGATAGGGCTTTATTTATTTCCATTTTCATGAAATGAAGTAGAACTGCACCCTGGCTTTTTAAGTTAAGTTGTTTTTTTTCAGGAATCTCTGGAAATACAACAGAGACATTGGGCAAAGTATATCTGCAGTGTTAAGTCTTTCCAACATAATTATCATCTATGCACTAAGGATGATCTTCCCAGTGTGTGTTGCTTAGTAAAGAGGTCACAAAATTAAGTTTATCAGCAGATTTGAAGAAAAGTCCTTTTCTGTTCCACATCAGAAAATACATTAATGCAAAACAAATGCATAATTGTGAAGTTCTTGAGCTCTCTTCCCAACGTGCCCTCCGCCATGGGGATCTGGATGTATTCCCCAAGTCAGACAGGTGTTTTTTCCAGTGGTGTGGCTTTATCTGTGTGACAGTGCTGTGCCAAACTGCACAGACTGGATCAGCTTGCCCTGGACACCTCTGGCTACCACTCTGGTAAGTAACCCCTTTTAGCCTGGGGGGGCACAGAGCAGCCCCTCTTGGAGTACCTGCTGGTGGTCAACATCCTCAACATTCTCCAGGTTGCCTCCAGGACAAAGATTTTATGCAGAAACCAGCAAGACAGAGCCATTACTAGTTTGCCCATCTGTCAGGGCCTTCATTACATGTTTAATTAATGTTTGTGGCACGATTTTATTTACGTAATTGTGTTACTCATCGGGCAAGAGCAAAATGTCCTAAAACATCCCATGTTTGGGATTTGCATGTTCTCCTCGCTCCTCTCCAGTATGATGGCATTAGGCACAGAGCACCAGCAGGACACACTTTCCTTTTCACACCATCCAGTGTTCCTAGTGGCATCTCTTACCAGAGGTAAGATCTGGGATTGTTGGCTAGTTGACAATAGATAGGAAGCACCTGGAGTTTGGGTTTTTTTTGGGTTCTTCAAATGAACTGTGGAAAACTGGGCAGATTCAACTGTCAGGACAGAGCACTTTTTATTTTATTTTTTTTTTTGTCATGAAGCAGACTCCTGAGATCATTCATTCCACAGTGTTGGTATCTCCCACCTTAAATATTATTGATTCTAACACTGATGCTACCTGGAACAGGAGTTGGTTGCCTCAGGGCACACTGGATTTCAAATTGTTCTAGTATAAAAGCTGTGATTTTGTGCAGTCACTCAAATGAGAGTGAAGGGCAAAGCTGTGCAATTTCCTTACTCTCTGCCCAGCATCAAGCAAGCAGAATGGATAGTGTAAAGAGCACATCAGGAAACACAGGGCTTAATATATCAGACCTGCAGGCATCTAGGAAGCCTTTTCACATTGTATAGCAGAAGTACAGCTGAAAAAGCAGACAGACAAGAGGTCATATTTCTATTTTCAGAGATAACCATCTGCCTTTGTAAATAATATTATACAGACAGAATGACCTAAATCCCAGTAGTAATGTTATTGTAATATGCCATCTAGAGTGAGGGCAAAAAGGGCCCTGTCCTGTGCAGAGGGAGTATACATTGAACTCTCTAAGGAGAGCAGAGCTGTTGCTCCAGGGTGGAGTCCTCCTAAGTGTTTTCTTCTGACTAGTTCTGGAGCTGGATAACTGAGCTTTGCCATCTTCTGTTCAAACTGACTTGAAGCAAACAACATTTCCGTCCAATAAACCCTGTGTTTTCACCTGCTGTTTGTAAAACAGGAGTCTAAAGAGCAAAGTCAAACGGCACCTGAAAAGAGGCCAAATAAGAAATGGGTTCCCCCTCGCAAAAGGAGGCCCCCCCGGGTGCCACCGTCCCCACGCCCTGTCCCCACCCTGGAGAGCAAAGCCTGGAGGCTTTCCTTCCTTGCTCCAGATGAAAAAGCCAAGGAGATTCCAGAGAGGAGGAGGAGGAGGAGGAAGAGACCTAAACCCCTCTATAAGTGCTTCAGTTTCGACGATGTTTGGATGGAGAGGAACCAAAAAAGGAAGCTAGAGAAGGAGACACAGCCAGAGAGAGGGGCTCAGTTGCAGCATCAACCAGAGGACCTGTTAAAAGTAAGAAGGCGTACACCGTCCTCCTCGTTCTCTGGCACTGTCTTCCTCTCTGCTCCAGCTGCTTCTCTCTGCTCTCATCACGTTCATGTCCTTACACTTTGTCCAGTACCACTTCTGTCAGCTTTTCTGTGGCTCTGGGACTCTGATGGTACTCTGATGGTACTCTGATGGTACTCTGGTACACTGATGGAAGACTAAACTTGTGCAGAAGTGATGATATCTAAAGGTGGTGGGTTTTTTAGTCACTGTAAGCAAACAGTTCTTGCCCTGTGCCATGTTGGAAATAGGACGCAAGAGCATCAGATTGCTCTGTGAGCTGAGAAATAGGGAGGGCAGGGAGCAAATCAAAGTTCCCTTAAATCAATATAGATTAAACTGCTTAAATTTCATTCTGTACCCTATGGCATTGCTGTGTAACTTTAACGAGGGACTTCCGAATATTTCCCTTGTATCTGAGGCCAACTCCTCAGTTCTTACTGAGGCAAATTCCTGCTGTGAAGTGCTCGAGAGAACATTGCCATTGGAGTTTTAGCTATTAATATTCTCCTCTCCACCGGGGGAGACTTTCAGATCAGCATTATGATTGCTTGTGACAAACTTTGTGGCTGTTGTGACTCACACCGATGGCATCTGTTACTCTTGGATCCAGAGCGAAGGTCTGTTCCCTTCAGGGAGAGCCATGAGTCTGTATCCAAGAGCCAAAATTAGCCTTCATATATAATAAAGAACTTCTAGGGGAAAAGGCCATGAGATTAAGGGGTGCTCCATGCAGCATCTCATGATATGGAAGAAGTTTCTGATCAAACTTGAAATCAAGTAGCAGATACTCAAATAAAAGCTTTCCTCAGGGTTTGGGGTTTTTTTTGTCTGTTATCTGTATTTGTTTCCCTTTCTCCCTGTTGTCCTGGTTGCCTGTTTCTGGGTTGCTCCTGCATTGAAATGACAATGTTTGAGGGGAACTGAGGCCCCAGCAGTCCTGTCATCACTCCAGAACTATTTGAGCTCATGTGCACAAATAGTTCTGTGAATGGTGAAGGGGAAAAATTCCTCAGAGAGAGCTCAGCTTGTCCACTCTGGCTTTCCCAGGGCAAACCTGCTGCCTCATGCTGGGGGAACCTCCCATCGAGGCAGATGGACACCCGGGACAGGAAGGCAGGCCAATTCCAGAAACAGGCTTTCTGAAAAACTGCCCACTGTTCTGCCCCTCCCAAGGACAGGGACGGAAAATCCGTGCTATTTTTTTATGTGTGGGGCTCTTCAAAGCAACGTGTTGGCACTTGGGGCTTGGATGGGTGCTGGGTATGATTCTGGGATGTTTCCTGCTCTCAGTTCAGTGAGGATGCTTCCCTGGCTCAGCTCCATACTACCTGTGTGTTAGAGACAATGGTAAATACTCCTGAGGCACGTGTACGTTAAGGTGAAAAAAAAAAAAATGTTAAGGTGAAAAAACAAATAAAATTAACTGGGTTATTTTATTTATCCTGTTCAAAGTTCTGAGTGCTTAGTGCTGCACCCGGATGAGACAAGGCAGTGAAAATGAATCCCTGGCTTACACAGGCTCAATGATAAACAGAGATCAGTAAAACACGCTAAAAATATTTCTCACAATTCCTTGACGAGTGTGGATAGCGATGGAAATCTAGCCCATGCTGCAGGGCAAGCTGGGCAGCACTGAGAGCATTGGTGCTTCTCAGAGGGGTCACCAGTTCCCTCCATTGCTGCCCCCAAGCCATCAGATGACACAGCCTGAACACTGCCCCTGCCTGCACCTTTGGATGCTGCCAGGAAACAGCCTCTCCTTTAGGCATCTCCACCCCTATTTGCTGGTGCAGAATCGCCTCTAAATCGGAATCAGCTGCCCAAGGACTTGCAGCTGTGCCTGTGCCCAAGGAGACACCCTCCCTTAACCATCACCTGCCTTGGGGGACTCAGGGGCTCTCAGTTCCTTTCCTGGTTGGTTCTTCTCTGGGTAATAGAGGTGAGCAGAAGATATTGAGTAGTGTGGAGGCAGATTTGGGTTTTACAGTTTCTGTCAGTCCGTGTTATGTAGGATATTGACACTTTAATCTTTGTGGGCAGGCTGAGGAAGCACAATGCTGGTTTGTTAAGAGAGTTGCTGGGCTTCAAGGGGTATTTCCTGCATGCCCATATAACTGGACTTCTTGGCCTGTACTTTTAATTTATAATAGTAATCACACAGTTTCTTTTTCCAACGGTTTTATTCTGCCTTTGCAACACTCTAGTCCTGTAATAGTGCTGGATTATTCATACTCCCAAGTGCCATGGGAGTGCTGTCACAAGCTGCGGTGTTGGAGGGCAGTTTTAGAAGGATGCTAAACCCCCTTTAATAATAAGAAACAAATTACCACAAAGGCGGCTTTGTAAAATGTTCACTGTCTGCTGTGGTTTTGTGACTGCAACGAGGCGACTGTGTGGGGCTTTGGAGACTTGAAATTTCAAGCCTGATGTTTTCTGACACGTGGCTGCCTTGGGATGTGTGGCTTCTGTTGTGACGAGTCGCATTGTGTTAAGTCAAGATCAGGTCAGCACACAAGGTGATGTAATGCTGCATTGGGGAAACAACTTAACAGGGCAAAGCAGGGAGGGATTCCTTATTTTTCAAGTGCTGATTTTTTGGTCCTACTCTGTCATTCAGATCAGTGCACACAGAGGCGTATAGCAAAAATATAAGGCTACTCCGAGGGTTGGTAGTTGGGATTCAGAGGGAGATGGACAAACAATCAAGAAACTACCTTTAAACTAAAAAAAATAACCACTTAAAATACCAGTCCTGAACAATTCTATATAACGGTCTTTGTTTTGCTCAGGTCCAGTAGGCTGCTCAGCTGCTTTAAATGGGAACAGCCCCGTCAAACTCAAAGCTTGACCCAGCTGGCCCTTATAATGAGATGCTGCCAGTAACAAGCTGAGAAGGTTCTGATCTTGGACCTTAAAGTCTTAACAGAACACCCCCCGCCCCAAGGGGGAGAAGAGAAACTCATGTAGTGGGAATGAATCTATATTCTTCTGCTTGGCCAGAGACTTTGCCCTTCACATGGTGATGGTTTCATGCTGTAGCCTGGGGTCGTCTTACTTGCTTTTAATGCAGTATAAGTTCCCTGACTAGAGCAGAGACAATGCCCCCAAACATTGACATATGTAATGCTGTAATGGCAATGAGCTCTTTTTGGGAATAAATTTTGCAAAAAAAAATCAGGTGATGTCTCTGAACTGCCTGTCTGTTCCCATCCTGTGCTTTCCTGTTTAGACAAAAACTTAAACCCTGGCTGTTTAGCTTGATGCCTCTTGAGTGCACAGCAATAGGAGCACAGACATGGCTTCTATGTGCATTTGTTCAAGCACAGTTTGTGCGCTGCCAAATTAGAGAGATTCCTAAAAGGCCCATCAGGGGGCTATACCCAGAGGGGGAATCGTGCAGAAAAAGCTCCCTTTTATTTTGAAAGAGAAATGAGACGCAGTGAAAAATAGATCTTTAGCTTATTGCCCTGAATATGACTTCTGGAAATCTGATTTTTCCCTACGCAAAATTAGAGAAAATGAAATTTTGCTGAGTGCTACCATGGTTATGAGTTCTGTGGGCACCTCAGATACACTTCAAGATGGTAATGAACATGCTTTGGAGAGGAGATTTAATGAGGAAAGTCTCCCTCTGTTGTGCACCTGACAAGGCACAGACACACCACAGGGGTAAATGCCTCTGCTAGGGACTGAACTGCTGTGCATCAGAGCATAGAAATAATCCCCTGGAACCTCCAGCAGAAAATGTAGAAGAGAGGGTCTTTACTATATTCTGGTCACTCATTTCCCCTCTCCTCCCTTGTAGATTGTGGGAAACCTTGCCCATGTATTACTAATGCCCCTGAAAATGCTTCTTCTCCTGGCTTTGGTTGCACAGGCCTGGCTCCCACACTGTAGGAATCAAATGATGCCTGTACCTGAAATTTGCTCTGATGTCCCAGGGATTAATAAGAAGCATGCAGTTTTTATTGTAACAGCCCTAGGGCAGGATTCTGCTTTCCAGTCTTACACAGAACAATAATGCTTTCTATCACCTTTCATGTAAATAACCTAAACTTTACCCTTGACATTTTCAGAGCTGTGGCCCAGTAAGCTGTCTCGCTTGATTTCATTGTCACTGGAAGAGCCTGTGTTCCCACTGGGGCTTTGCTGTGACTTTTCTAGAAAAACAGGCACTGCTCAGGTTAATTTGAACGAGGTTCATGTTACTCCTCAGGAGATGGTGATTGGTGCCAAGGCTGTGTTCTCTTGGTCTTAGGAAATAGCTGTGTTATCATTGTTTTAGGAAAGTAAGCACAGGAAGAAAAAAGCAAACCAGGCACAGAGCAGCAGCACTCTCAGCTGCTTGGGCACCGTGTTCTGCTTCGTTTTGGAAGGAGGTTTTTACTAATGGCCGTCTTCTAAAGAGGAGACGTCAGCATCAAGGCTAGTCAGCAGACTTTATGCTAATGGGACATAGCATGGGCTGGTAGGGAGAAGAAAAGATCCTAGATAAGCTACTGGACCTTAGTATACCAATATACCAAAATCAGGCTCAGTTAAGGGCAGATATGTTGTAGCTGAGTGTCACTGCAGCAAAAGGAAGAGGGCTAGTGGTAGAGATGAAAAGTGACTATGCCCATGGGATCAGTGCATCCTGGCCAGCTGATCTCCCAGACACCTGCAGTCACTGGCGTGTTCTGTGTGTGCCAGACACAGGAGGTATGGGGAGAAGAGAGAAAAGGAAAAAGGGACCAAAGTGACCCTGCATTATGCATTAATTACTACATTCTGTATTGAAGAGAACGAGCTATGTGTATGTAGCTATACCTTTTCCCCTTTAAACCAGCAAAAGTTATTAATGCATTCAGATCTGGCAATGTTTTCAAAGTCTCATAAAGTTATGTAACTTTTATAAAATCAATCTGTCAGGTAGAGGAGAGAGCAAGAGTTCTTATTTGTACCTTTTGCTGACAAGAAGAATATTGTTATCCACATTCTATGTCGTTGGGGATTGGTACCAATAAATCTCTGGAGGGAAAAGTTTTATTTGCATGTTAAAATACCAGAGCAGGAACTATTTGTCATAGAGCTGTAGGAAAAATTCTGTAGTTGAGGGGATGACCTGAGTGATGTACATTCCCCTCCCACTAGAAGCACTTCATAGCAAACAGTGTTGTGGTTGTATGTGAAGTATATCTGGATATCCACTTCTCCTATTATTACCTTGCAGTTTCTTACTTTCTCACTGTTTTCTAACCACTTTAGCCATAATTATCCATGTGTGTCTACTAATGTTCTGCTTACTTACATGAGCAGGTATCGGAGGTGGGAAGAAGTGTTCTGGGATGAAAGCTGTATTTTGTCCTATGGCACATCTAAGTTTAATGTTTTGTTTTTGCCTCCCTTGTTCCAGGCTGGAATAAGTCCATCCATCGCATCTCCTGTTGCCTTTGACATCCTGCCACTGAAACTGCACCCGTTTTCCCAGAGCACTCCGACAGGCTTGGACTGCGTGGGCTGGAAGCGGCGCATCTCCTCTCCCGGTGTGTACACCGCTCTTAGCTGGGCATGACTTATGAGAGAGTTAAGCTCTGGTTTATTGAGTATGGAAACTGTGCCTGCATTCTAACCTATTTATGATGGTTGGCGCGTCCACATCTGTGCAGAAACGTGCTTTAGAGTTGAATCTTTCACGTGCTTTTCATATTCTGGTTTGTTTTCTCTCTGTGCAAATAAGCAGGGTGGTGTTTAAAGGCAGTGGTCAGACTGTAGTGAAGAAGAGATCACTGATGTTCAATGATGGTGTGCTCGATGCAGAAGCACTTGTGTTGTCTCCGGGGCACTCTGTCTCACCTGGGATGATGCCAGGTATATCACACTCTTCAATTAGGTTTCTGCAGATGAAACAGACTCTCTGTCTTGTGTTTGCTGGAGAGGTGGGTACTGTGAAGCTCCTCTCAAGTTGCTAATTAGTCACTAAAGCAACTAAATGAGCCTCTAGAGATAGAACTTTCCTTTACTTTAAATCCCCTTAAAGAACAAGTCTGCTTCATTTCCAATGACTGACACTTTCTCAGAATTAAAATGTAAGTTACACAGATTATTAAACTGTGAGACGTATCTTTGCCAGGTTTTTTAATTCTCCATCTGACAGTGCCTGCCCAAACACTGCAGATATCTCTATCACAGCACTTTGGGGTGGAGTAAGAAAGACAGAATGCAGAGGAGTTGTTTGGAGGTTCAGAATACAGCCAGGAAAAGCCAGCCACAGTTGGGTGCCAAGCTGCCGTTTCTGCCTCAGAAGGTCTCTGCACCATTGATTAAACACTGCTGGACTTACCTAATTAAGGGACAATAACATTGCACTAATTATGTCAGAGTTGAATGGGTATAGTATTTTGCCAGGCAAAACTAGTTTGCTTTCTGACACTTTGTGCAACTCTTGCACAGAGTCGTGAGGCTTCATCTGGAAATAAGAAAATAATCTACTTATTGTGGTGTCGAGAGCCCTGCGTGTGCTCTCGTGGTGCTGAGGGCTTTGATCACTTGCTGTCACGAGCATCTGGTTTTGCCCCAATGCTTAGGACCAGCTCCCTGACTGAATTTAAAAAGCTGCAGCTTTACTCCTTGGAAATCCCAGATGGAAACCCGTCATTGTCAAGTTGTCTGTGCATCTCTGACACTGGCTGAAATCCCTGAGCTCTGCTGTCATAGAAGGAAAGTCAGAGTCACAGCTGAGACAAATTTCATGGTAGTTCCCAACTGGGACCTGAGGGAGTTAAAAAACATGTATGAATTTCTGAGGGTGAATAGGGGAAGTAAACGTATGTAGACTGACCAGCTGGCAGTGCTGTAGGTGCTTATACGCTGTCTAGAAATGGCGCATTAAACTGAATCATCTGTAATTCACACAACATTCCTGAGATAAGTACAAGTGAATTTTGTACCGTGGCCTAAGCCTGGACTTGAAGATCTTCTGAGTACATGCAGCAAAACAAATGAAATGGAGCAGAATCCTTTTTCCACCACCAAAACCATGTTCACGGGGGAGGAAATTGATGGAGAGAGGACGCAGAAATTATTCTGCTGCAGCCATCTCTTATCAGCTGCTGCTTATGGGCTTCCTTTGAAGCATTTTGGGGGTGATGAATGTGTGCACAGTGTCCTTCGTGGGGCAGGATGTGGCTGAGACGAAAATGGCAAGTTACTGAAATAATACTCCGAAGTTGATGGGTCATTTGTAGCATTGGGTATGTCCATGAGGCAGCAGAAGTGCAGCAGGATGCAGAACCTTTGATTTTGCACAGCTTTGTTGTCATACCTGTTGCTTTTGACAGAACTGTAGGTCATGTACAAGAAACATAACATCAAATGATTACTTAATTTAATTTTAAGATTTCTAACTCCAAGGCCGCAACTGCTTATATTAATGATCCCGGTTTATGCTTTAGCCATAAAAGACACTGGATACAAAAGCAACTGTGCAACACGCTGTGGTTCTCTCTGCTTGCATGTTGAGAATCTGAATGAATCTCTCACCCCAAAGCCCGCAGCTGCTCGGCTCGTGCAGGGAATGCTGCAGGGGCCGCGGGCAATGGAGGGTTCCCGCAGCCTCTCCAGTTCTTCAGGCACGAAGTGACCCCAGCCCCAGAGGCGCCACCTGCAGCCTCGAGACTCGCGTCGTGCCCCTCCCGGTACCTGGGGACAAGCGGGGCACAGACCTGGTGCCTGTTCCCGGCTGGAACCCTCGGGGAGCGCTGCGAGAGGAGCGCGATTTGCGGGCTTGTCTGCCCGGCTCGTTGGCTGCAGCTCGGCAGGGGGGGCCGGCGGGCCGGGAGGGCCGCGCTCCCCGCGCTTTGCGCCGCGCCGGAGGGAAGGGGCGGGCTTGGGGCTGTCGGGCCGGCTGTGGCACCCCCGGCTCCCTCCTGACACCCCGCACGGCGCCAGCAGGTGGCTCCGGGCCCCGGGAAATGCGGCACCGGGAGGCTGTGCCGGCCCTGGCAGCGCCGGGATGGGCCGGGTCTGAGCCCTCGGCGGGCAGGGAGGGAGCCTGGGCACCCCTCCCCGGGCACCCCCCCGGGCACACACGGGCACCCTCTCGACGCCCACCCTGGGCACTCCCAGGGCACCCCTCCCCGGGC